>PVKZ01000492.1:0-484762 GCA_004027375.1 Macroglossus sobrinus | reverse complement strand
CAGGGGAGGGCTCCAGAAGAGGGACCCAGGGTTCCTTGTCTACCCATGGGGTTCGCAGGGCCCTGAAGTGCACTTGCTGTCCAATAAGGAACCACAGAGCCACCTGCAATGCTCCAGCCCCTCTTCAGGAAAGCCTCCACCAGTCCCCTCTCTAAGCAGCCTGTGAGCGAGGGCAGGCAAGCTCTTGAGAACCCCTCCCCAGCCCATCCCCTGCAGGGGGCCCAGGATCTGCGGCCCCCTCCTTTTTCCCTTGGGAAGTGCTTAGAGTGGGTGTAAGTCTGGTTTGGCCAGGGTCCCTGCCCACTGGGCCCCTGTGGTGGCAGCCAATGGAGTGGGCAGCCCAGGCTGGCCCTGCTGGAGTCAAGAACAGTGGGGTGACCCAATGTAGGTCCCCACCAGGGCCTTCCCAGCTTTCCTTCCCTCCTAGCACCTAGTCTGGGCCTCTGCCCTCACCTCACCCTCCTCTCTGCACACACAGCTCCAACTCCACGGAAGCCTCGAGGCTGCCCAACTAGACACCTGCTGTAGCCTCCTCTCTCCAGAGCTCTGCTCCACTGCATCCCTGCCCAGTCCCTGTCTAGGTCCAGCCTCTCCAGAGTCCACCGGCTCTTTTGTGGAAGAGAAGTTTGAAAGAGGCCAGACCCTCGGGCAGGATTCTTACTCTAGTTGACAATTTCCTATGCTCCCTCCTACTAGACTGGCCCAGCTCTAACCCCCATTTGGCAATGAGAAAGCCTTCACTTCCACATCTGCCCCTCGGGGCCAGCCTCAACTCCCAGTCCTTTCTTTCCTACACCTGACAGCCATATAGGGAAAAGAGACCTGGACTAGCCTGGGGGACATCCAGATCCAGACTAGGAAGAGAACGTTGTTGGAAGAGGTGGCCTTTGTCATCCCATCTCACTGCAGAGGTTACCTTCTCCTGCTCACACCCTCCAATACAGTGCTCAGCCCAGCCTGGCTGCAGGGGCAGCACTGGCAAGCATGATCCTGTCTGTCTCAAATCCATGGGTCTAAACTTGTGGAAGCAAATCCTGGACCTCTGGCCAAGAGCCATGTGATAGGCAGTGCCTGGGCCCAGTATACCTCCAGGCCCCCTCGACCATTTCCTCACCACTCCATATGACTTCTATCTCCCTGGCTTCCTCCTTCTTACTTCCCTGCAGAAGTTGGGGAGGTACACAAAATCCCCAGGTCAGAGTCAGTCTGAAGGTGCACTGGGGGCATAGAGGGCAGAGATCTGGCCCGGCCCACTCTACTCTCCACCCCACAGCCTTGTGGCACATGTACCATCATTACTTCTCACATTCCTTCAGTTCTAGATTCTCGCCAGGCTGCTCCTTCTACCTGGTACTCTCCCACAGGCTTTCAGACAGCCCGCCTCCTCCTGCCTGGAGACTCCATGCTTCTTCAGGGAGCAACCACATCTCTTCTACCTAGCTACACAAGGGACACATCTGTCGAAAGTCAAGAGTCCCCTGGTGGAGTCCTAGGTGCCCACCCACTAGTGAGGCCAAGCCTGTGGGGACCCAGGTTCAGAGCAAGTCACATCATGCTGACACGTCCCAGGAATGGGTGTGTGCTGGCACTTCATACACATGCTTTACACTGAACCCTTCAAGAGTCCATTATAAAGATGGAATAGAATATTTTGTCAAGGCCATAGGTGCCAGATCCAGATAGACCTGCGTTCAAATCTCACTTCTGCCACTTAATAGCTGTGTGATTTTGGGCAAGTTTCCTGCCCACCTGAGCCTTAGATTTCTCACCCACAAAATGGAGTAGATATATCTACATCTGGAAGAAACTGTGAGAGATGACACATGAGTAAACAGCGAAAGCTTCACCAACAGCAGCTCCTTTTTGAGAGCTGAAAATGAAGGCTAAGAGGCTGTCCTAGGTACATCCAGCCAGCAAGAAGTCATGCTGAGGATGATCAAAGCCCTTTCTCCATCGCTACCAGCAAACCAAGAAGCCTCACCATGTACTTAAGCCAGCCTCACACCAAGTTATACCAGGGAGCAGCCACGGCACAGAGTCCAGGCTGCCTGGAACCACCCACCAGCTCAGGCCCTTCAACCACACCTTCTTCCACTTCTCAAACTGTTCATCACTTTATCCAGCCAGCTAACCAAGGTTCACATCAATTGTGTACCAGGCCCTATGCCAGCGAGAGGGAACATGGTGACAGCTAAATGTGAGTCTGACCTGAAGAAGCCAGGAGCCTGATGGGAGAGGCAGACAGAGAGTACAAAGCTCCATTACACCTGCCAAAGGCACTTTTCATAGGTTTCTGTACCATCTAAATCAATACTGAAGATCTTGATTGATCTCTTCCATTCATTTCCAGAAGGATCATGACACACAGCACAGTGGGATTTACTCCACAGGATCCCTTGGGTTGGGCCCTTCCTTCCCAGCAGGTCACCTCCTCCCCAGCTGGTCACCTGCCTCAGAGGGAGGTTCGGCTTTCTGGAGATATTGTAACTATAGAACATAGAAACCTTGAGATACAGAGTCTGGGGTTTCTACAAATAAATGTGAATGCCCAGAGTAGTGAAAGTTGGGATTTATGACAGAGAGGCCGTGCCTGCCACATGAGCCTTCAGGGAAGGGATGTGGGAAGGGAGAGGTCCAAAGAAAAGGAACGAGGAAGAAAAAGGCCCCATGCTTGGTGAAGGGAGCCCCTGGAGAGGTAGCCTGTGTTTGCATTGGAGAGGTCTAACAGATGGGGGTAAGGGTGGGCAGATCAGGCTAGGTAGGCATCAGGAAGTTCTAAGCAAGGAAGGCAGCAAAGTAGAATGGAACCCCCCTTTCTCCCTAACCCCATCCCAGAGCAGGGAGGCATCCAGCAGGATCCCCAGACTCAGCCCCAGCTGAACGCCCTGACCTGGCTCAAGACAACCAGGTCCAGACAGCCAGATGCTGTGAGAGGAGATGAGGCCCCCACTCTGCTCTTCTCTACTTACAGGCAAGCTTCCTCACTCTCTCCTGTTTCCCCCACTGAAGCCCACAGTCCATCCTCCTCACACAACCAGCAGCTCTTACTAGACTTAGATCTGATACTGGCTCTAATGTACTTGACTCCTCCAACAACCTCCCTGCCACCCTGGCCTGGCCTCATCCACTTCTCCTCTTACCACTTTGCCAGTGCTCACTGGTGGACACCAAGCTTTCTCACTCCAGGCCTTTGCACATCTTGCTCCCTCTGCCTGCTCTTCCAGCAACTTCCAGGACAGGCTGCTTGCTGTACGTCTCACCCACGCCAAGCCTTTCAGGAGCCTCTGGTACTCTCTTTCTCAGAGCCCTGTTTCTTTCATAGCACCTACCACAATTCCTCATGATTTTGTCTGTGTACTGTCAACCTCTACCCCTCTCTAGATCACCGGTTCTCAAAGACGGAGCGATTTTGTCTCCCAAAAAAACGTTTAGAAATGCCTGAAGGTATCTTTGGTTGTCACAACGGAGGTGGGGACGGTTACTAGTATTTAGTGGGTGGAGACCAGGGATGCTGCTCAACATCCTACAAGGCTTAGCACAGAATGATCCGGGCGGAGTGTCAACAGTGGCGAGGGTGAAAAATCTTATAGAAGAGCCTACAGGAACTGGGATCATGCTCTCCGCAGTGTCCCAGAACCTAGAACAGTGCCGGGCACCCTCGTAGCGCTCAACAACGCAGGAAGAAGGAATGATTTAGGAAAGAGAGAAAGGAAGAATGGAGCGAGCGACGAACTAGCTGACAGGCAAAGAGAAGGACAGGAGAGAACACTCCGGCCTGTCTCAGCCCCGCCCCCCAGGCCCGACGCCTCTCCAGACCCCAAGGCACCCGTCTTCCGCCCCACTGCGCGTCCCCAAGGCGCAAGCCCCGGGACGGGCGTGCCGCGCGGACACTCACCCGCCCGCGGCCGCTCGGGAGGTGCAGCGCCACCCTCGAGCTTCATCTTGCCCCTCGGTCACCCGCCGAGAAAGGGACAGGGCGAGCGAGCCGGAAGTGCTCAGGTGCTGCGTCCGCCGGGACTTGTAGTTCTCCGCTCTCGGGGCCCCGGCAGTAGCCTCACGCTCGACTCTTCAGAAACTACAACTTCCGGTTGCTCCGATGTCGCGGGGCGGGATTGGTGGCTTCAGAATCACTCTATGTTACAGATCGAAGTCTGATTGGCTGTGTGCATCCGTCGCTCATGGTTAGCAGCAGCAAAAGGAAGAACTACCCCCCAAAAAGAAATACCATGGCGCGATTGGTAGAGAGTAAAAAGAGAGTAAAAAGCGGAGCGTATCAGTGGCGGGTGAGGGGGGTGCGTCAGGTACTTTCGCCAAGATTGTCCAATCGCAGAGTTGGGACAATTACTATAAAAGCTTGAGCCACCGGTATCACCCCCTTTTCGGGTTCGAGTTCGAGGTAGGAGATTTCGTATCGGTGAACTCCGTGCGCCACGCCGGGAGAGGAGCTGGCTGCCGAGTGGAGCTTGAGAGGTCACCCAAACCCGTAGACCGACCTAGCCCCGAGCTCTATCCTCAGTCCGAGTTCTACCTTGGTCTTCAGTGTCATACACGTTTCTTGTCCTCCAACACCAGTTCTGGCGAGGGAAGTCCGGACCTCCAGACTTACAGCTCTCTATAGGTAAGGGTGGGCCGGGCCTGGTTTCCCCGATTCCGCTCCGAGCCTGTGATGAATTGCTTTAATTTCTGACACCTCGTATGAAACTGCATATGCAGTCTGATTACATGGCAAGACTGAGGCTTTACGGTGCGCCCCATTGATGGGAGGTTCTGGGGAGTGGAAATAGATGGGAAAAGTGGGCTTTTGTCTACATTTTGGCATTGTCTGCCTTTCAGGGCTGTCGGTGACCTAGCTGGAAACCTCGAATATAAATCAAGGTCAATCAGTCCAGGGACCTGGCGGTAAGGTGGGAGTAGTGTCCATATCTATCTGAAGTGCTTAGCAATAAAGCAAAGGTGGTATGAGTTGATTGGAGTGCAAGAGTCTTTATTTTCACACGCCATTTGTACCACGGAGTCCTCCTTGGGAAGACTGGCTTATCCCTGGGCAGCCTTGGGAAGGAGCAGAGCCATGAAAATGGAAGTTCATACTTCACACCTGCTGAGATCACCTCCATTTTTGCCTGTAAAGCTAAAAGATTTTTTTTTGCCCTATGGTAGGTCATAAATTCCTCACTAACAGGATTAACTGGCCACTGAGCGCCCCTTTGTTGGCGTTTTAGGCAGCCCTGTTGTACTTCCTTTTGCCATCCTTACTATGAGGGGGTGCCACCCTCTTCGTGGTGAAGTCTGGGCTTTGCTGAGAGCTCTAAAAGGCAACTTCAATGGATGAGACAGGCACTCCAGAAAAACAGCTTTATTCACCAGGACTAAGAAGAACAAAGGCTCTCAATCAAAGACTTGAAGATTTTAGAACAGGATGGAGTACACTACCAACCTCAGCTTTACCTTGCCAAGCATGGGCCTCAGCTGTGGGCAAGCCATTCCCAGTACCATGGCCTGCCGAGGTGGTACCCTGGTCAGCAGGTGACAGCTGGCAAATCTAGTTTCCCTGACATTTCTGTGATTTACCATATGCCATTCCCTGTATTACAAAGCCACAATCTTTGCATCCTCCAAGGGAACATGAGGAAGACCCTGTTGATTGCACCAGAGCCTCCTGGTGGGTAAGTTAGGAGCACATGGTCCTGGTTGGCACAAACACATATGATTCTTTCTGAAGCCTTCTCATGCCATTCCCTGATTGGGCAGCATGTGCAGCTGAAGGCATGGCTTTCTAGGGTTAGGTACTGTACTGTACTGTACCATCACTGCTGCTTAGTCTTAAAAGCTGAGCATTCCAGGAGGGGGCAGCAGAACACCACAGTAAGCAGGGGACCAGGCACCCTATGCAGACTACATTGCAGGGGTGCCCCTTCCTGTACAGAAGATCCCTAGGCGGCAGCAGGTGAAGGGAGGGCTGCAGTCCCACTTGCTCCCTGAAGCTCATTGTGAGGACTAAAGCTGTAGATTGCCTCCAGGACAAGGGAAGGGAAGGCTCAGCCTGTGGGTTCTGGAATTGACCCTGGGATTAACTGCTGGGTAACAAATCAGAGGGACCTGTAGATCAGCCTTCCAGTGGCTGGGCTGAACCTGGGCCTCCCAGCAGAATGCCTGGTGGCTGTTCCCATCCAGGTTCAGGGTCTGCAGCAGGAGGATACGCGGCCCTCCCTCTTGATATAGTCATGCAGCTGGAAGCGGGGCTCGCTGGAGGCCTTCATAGAACGCTGATTCAACTCCCTGTAGGGCAGGGGTGACCATGGAACAGGGTGGCCTGTGTCCCCAACAAGGGGATTCAGTCCCTGGGTCCGGGGTGGGGGGTGACTACCAAGACTTACTTTGCTATGGCTGTGAAGGCTAAGTCCACGTTGAGGCCTGTCTTGGCACTGGTCTCCATGAAAGGTAGCCCATATTCCTGCAAACAGCTGCTGCCAGCAGAGTGGCAGCCTGATGGGGACAGCCCCGGCTCTACAGCCCCAGAGGGGCACCCCTGGCCACCCACCTTGCCCCGACTCACCTTGGCCAGCTTCTCTCCATCCTCCCTCTTCACCACACGTTCTTGGGTAGAGTCCACCTGGTACAGGGATCTTGGTGAGAGCTTGCCTGGGGCTCACCCACCTTCAGAACCAGGCTGGAGAGGACAAGCAGGAATGCCCACCTTGTTCCCTAGCAGCATGAGCACCACGTCGTGCTGGGCATACTCCTGGATTTCCGTCAGCCAGGCCTGTTGGGGAAGAGCTGAGACCAGAATGGAGGCTGGTGCTCCCTGCATCCCTTGCCCCTCCAGGCCATGCCCCACACAGTGCCTGTTGGACTCTGGCTAACAGGAGGGGTCCAGAAACTGCTCACCATGTGCCATGCTGAAGCACCCCTGACAGGTACTTTATCCAAGGTGTTGAGCTGATGAAGTTGGAAGGTCACCCAGGCTACCTTCAGCTCATACTCAACTGGGGCCACCAGAAGCCCAGAAGGAGCTTCTTTCCCCTCCCCTCTGGGACCCTGAAGCCATCTGTGCCTGAGGGAGTTTCAGGATGGGGTCAGGCCCAATCATTGCCCGTTTCCCCCACCCATAAAGAAGCCACTGACCTGGATGTTGTCAAAGGAGGCCTTGTTGGTGACATCATAGAGCAGCAGCAGTGCTAGGGTCAGAAGGCCAGTGAGAACATCTCCAGGGCCTATAGTGGTTCCCCATCACCCACAACCTCACATATCACAAGCAGAAGCCCAGGGAACGGGGCACCCACAGAGCATAGCCCCAACCACCTGGGGCTTGGACCCTGTGCTCATGAGCTCACCATGAGCATCTCGATAGTAGGCGTGGGTAACACTGCGGAACCGCTCCTGGCCAGCTGTGTCCCAGATCTGCAGTGATGGGTACAGGCCATTGGTCAGGGCTACCTAGTACCTCCCAGGTGTCCCCTGCCCTCAACTCACCATCTCCCAGTTGCCTCACCTGCAACTTCACTTTCATGCCATCCACGTCTAGAACTTTGTTCTGAAACACAACCAGTCAGCTTCAACATGAGGCCTGTGCCACCCTCTGGCAGGGGGCTCCCAAGTGGGGAGAGGGGGATGAGTCAGGCAGTGCCAGGCCAGGACAACCTGAAATTGGGGAGCCCTTGGCATGCCCCAAATTCATTCTTATCCTGTATGCCCCTCAACTGACCAGTCTCTGCCCCAAAAGCCCATATCCTGGATGTTCATCTGACCATCTTGCCTTCCTCTACCTCCAAGTAATGCTTCTTCTTAAACCCAAGATCTAGGGTCCACCCAGTGCTCTCCTATGCCTCTGGTGAGCCCCTCCCGATGAACCATGCACAGAGGGTGCCCAGGTCCCTCTCCTACTCAGACAGCTATACTAATGGACTTTCAGGTTGCTGCCCTCCATGGCCAGAGGTGTCTAATTCTGGGCAAGGCTGTTCTTTCTCTGCCTACCCTGAAGGCCTGGCACACTGCCCCACCAGCTCCACTGCTCTCAAAGCCCCTTGCTGCCACCCACCCGTCACTGAATCCTGTTGCTCTGACCCTTCCTTTTCCCCCAGGACCCCCAAGCCCAGCCACTTCTCTCCTTCACTCCAGCCCTTCCTAGCCCCTCTCCCCTTCCTGGTACCCACCAATTCAACCTCACCCCACACACCTCGCCTGCATTCTTAACAGAGTGCAGACCCCAGTCTCCCTATCTTTCACTGGCACCTCCCACAGCTCTGCACATGCTGCTCCTTTTACTTAGAGCCATTTGCACATTTGAAGTCACCTACCTTGTGACCACAGGCCGTTACACTATGCCTCAGTTTCCCCATCCATGAATGGACATAGCTAGGGTGTCCACATGGCTGCTCAAATTACTTTATGGGCTACGATGTGCAAAGCACTGAGAACCGTGCCTGGCTCAGAGTGAGGGCTAAAAGCATTTGTTCTAATTTAAATGTCACTCTCCCTTCAGGCACAGCAGTTCCCTGAGGACAGTGCCCAGTGTAACCACCAGAGTGCAGAATTCTGCCTGGTTCACTGTGAGTGCTTACTATGTGTTTGCTGCCTGGCCATGCTCTCTTGCAGCTCTGGGGGGAGCAGCCCAACCCTGGTTCCCATCTGTTGGGGGGGAGGGGGCATGGCTGGAAAATCGCTGCCTCCCTCTTCCTCAAGCTTCTGCTGTCAGGGTGCTTCTGGGTCTCTGGGGAACCAAGCATAGCCATCTGCCAGGCTGGGGAGGACACCCCGCCTTTCTCAACGCCCTGGACAGGGGTGTGAACCAACTGGCCTCACCTCCCTCACAACCTGCCCCTGAGCTGAAAGGGAGGTGAGAAGGGGGAAGGCAGAGCCAGAACACGCAAAGGACCAATTGTCCTTGGCCTAGACTGCTCCCTTCTGTCACCTCAACCCTTACTTCATCCTAAAGGACTTGAAGGATCTTGGCCCCCCCAAAAAGGCTATAGAATGACTCCCAGGTTGGAGGGAGCCCCCCTTTCCTGTCCCTTAATGGGCCTCTCTCTCAGCAGCCTCCTGCCAAGTGGGTCTAATTAAAAGGTGATAAAAATGCAAATTTGGGATTTGCAGAGAACACACCAGCACCTCACTAGCACCTCAGCACAGTACATAGAATTCAGATTGGTAGGCAGAGGTGGAGGCTCTGATGTTGGAGCCCTGCAGGCCTGAGGCTGGCCCTCATCATTTCCTGCTGCTTGAGGTGCTAGAGGGGTTTGTGAACCAAGAGTCCAGGGACATCCCCCCAGAAGAACCCCAGGACACAGCCTCCAGCTGGGGGATGGTAACAGGACTCTGGCAGGGGAGAGCAGCTGGGTAGGAGCATTTCCCATGTGCCTTCTCACCTAAGGGCATGGACCTTTCCCCACCAAAAAAAAAGCCCCCAGTCTCCAGGTAGCACCTTTCCCCAGCTGTGGGATGAAGTGTGTGTGCTCAAGTGCCACAGCCACCTGTCTGATAGGTGCTGGGCAGCCTGCCTGGCACCTCAGGGACCCCTATGCAGTGGGGCAGTGATGCTGACCTTCCAAGTGGACATGAGTCTTAAGCTTCCTCTGAGTGCCAGTGATAACCGGTGACAACCTATACCAGTGACAACCTACCCCAAGGCACAGGATACAGCCCCAGGGTCATGCTGGTTCCAGGCACAGGGGTACCATCTCTGCTTTGGTCAGATACAGCCACCACCTATCTCCAGAACCCTTGAGGTGTCAGGCGGCAGGCAACTTGGAGGTTAAGGCATCCCACTTCAACCACACTAACCCTGGGAGACAGGTGGTCCAGCCAGGAATTCCACATCATGAGCCTGTCGGTTTCACGGGATAATGGAGAACCAGTTGCCAGGGGTGCTATGAAAACTCAATGAGCTGGTATTGTGGGCCCAGGGTATCAACCTTCATGCTCACCCGGAAGTCAATGCCCACAGTGGAGATAAAGGTCCCTGCCAGGAAAGCCCCATCCTTGAAGCGCACAAGCAAGCAGGTCTTCCCCACACCGGAGTCCCCCACCAGCATGACCTGGGGTGAGCAGAGGAGCAGAGGTGTTAGGGGCAGAAGAAATCAGGGTGCTGATCCACCCACTGGTGTGTCTGGTCTTCCCTGAGCTGGCCTGGTCAGAGAGGGGCTGTGGGTGAGAGGGGCAAGAGGGGAGGGAGGTGTCACAAGCCCACAGGTTCAGTAGGGCCTAGGGGAGACATAGCAGCTATGATCCCAGCCTGCATGCACCTCCTGCTTCCACTTCTACAAGGTTCCATCCCCTCTCTCCTAAACAGGGACCCATCTCAATCAGTCAGGAATGGGGGTAGTTACCTCCATCCAGGGTCCTACCTAATGCCCATCCCCAGGCCCTCAGCACCATGCTTGATCTGAAAGGGAAGCATCTCGAGCTCACTCCTGGGAAACAGAGCCTGAGGGTTGGTGGGGACCTCCTGGTAGGCCTGTGGGTGCCTCTGTACCAGAGGGCTTCTTCCAACCCCAGCCAGACCCAGGAAGAATTTGTCATAAGGTCAGATGTTGGCATGACAAGGGATCCAAGCCAGTTCTGTGGGTAGGGAGGGGCAGTCAGGTCTTCCCCTCTTCTACCCCTCCCCCAGCCTGCTGCCAAAGGCTCCTAAACCCAAAGATGGTCCTGCCAACTCCCCGCCCGCCACAATTCACAATAGGCCTGTCGGGGGCACCAGTGCTCCCCACCCAACTAGCAAACCTCTTCTTTGTCTCCCTGACCCCTAAAAATAAGGAGACCCATAGACCCTGGTAGTGAGGGAAGCAACATATGGGAAATGATGAGACTGGGTCTCCAACAAGGTCAGAGGTATTAGGGAACGGGACACCTGGCTGTGATTTCCACGGGACTCCTTGTCGAACCCTGCCAGTTGGGGGTGGTGTAATGGGCATGCCTTGCCAGCGGTATCCCAAACCCAGGTCTGACAGCTGTGTGTGTGTGTGTGTATGCGATGCCAGTGGAACCAGCTGTGGTGTACCGCTCCAACCATCTCCGTGCCCAGGGTCCGCAGGGCCCTGCAACCTCGCCCCGGATGCCCTCCTCCATTGGCCCCCATCGGATGCCACCTGCTGCTCTCGCATGTGGTGGTGGTGGTGGGAGGAGGTGCCCAGCTCACCTTGAAGGCGACATCGTAGAAGTCGCCGCCGCCTCCTAGCGATGGCCGGCCAGGCTGCAGGAGCCCGTTGGGCGGCACCTGGGGGCCAGGGCGCGCAGTCCCGGGGCGCGCCGGCCGGGGCTCGTTGGAGGCGGGAATAGCGGAGGCAGCAGGAGCGCTGGCCCCCTTGCTCTTGAGGGTCTTCTTCCTGGACATGGCGGGCGGGCGCTCAGTGTGCTCCCGCTGCAGCCGCCGCGCCCCGGACCTCCCTGCTCCCCGCGCCCTCGGAGCCTGACCCTGACCCGAACCCGTCCCACGGCGGCAGCGGCGGCGGCGACATCCCGGGCGCCCAGCTCCCCGCAGCCCCGCCCCCGCCGCCCCACAGCTCCGCAGCCACTCAGTCGGTGCGTCCCGCCGCCACCGCCAATGGTCTCTCTGGGGGCGGGGCCATGCAAATGAACAAGTCTCACGGGGGCGGGGTCAGGACGTCTCCAGCACAGCCCTGGGTGCACGCGTCGCTATACTTTTGCCGCGTGGGAGCAGCTTCGTGGTCACCTCCAGGCCTGGGCCGGGGTATGAGGCGGTGGGCCTTGGGTGCAGGAGTGCCGGGATACTGTCATTTTTCTGTGTGCCGTGCGCCGCTCTGCCCCGCGCTGCCCTTTGCCCAATAACTACCCCCGCACCCGCATTAGTCTGGGCCTGGGACAGCGGGAATGCTCTGAGGTAGAGGACGCTGAGACAGAGGGCCTGCACAGAGTGGGCCCCCTGGAATTCTGTCCCTTCTCAGCCAGCGATGCCACTTGGCCTGCTGCGGGCTTCCCTCTCCTCCAAGGCAGGCGGGTCCCGGAAGCTCCAACACTCGGGCTTGGCAAACACAGGGCCTGGGGCTCAACTGACAGCTGGTTGTCAGAGGAAGGACTTAATAGGAACCGCTGTGCATCAGGGCTGAGCTGGCAGGGGCTCTTCACCGCAGCTTTTGCCTGCTGGGGTGAAGCCACGGATCCTTGGAAAAAGGAAAGTCACTGTCACAAGGCCCTCTGCCCTTAAGGGACTTGTTGCTGAAGAAGGTGGGAGGCCCCTCCCCCATACTGGGGCTGGCCCTTGAACTTCAAGTGCTAGGTTCTGACTCCAAGCAGGTGATGTGCTGATTGTCAAAAACCCAGACTTGTACCTGGCAGACCCCTCTCTAGTGACATCTCCTCTTTACCTGAGCTCTGATCCAGGACCCCCACCAAAGATACTCTGTTTAAAGTATGAGGCTGAGGCGGCCAGGGAATCCTGGGAGTGGTGAACCAAGATGCCCCTCACCCAGGGCTTAGGGGCAATGGGTGCAGACAGAAGGGCAGTACCCATGAGATCAGTCTTTGCTCCAAACTCCTCTGGGAGCTGGAGGGATGTCCTTGCTGTTCCCCCTGAAACGTGACAGCTATCAGCATGGGACCCTGGGTCCTTCAGAGGCCTGAGTCTTCTCAGCTGGCAGTGCCCAGAGCCCCAATAATTATACTGGGCAGAAGCTACCTCTCAGGGTTCGAGGTCTGGAAAAACACAGATAAAGGAATGTTCCCTAGCATAGTTATTTCTTGAAAGAGACTGGCAGGGTTGGCTGTGGAAAGCTGCCCTTCATTGAATGCCATTAGGTGCCAGGCACATGTCATTTTCAAAACTGTCCTATGAGGTGCTATGATCCCCAATGTTCAGATGGGGAAGTAGAGGCCCAGAGAGGGGAAGACAACAGTTCAAGGTCACCAGGCTAAGAAGTGGCAGAGCCAGGATTTGTACCTGGGAACTCTGGCTCTAGAGAGCATAAACTGTCTTATGCAAAGGTAAGTCCATGGGTCCCTTGGAAACCCACCCCTCAGGGCCCTGTCATAGCTGGGGACAAACCTGAGGAAGCCCTCTCAGAAACCCCTGGCCTCGTTTTCTGTCTTGCTCCTCTGGTCCCCCACTTCCTCCTGGCCAGTGACCAGATGTGAGGGTAGTGGGGCCCAGCTTCAGGGTAGCTGGCCCAGGGTCTCAGCTAGCTAATGCCCACTGGCCCTGGGTCTTAGGCTGTGTACCCCCTACTCCTGCTAGCCACTGCCCAGAGCATCCCCAGGGCATGGAGCCACAGCAGAGTTTGGGTACCCTAAGTGTGGGAGCTGCAGATAAGGCATCCTGAGATGGGGGAGGGGGAAGCTAGTGCTGATGGAGTGACCAAAGAGAGAAGGCAGACATGCCAGGGAGAGTGGGAGGCCAGAAGAGGAGGGAACTGAGAGCAGCAGAAGAGAAAGGCTTGACTTTGCAACCTTTAAAATTAGTAGATTATATGTAAAGCTCTAGGTCTTTGATTTCTCTTGAAAAGTGGGAATTCTGCTCCCCTGCATCATGGCACCTCTCTTGCCTCTCTTGTCTTCTAGCAGTTCTCCTAATCCTTGATCATTATGTTTCTTGGTTCTTCTCTTTGCCATCTGTTTCACCCTCTGGAATGTAAGCTCTCTGGGCACAGGAAGTCTCTTGTCTTGGTCACTGTCATATCCCTAGCAGCTAGCTCTGGGCCTCAATAAACAGTTATTAAATTGGTGAAAGAAATATGAGTCAGAAACAAGAGCCTCACTTTAGGACATGTCACTGCTAACAAGGATTTAAGGCAGAATGAACCTCAACGTGCAATGACAACAAGACTAGTATGATCAAGTAGTGAGAGCAAGGCTTTGTGGAGGAGGGGCATTTTCACTGAGCTTTGAAGGTTGAGTCCAACAGGACAGGGGATAGAAAAGCTTGCCAGGTGGAGGGAGTAAGTATGTGACAGCTTCAGAGTGCCAGTAGGTGGGCTCTTTGAGCAGAAGAGGCCAAAGGGTGCCAAAGAGGCCAGTTGCTTGGAGGAAATGGAAGGTAATACAATTGGTAATATAATTACCAATACAATTGGTAATCTATTGTAAGGTGAGCATGAATGTTTTTCCTAGGAGCTTAGAAATTGTTCAGGAAGAAGTAGGGAACTATGCATGGTTTCTGAGCAGAGAGAGGACACTGCTACAGGAATACTGGAGAGTGGCAGAAAGGGGATGGATGGTGCAGTCTGTGAACAGGGAGATAAGTTTGAAGGGGGTTACAGTAACCCAGGTGGAGGTAATAAGGACAGAGGGGACCTTCAGGAGAGATGAAATCTGCAGGCATAGGGATGAGCCAAAGAAGTGTCAGTGCCCATGAGACAGAAACAGTAGAATGATGAAGTTGATTAGAGATGGCAAATTCCTTGCTACTCCTCTCAATCAGCGGGGAGGGTCTATGTCCCTAGCCCTTGGGTCTCAGCAGAAGCTGATTGCTTTAGTAGTAGAAGGGACTCTGTGTCCACTTGTGGACCCAGAAATTAACAAACTGGCTGCTCCTTCTTCCTGTCCCCTAGAATACTCATTCTTAGAACCATAGCTGCCACACTAAAAAAGCCCGAGCAGCCTCATGGAGAAGTCCATGGGTAGAGCAGAAGAACCCATTTGCCAGCTATATGAGTAAAGAAGGCAGATTGCATGCAGAGCAGAGGTATACCATCTAACTGAGCCCTGCTCCAAATGCAAATTCATGAGCATTTTGGGAATGTTCATTACACAGCAATAGATAATTAGAACAGGCTGTCAGTCAGGCAAAGGAAAGGGACCTGTTTGGTGGGGAAAGTCAGAAGGGAGGCCAGATCCAGAAATGCCTAGAATTTCAGGATCTTCAGACCTAAGGAGAAGAAGACCTGTCACAGTCCATGGCAAGTCCCTGAGGCAGGGCATGGCGTTGAGGTGAGTCATGGGGCTGAGCAAGAAGTAGGGGGTAAGGACAGTGTCCCCCTGGGGAGGGGTGTCTTCAGCCCTAAACTCTGCTGGCATAGGGCTGGCCAAGGGATGGCCTTCATATGTCCATGTCCAGCAAAGGGATGAAGAAACTTCAGCCTCCTTGAGGGCTCACTCCTGGACTCTCACCCCTAGTACCCTCTGACAGCACTAATTCCTGGTCCCCTCATGACTAGGGCCTCTAGTTCTGGCACTCTGCCCTCTGACTTGCACTTCTGGATGTCTGACCCACTTGTCCTGGAGTGATGTGTGCCATGAATTCCCAGACACGACAATCCTATAGCCTGGGGGAGTCTCTCTCTGGAATCCCATTTTTCAAACCCTCCACCTACACCCCCACATTTTGCTCACCCGCAGGGCATGGTCCTCAAGCCAGGCAGGCTTGAGAAGGAATGAGAGTTCTCATCAACCTTCCAGGCTCTGCTTGGAGCCCACTCTTTGAGGTAGCCTTCTCTGGCTCCTCCTACCCCCACTTCTTGCTCTGTGGACACTCGTATTTGTTGTCCAGTGGTTCCCTGGGAGGCTGCGCTGCCTCTGTACCAGCCTGTGAGCATCCTGAGGACAGTGCCCATCCTGTCTGCTCCTGACCCCGAGAAGTCCTGAATAAAGAGCTCTGAGACTGAGCAGGACAAAACTAGGATGGACTTCAGTGGCCTTTAAGCAAAGGGGAGGTGATAGAGCCCCCAAAGTCAGTGTTACAGAATTTAGCTGCCTGCCATATCAGAGCAAGGGACCCTAGCTGAGAATGCTGCCAAGAGGCAGAGGCCTCCAACTGGGTCCCTGGCTTGCTGTGTGACCCTGGGCATGTGGTGTCCCCTCTCTGGGCCTGTTTCCCACTCTGAAATGAGGGGGCAGAAGGAGCTGATCTCCAAGATTCCTTCTAGCTCAAACACCTTATGTTCTATGAAATCTGTGTGAATGTTGCCATGGAGACTTCAGAGAGGAACTGCGGCAACACTATATTCAACTTCTACCCCAAAGAGAAAAGAACCAAGTCACTCCAGAAAGCAGCGGGTGTCAGAGGTGCGTTACCCACCACCCTCAATGCCCAAGTACAGCCCACTCACTTCTGTTGCACTGAGGCCCTGCTGGGCAGGTGGTAAAGTATGGCTGTCTATCTGTTCCTGAACAGGGAAAGGACCATTCTGTGGAGAGCTAGAGCAGAGGGCAATTTCTTTGCAGGTGTGAGTGCAGGTCCACCCTCTGCCATCACTACCCACAGCAGCTCAGATCTTTACTCTTGGCAGTCTCAGGACACAAAATGTGCCAGCTGCAGAGTGGGGAATCAGAAGGAGGCCTGGCTGTGATCCAGACTCTGCACTGAGGCTCTGTGTGGAAGAGACCTCTGGGCTCGCGCAGCACAGAACACTCCCAGTTGCCTTATGGCCCAGGCTCTCCAGGAAGTCTCTGAATGCCATGCCTGGCTTCATGACAGGGGACATCGTTGTAAAGGAATAAAATGAACCCCTGTGTAGCCATGACAATCACTAAAGTCTGAGCACTACTGACTTTAGTGTGGGCCAAGTGCTTCGATTGCATTGTCTCTTCTTTTTCTTAATTATAAAAATAGCATATGATTTTTGCTGGCATATCAACAACATAGAAGGTAAAGGCAAGAATAAAAGTTCTCGTACTTCTCAGATCTTATTTTTCAGGGGTAACCACTGTTAGGTTTGGTAATGGCACTATATTAGTTTTGTATTGCTGCTGTGACAAATTTCCATAAACAGTGGCACAAAACAACCCAAATTTATTATTCTACACTTGGGAGGCCAGAAGTGTGAAATGAGTCTATGGGCCTGAAGTCAAGATGTCAGGAAAGCTGGTTCCTTCTGGGGTCTCAGGGGAGAGTCCTTGCCTCTTTAGCTTCTGGTAGCTTCCACCTTTCCTTGCCTCACGGCCGCACCACTCCAATTTCCATTTCCATAATTCCTTGGTCATCTCTTTTTGTGCTTTCAAATCTCCCTTTTATAAGGACACTTGTGATTACATCTAGGGCCTGCCTGGACACTGCCCTATCATAAGATCTTTAATTTAATCACACCTATAAAGGTCCTTTTGCCACATAAGGTGAAATTCACAGGTTCTGGGGATTAGGACCCAGATATCTTTGGGATCTTCTTATTCAGCTTATGCAGTGCCATTCACGTTTCTAGTTGGTGATTTTGTTTGAAACAAAGATTCTGTGGCTGAAGCAGACCTAAAAATCACTGGACTATGGATTTCTTTTTCTGTGCTATCTTTGACCAGTTTGTTTAAGGTACCCAAATTAGGCTACCAAATACATTCCATATTTATGTGTAAATATGCACACAATACATTGAGATATGACTCTTGTTCTCTGAGTATAAGATCACAATTATTTGATCTTTTCACATTTGATAGAATTTTCCCAGAAAAAGATCTGGATTAAGTATGTTTTCCTGGCATGGTTCTGATATGTTTTCAAGTCCTTCCTTTATTATTGCTCTGTTTGGGTCTTTTAATTCTCCTTGAGCCAATTTTTACAGTTTGTATTGTTTTAACATGTAATTATTTTATCTAGATTTTCAAAGTTAGATAGTTGCACGTAATTTTCTCTTGTAATTTTTAACTTTTACTTCTGTGAACAAACCTTTGTTCTTAATCTTAACAGTTGATGTTTTATTTTTATCTCTTTCTTTTAGTCACATTTGCCAGCAGGTTTTTAAAAAAATATATTAATAGCCTTATATATTAAAAATAGTTCTTGATGTTATTAATCAATTCTATTCTTTCTTTTAAAATAACTAATTTAGTTTCTAATTTTCTTCTACTCTATCTTGGTTTATTTTTCGTTGCTTATCTAGTTTGTTGACATAGTTTATATATTAGTTTGATTTTTTTATGCTTAATAATAAAAAGTGATATTATCAATTTCTCTTCGTGTATGACTTTGCCTCCCACAAGTTTAGTAAAAAGTATACTCATTACTATTCATTTCTATAAAATCTGATTTTAATTTTGATTGTTTTTGGCCCAAGAGTTATTTAAAAGAGGGTATTTCAATTTCTAGAAGGTGAGATTTTTGAAAGTTAGCTTTATTGAGGCATCATTTATGTACAATAATTTACCAATTTTAACTATACAATTTGGTGAGTTTGGACAAATATACAGTCATTTAAACATCACCATACTCATGATATAAAACATTTTTACCACCCCCAAATTCCTTCTTGTCCCTTTGCAGTAACTCCCTCCCCCAATCTTTAGTTTCTCGCTACCACTGACCTACCTGCCTTTTATCACTTTAAGTGGTTAGATATTTAAGAAATAGTTTTTTTCTGGTGCCAACAGTGAAAAACTGTTTCATGAAATTTCAGATGTTTAGTTCAATGGTAATGTTGATTATATAGTCACTGGAAAAAAAAACAGTTTTATTGAGGTTTGATTGATATCCAATATATGCACATATTCAAAGTGTACAATTTGGTAAGTTTTGACGTATATATACACCCATGAAACCATCACTAGTCAATATAACGAAGATATCCATCACTTTCATATTTACCTTTCAATTACCTGGATTGTCAGGATATCCAGCCTTGTTCCAAAATCCCCTGCAGACCGCTTTTCAGGCACTAGCTACTCAGGTGGGAATCCCAGGGCTAGGGGGAGCTTGGAGGAGCCTCGGTCGTGGGCAGAATTCAAGATGTGATGTGATGAGCCGGTGAATGGACCCAGAGAACCTCTAGGGGGCGGTGCTGTTTAAGGCCACTTACCTAATCATTTTCCCTGATCATGCCAACATATTGTAACATAATAAGGAATTTAACTGTGCTGTTCAAATCCTCTATATCTTTACGGACTTTTTAAAAATTGCTTCATTTTTAAGATTCAAAGAAAGGTGTAATAAAATCTCCCACAATGATTTTGTGAATGTCTAACAGTTTAGCTTTGCATGTTGATGTTCCTTTCTTGAGAACACAGGGTTCATTATATATTGTACATGGATTGTACCTTTAATAGTGCAAAAAAGGGGGGCTCTATTCTCATTTATTATCTTTTGTTTAAAGTTCTAATTTTTGAAATTAATACTGCCACCCCACCTTTATGTCTTTATTTTTCTATCTCCTTAGTCTCAGATTTCTGGGTTGTCTTAGCTGTATCCTTGTAAACAGCATTTACCTGGATTTAGTGTGTTTTCGTATTACAAGAATTCTCGTTCTTTAACAGGAGAATTTAACTAATTTACATTTATTATGATCACCCATGTGCTTGGTCTTATTTTGTGTGTTCTGATTAATATGCTGGTCTATTGTTTCCTTTTTAAATCATTTCCTTGGCCAATCAGGTTTTCTTGTTTCTCTCCATCCTTGTAGTTTCCCTTTATTTTATGAGAATAGATATCATTAACTGTTAATAAACACCTTAACATCTATATTTTATCAAGAATTAAGCATTTCTCTAATATTCCCATTCCTGAATCAAACAAGATCTTTGGAAAATTTTTCTCTTTTCACCACAGAGTTTGTTGAAATAGTCTAAAATGTCATTTCCAGATAATATTTTTTTAAACATATGTATTTTTTATTTCAAAAATCCTCTCCAAACAATTGCAGTTACTCTACAACCACCTTCAAACAATTATTTAGACTTGATTAATCTTTTTCTCATTTTGAACCACTTTTTCTTATGGGTGTATCTTTCCTCATCGTAAGTCTTTGAATCTTATTATTTTGTCATTGACTGAATTTAAAAACTTGGTTTTGGAATATAATCCAAGTCCCACCATGTGACCTGGCAAATTTCTTGGCCTTTCTGTACCTTAGTACTTCATTTAATAAAGGGGATAATAATAGTACCCACATCCTAGAGTTGTGAAAACGCAATGGAATTAGGCAATGAATGAATAAATGGGGAAATGAGGACTGTGGGTTTCCCTCTCTCCTATCTCTCAAGAAGCTCTCACCACTAGTCCTCCCTGAACCCCATGATGGAACAATTTTATTATTTCTTCATTATTTTAAAAGTTGAGATATCATTTACATATCATAAAATCCACCTTTTTAAGAGCATAATTCAGTGATTTTTTAGAAGTATATTTACAAGGCTGTGCAATCATTACCTCTAATTCCAGAGCATCATCATTCCAAAAGAAAACCCCACTCCCATTAGTAGTCACTCCCCATTCTCCTCACTCCTGGAGCCATTAATCTACTTCCTTCCTGCCTTAATAGATTTGCCTGCTTTAGACAATTCCTATAAATAGTAATATGTAGTCTTGTGTGGGGCTTCTAGCATGTTTTTAGAGTTCATCCATGTTGTTTGGCGCGGATTCCTAACCACGGGCATGTTAGTTTTTTAATTAAATCCTGCAAATACAGAGAAACGAAAGCTCTCTCTGCAGAGCCAAGCACGGAGTACTTCGAGGCCGCGGAAGGCAAGAGTGAGCAAGCGGCGGGAGGAGCTGGAGGACGCGGTGCCCGGGGAGCACTCCTGTCCTCTGCCTGCATGCAGGCGGCTGCCGGATGCTGCGCTTCACTGGCCCAGGTGAGGCCCACCGTAGACTTCATCCCCGTGACAAAGGGACTAGCAGTCACACCTCGCCCGCGCTCCAGCGGAACCCCTGAGAGGATGCGATGTGTATTTATTGAGCGACTTCTATTGTACGCCAGGCGCACAGAGGTGCTGGGAATGGGTGAGCGCGCATAGCAGGCACCCGGAGATCTCCAGCCGCGGTGGTTACTAGTGCTGGTGTTTTCAGGGCTGTGGCTGTGGTGACTGCGGTGGACTGGGAAGTTCGGACGCCGCGGGGAACTGAGGGGGAGCGCGCGCAGCGGGAGCTTGGAAGAACGCCTCAGGACGCCCCGCCCATCGCGCCCACCCAGCGCAACAGCCACATTAGAGAGCGAAGGGCAGAGCCTCAAGGCACCACACCCCTGGTGCCCTTCCTTTGCGGCTCCAGACACGGTGGCGCAGGCGGAGCCTGAGGACACCACCCCTCCCGACTCTGTTGCGTAGGGGGCGGAACCTGAGGACGTCCCGCCCCGTCCCGCCGCGCGGGGAGGAGGAGGAGCCGGCGGCGGCCCGCACTGCAGCGAGAGCGCGCGAGCGGGTGGCCGTGGACCTAGAACGCGGCGGGGCCCGAGCGTCGAGTGAGCGTCGCACGGGCAGACAGGCCGCGAGGGTCCCTGAATCCTGCCCCGCGCCCTATCATGCAGTCCATGGGCCCCTCCTGAGCCGCGGTCGCCGGCGCCGGGCGGGCTCCAGGCTGGGGCCATGCGCGCGCTGCCCTGACGATGCCGCCCGCCCGCCTGGCGCTCGCCCTGGGCCTGGGCCTGTGGCTCGGGGCGCTGGCGGGGATACCCGGGCGCGGCTGTGGGCCCTGTGCACCCCCTTGCCTCTGCGGTCCAGCGCCCGGCGCCGCCTGCCGCGTCAACTGTTCTGGCCGCGGATTGCGGACGCTCGGGCCCGCGCTGCGCATCCCTGCAGACGCCACCGCACTGTGAGTATCCCGCCGCTGGGCGACGCGGGCCGGGCGGTTGCCATGGCGCCAGGCGGGCGGGTAGACTGAGGGGCAGTGGGGGCCTGGCGGGGCACAGGGCGTGGGGAGGCCTCACCGCGTCTGCACCCTCGTGGGAGAGGCCCCGCCGGGCAGTACGCCGGCCTGGCGGGCCTCGCAGGGCGTGGGCGCGTCCCAGGCCTCTAGAAGGGGAAACGGAGTGCCGGCCAGGCCTCTCCCAGGGCGAAGCTCCAGTGTAGTGAGGTCCGCCCGACTAAATAAGGAAAACTTGAGACCACGGCCGGCTGTCAGCCCGCCTAGCATGGACAGAAGGAAACAATCCCGGTTTCTGTGAAAGCGGAGACATCCCACTCGGTGGGGCTCTGCAAACGTGAGCTGATAGGGGGCCTGTGGCAGCGTGCGGGGGCGGGGTAGGGCGGTCTCTGAAGGGAGACTGCAAACATGTAAACTCTAATTAGAGACTAATAGGATGCAGCCTGGCTTGATGATCCCCTGCACATGGGCGCCCAGGAGAAGGAAGCCAGGAGGTGAAGAGCTCTGTGGGATGGCAGGGAAGGCTTCTCGCTAGAGGTGACTGACTGGACAAGGGTTTGATGGATGTTTAAGAATTGGTCTGACACTTAAGGAGCGGCAGGAAGGTGCGTCCAGGGGAAGGGAGAAGGGAATCATGTGTACAACGACCTGGAGTCTAGACTTGGTTGTGTGTAGATGTAGGGAACACCCCAAGTGTAGCAGCTGCAGGAGAAATATGTGGGATTTGGGGCACAATGGGAGGTGTGCAGGGGTCCTGAAGGGTCTGAGGTGTCTTATCTAGGGCTTTGATGTTATCCTAAGAACAGTAAGTGAACGGGATTGCCTCAGAGGGGTTTAAAACGCTGAAGAGCTGTTGTCAGGTTTGAATTTTGGAAGTAGTAGTAAGATCCTTTATGGAGAGCTTGCCTTGAGTGAAGTATTATGCCTAGCTCTGGTTGTGGTCATCATGCTTAATACTCTCTGTGACTCTGAGGTGGAGGTATGGTGAAGATCCCCGTTTTACAGATGAGAAAGCTGGGACGCAGGTGATGTAACTTGTCCAAGCGTGAGTACCAAGTAGCAGCTGGTTGTACATGGTAGAACTGATTTTGTGAGTGAGGTGCCCAGGACCCAGAGTTGGAATGAGAAAAGTGCTGGGGCCTGAGATTTGCAGACAGTTGTCTCTGGGACTGGGGGCAGGCTCAGGGCTTCCTAATCCACATCCCTATGGCCCCATTTGGATTTCTTGGGCACTTCCAGGCACCTAAGGCAGAACTCCATCTGTCTTTGGCCAGACTGTTAAATCTGGAGGTGGGCCTTGGCATTCAGTTTTGTAACATTGTTCCCTGAGTGACTCCAGCATGTGGCCACTTTTAATTAGGAGCCCAGTGGTCAGTGTTCAGATGAGTCTGGATGTTGGCGGTGGGGTAAGGGTGCTACTCCTGAGTGCTCTGGATATTCTTGGGGCTTTGCTGGGTGGACTTGGGGTTGAGAGAAAAGCAGGTTCTCCAGGGTCAGCCAGGAGCCATGCAGATCACTCTAGGCCTGTTGTCTTGCTCCTTGATCACTGAAGCATTTGCCATCTTTGTTGTCTCTGTGGAGATAAGCCTCTTGTCTGCTACTAGCACTTCTATAATTATGTTAGACACACCCCACCCCTTGTTTCTTGATGCTGTGGTTAAGGTTACCTCTGTCCTTGGTGGGCTGGGAGACCCTGGGATTCAGGCCTAGCTCTTGCTGGTTAGTCTCAGGTGGCTTCCAGAAGCTGTCTAGGGAATAAACAATGCCATTGTGTCTGAGGCCTGCAGCAGGGCTCAGGCAGCTCTTGGAGACAGTGATGGAGCCCGAGCCTATTACCTTGCATGTGTCCTCTTAGGCTCTGCTCCTGGGTTTTGCAAGTTCTGAGATCTGGCAGCCTGGCCTAGCTTGAGCTGGCAGGATTGCCAGGGTTGTTGGCCCCTCTGAGTGTGCGTCGAGACTCTGGGAGGCAAGTGGATAGCGAGTAGAGGAGACTCCATGTTCTTCTTTATACCTCAGAGCTACTTCTGAAATTTCCAGAAAGCTGGGGGCGAAGACCTATGAGAAACTGGGCCCTTGGGTACACATGGTAAGGCCCTCACTGGGCCATTCTGCCTATCAACCCTGCATATCCCCTCCTCAGAGAGAGGAAAATAAGTGAGTCTTCTCCACAGGAGAAGGGCTGAGCTTGTAGAAGCTAGGGAGCCTTCTGGGTGAGGGTATGCATATGCAGGGGATCTAGCAGTTTCCTCTGAGGGGCTTGGGCCTGGTACCTCTGTCATCAGTGTCTTGTAACCACCCCTCCTTTTGAGACTCCTTGGCCAGCCCAAGGTGGGACAAGATAGCCATGTCTAGACCTGGGAGGGAAGCTGGTCTGTGGGTGGATTCCGGGTTCCCAGACCTCACTTTTTCTTGGGTTAACTGATGCTGCAGTGAGTTGGCAGCCTGAAAATTGTGACTTTTTAAAAAACTTTATTATGGAGAATTTGAACATATATAGAAGTAAGCAGAATAGTGTGAACCTCACAGACCCACCACCCTGTTGCTTGTTCTGCCCCTCTACCCCCACTTTTTGAAGCAAATTTCAGCATCTTATTCTTTGATCTGTAAGCACTTTGTAGTGTATGGCAACATCATCATCGTACCTACAACACCCTGATCTCATTACATGTCCAATGTGTTCAAATTTTTGGTTATCTCAGGGTTCTTTTTTTAGGTAGTTTGAATTAGGATTCAAATAAGGTCCACACAATACAATTCATTGGTGTCTTTTAAATCTCTGTTGGTGTATAGGTTTCCCCTTCATCTCTTTTTATTCCTTGTGCAATTTCTTGAAGAAAGCAGCTTTAACAGTACCTGGGTTAGGGTTGCATTTCTGTGTCACCTCTATGGTGTCATCCAATGTGTCCCTCTGCCCTCTTTGTTTCTTGTAGATTGACAGTTGGGTCGATAGCTACATTGTGGGGCAAGTCATATTTCAAGTGTTCCAGTGCCATTTGTGGCCAGTGGCTTCTGTGTTGTACAGGACAGAGATAGAATGTTTGTCACTGCAGAAAGTTCTTGGTTCTTAAAGTGCTTCTCCAGGTCTGGGGATCAGTTAGTTTCAGGTGAGGGTGATTTTGGCTGACCACATCTCAGGTGTTGTGTACTGCTAATTTTGGCCAGAGGCTCATATTGGGTTTTATGTACTGTCTCATGCATGTGTTGGGTCTGGGTCTAGGCTTGGAACAGGGACTCAATAGCGACTTGGTTCGCTGATTAAGATATTGGGGGCCTTAAGTTCTTCTGTTGGCTGAGAGTAGTCAGGGCCTTGCCCTTCCTTGCCTTTGCCCCTAAATGACAGGAGAGTGGGGAGGATATTGGGGGAGGCACAGACCCCTGGGTTTCACCTGGGCCTGGTGTGTGCATAATGTCCTAGACTGCAGGTGCCATATGTATTGTTGCCTTAAGGGCTGGGCCAACCACAGAGGGTCCCTCCCTTCCTTGAGCCCGCGGCATTTGAAGGCCTGACTGCTGTGTGCTGGTTCTGTGCTTGGGGTCTTCAAGGCTCATTTTTCTGAGGCTCATTTATCACTGGGGAGCTGATGTTAAACCAAAGACACAGATGATGGGGTAGGGGCCATTTTGGAGGGGCTGCCCAGAAGGACCCCCACTGTAAGTGATATTGAAACCAAGATTCAGTGTTTGCACAGGAGTTATCCAAGGGCTGGGGAGAGTTTCCCAGATAGAGGGGACTGCCTGGCAGAGTCTCAGATGGAGGGATAGGAGGTGGGGCCTTTATTGAGAGAGCAGGTGGGGACAGCATTGAATGGTCCAGGAAGAAAGTGGTGTGCTTGGCATTTTCTAGATAGAAACTGGCTGCTACTTGAAGATAGCGGATACTGGGAAGACTCAGGCATCCAGCACACTCAGCTGCTCTCACTTTCAAGTTCCTTGAGCTGCACACAAGGCTGGCACTTGAGAATTCAGACTAAAAGTGTGCATGTAATGTTAGTTTCCTGATGAGACACAGAATGCACATTTGCCAGAATTGTGGACAGGAAGGTACATAAGCCTTCTGTACGAGGCCCTCCACACGGGGACTGCAGGGTGGAGGATATGTGCAAATCATCTATCTGATGAGGGATTTGTAGCCAGAATATATAAAATACTCTCATGACTCTGCTAAAAAGACAAATGATCCAATTAAAAAATAGGCAAAGGATCTGAACAGATCTAGCTTCAAAAAAGATATGACCAATCAGCATATGAAAAGATGCTTAATGGCCAGCTTTCAGGGAAATGCAAATCAAACCACAATGAGATACCATTTCATATCCACTGGTATGGTGATCACCAAAAAGATAGACAATAATGGGTGTTGGTGAGGATATGAAGAAATTGGAATCCTCCTCTATTGCTTATGTTGAACCCGGAATCTGCCCTTTGGAAAACAGTCTGGAAATTCCTCAGATGATTAAACATAGGATTTAGTAGTTCTGTTTCCAGGTGTCTGCTGAAATGAAATATATGTCCACACAAAAACTTATATACAAACATTCATAACAGAATTATTTATGGTAGCCAAATGTGGAAACAACACAAGTATCCATCAGCAGATGAATAGATAAACAAAACGCAGTCTATTCATACAGTGGAATATTACTCAGCCATGAAAAGGAGAATGGAGTACTAACACATGCTACTACAATCATGGATGAGTCTTACCAACTTATCAAATGACTTTTCTGATATGAAATGTCCAGAATGGGGAAATTCTTGGAGAAATCCAGAAAGCAGGCCAGTGTTGTCTACAGCTGGGGTGGGGTTTGCGTTTGGGGAGATGATGGCCAAGGAGTGTGGGTTTTTGTTTGGGGTGATGGAAATGTTTTGAAATTAGATAGTGGTGATGGTTGCACAACCTTGAGAATATTCTAAAAGCCGCTGAATTATATACTTGAGAAGGGTGAACTTTATAGTATGTTAATTATGTCTGAATTAAAAGAACAAATCTCTGAAGAAAATACCTAGGGGGGTGGCCCCCTCCCCACCACTGCCTCATCCTCTCCATGGTTGCCAAGTGCCAGGCTCTTTGCTAGGCTCTTTCTGCTCTTAGTGTCAGGGTGCCTCACAAAGTGCTGTGGGGGTGGCATCACTTTTGGGCCCATTCTACAGACCAGGACACTGAGACTCCTGGAGATTGAGTCATTTCCTAGAGTCACATGGCTGGCAAGTTGCAGCAGAGAGGTGATTTCATCAGCACGTGCTGGGGCGTATCCTGGCAACTGCATGCAAGGGCCTGGGATACAGCATCAACAACCTGGCTTGTAAAACCATAGAGAGGTGGCAGTGGGGGTGTCTATCCCTGAGTGAGACTGGGTAGGCTCTAGACTCAGGCCCCAGATGCTTGCTCATCCCTGCCATACTCTTCCCACCAACTCTTCTGCACTTCTCTCTGCCGTTTCTGTTCTGGTCCTTTCTGCTGACTTCCTATCTGATTGAAGGAGGGAGGTATGGGAGCCCAGGAGTAGAGGACTCAGGCCCTGGGTCAGACAGGTTCACATCCCAGACTTATATTTTCTTTATGACCTTGGCCAAGTCACTCAGCTTCTCTGAGCTTCAGTTTCCTCACCGTGAAGTGGGTACCGTGAGTAGATGTGGTTTTTGGGTGTGGGGTTTCAGAGGTGATGGTGTATGGTGCCAAGGTGGCCCTCCCCCATCATGTTCTCAGAGCTCATCACCTTGTTCCCAAGTACTGGTCACCAGGAGAGATGGGTCCCTAAGACCTGCTGTGCTACAGAGCAGACAGGACAGGAAAAGCTGAGGAGAAATGCCTCAGACCAGGGCACACGTGCCAGTGACTATTGCTGAGACCAAACACTGAAGCAGACAGGAGAAGCACAGTCTGAGCAGGCAGACTCCTACACACCCCTTAGCACCCAGTCAGGGAGACCCCACATCCAGAAGCCATCTGGTCTGATCTCAGAGGTGCCTTCAACACAGGGCCACACTGCTGTCTGGATTCATCATGCCTGAAACATTCCTTTTGTGTTTTTATCTCAGTTTTAAGTGTTTGTGTTTTTGATGCATTCAGGTGGGGATATGTAACACAGTGAAGTTATGAGGTGTGAACAGAGTGCTGTGAGCTTTCATGTGCACCTTGTTCTGGACATGGCACTCTTGCAGCCTGTGAGCATGCAAGCCATTCAGTGCCCCCATAGCACGTTGGCCCTGCTGCCACCTTAGCTGTCGCGTAAATGGCACATCTTTGTGATTTCACTGGGGGATCTAGCTGGTTACAGGTGCTTTCAGAGAAGGTGCACTTGGCACCCACCAGACTGTTTCTCCTACCTGATTCTCTGCTGGCTCATCCTGTAGTTCCGGCTCCCCTAGCCCCCCGCCCCGCAGACCAGAGGCCAGGGTGTCATCTTGTAGGCTTTCTATTGGGGTCTCCTTTTCTTTCCATAGGCCGTGCCCTGGGTTCACCTCTGTGACAACTGGCTGGGATGGGCAATGCTGCCAGATGTGATCCCATCTGGAACTCCTCCCAGCTACCCCTGTGCCACGTGGGTAGGGAGTGTGGAGACCCTAGCCCCAGAGGGAGACCCTGGCTGAGGTTTGGTTTCCAGTGGAGAAGCCATTTTGGATGGAGATGCACGTTTTCTTTTCTGGAACACTGTGTGGTGGCCCGCGCCAACAGCGAGAACCCAGTGAGCCCAGCCCAATGTGCATTCTGGAATTAAAACATCCTGTTTCTCCTGCCACTGTCTGGGGTGAGCAGCATTAGGGCTCAGGCACACTGGGCCTGGCCCTGCGTACTGAGTGCCTGCATCTAGAGCTGGCCAAGGCGGTGGAGCTTCCATGGGGTGGGCCACGTGAGGCGGGGGTGCTGCTGAGTGAAAGGCAGCTGGAAAATGCAGCTCACGTCCTTTTCCCGGAACACCTCGTTCTTTATGGCTTGGCAGCTGTCTCTGCTAAGAGGCCCAGTGGTGCCCAGCTGCCGATGCCAGTGAAGGGGCTGCATTTGGGAGCCAAGGCGGGTAGGGCTCTTCCTCCCCCTTAGGTACCCTGTAGGCCCAGGCCTGGCAAAGTGTGATGACCCTGATTTTAACAGCTCCCATGCCCTGAAGGCATGGAGCCCACTCCTGTAGCCTGTGGGGCCTGAGCCAGCTTTTCCTTCTTGTTGAGGAAAGGGGAGGATGGCCAGGGCTCAGGACAAGGCTAATAGCACTGGTAGCTCCAGGGTCTTGTGCTTCCAAATTGCCCTGTAGCCCTGGCATCAGGCTGGGTCATGCCATTGGCCATGCCCAGCAGCAAGTGGGTACTGGGATTGCTGGCTACACTACTTCCCCTGGAAAGCCAGAGGCCCTGTGCCATCTCCCTGCCAGAGTAGGGAGAGCTCCGGCTGCCTTTCTCCTTCACTCTTCAGACTCTGAGGAGGTAAAAGTGGGGTGAGGAAGGCGGCCTCCCTGAACTTTAGCATTCCCATCGAGGGGATAGGACAGCCTCTGCCCTGACTGGCTGTGACAGGCCAGAGTTCAGAGGGACTTATCAGCTGAGTGCAATGCCCTGGGGCTCCCAAGTACTGATCCTTTTCCTCCCTTTGCCTTATAAGGGAGGTCCCAAATCTCTAGCTGCAGGTGGAAGGGTAAACTGGGCCCTTCTCCTGGATGGGCCCCTTCCTTCCCAGCCCTTGGCATCCACCCTGGTCTGTTAATGCCCCCAGGATAGCTGATCTCAGAACACCCACCCTCAGGGCCAGGCTATGGAGTATGCCTCCAGTCTCATCTCTGCCTGAGGCTCCCCTCTCTGTTCTGGCTTGTGGTCCCAGGGGCATCCTAGGCAGGCAGACAGTCAGTGTCACCGCACCAGACACTCAAGTTTCATCCTGGTAACAGTTCAGTTGTGGGATGACAAAGCTCCATGAGGGAGCCCCACAAAATGTCCTATTAAATGGGTACCTCCTGCTGGTCCAATGTCCTGGGGCCTGGAGGCTGTGGAGGGACATCTTGCTGCTGATTCCTTGGGCCCTAGTTTGGAGTCAGGTTGGGGTGTCTTGAACGTAGATCTGAGGTGGTTCTGGTGGGCCCTCCCTACTGCTTTTTCCTGGCAGGCCTGCACCCTGCCCACCTCCCCAGCTCATCTCCACTTGTTTTTCTTCAAATCAGCTTTCTCCTAAACTTGGATTTATTAATTTAAACGTCATCATTTCCGGCCTTGGAAGCCAGCCTCACTCTCCATAAATAGAAGGGAATGAAACAGAATGAGGTTATTACACTCCAACTGGTGCGGGTGCTGGGCTCCTGGCCGCCTGTCCCTGGCGCTAAAAGAAGCCATTAGTGAGGTTGTGAGCTGGCGAGTGGTGGTACTGTCAGGCCTTAAGGCCAAGGTGTTGGCAGGGGTACCCTGAGAGGCCCAAGGCTAGCATTGTGGCCTCTCTTGCCTTCTGCCTGGGTCTGGCTTTCTAGGGGGCATCTTAGATATCCCCCTTGCTGGGCCAGGGGAAAACTATTTTTCCCAAGAGTCTGTGGGGCCTCCTGGGAAAGGACAGACTGGCTCAGCCCATTGAGGATGCATTTTCAGGAGCCAAGAGGACTGGAGGTGGAGGGAGGAGTCTAGAGTCCTGGGCCCTGGATGGGGAGTGGGATGCCTGCTACCCGCTGCGCAGTCCTGTCAGAGGGAGGAGACAGCTGCTGGATTGGGAGGAGCAGGTTACATAACATGTGCAGGCGGCCCCTCCAGAGCTCATTCTCAAGCTCTGTTTCCAGCGAGGCGGCCAGCACCGGGGTGGGGGTGCTGGGCTGGGGCCTGGCATTGGCCCCCGTCGCTGACCATATGCGTCTGGAATGTGCAGATGTTTCCTTGGGGGCTGCGACTGGCCCCCAGACCCCGCCCAGCATTTGGACTGGGGAGCGGGCACCCAGGCCACTCTCCTGCTTGGCAGAGGTGGCTTTGGACTGCAGAATGGGGTCCTGGCTTGTCTGGGGGCTCTGTTTCCTCAGCTCTAAAGGTGACTGCCCTCAGAGCTGCCAGGGAATGTTCCAGACCTGCTGTCTCCAGGACCTTCTCTTTGGCCTTCATTTCCAACACCAATTCGCCTTTAGAATCTCAGCGCACTTCCATCTTGCCCTGTTAGGGCCCTGAGACTCCTGTCCCCTCCCCTGCCTCCCATCCCTTCTTCATAGCATGGGATGGCAGCAGGGGCAGAGCTCTGTGTGGGGAGGGTAGAGGAGCTGTCTTTGTCCATTAGATAGAGGGCCCCAGTACCTTCTGCTAGGCACCTCCAGCTTGATGGTGGAAGCAGGCATCCTCCTGCCTCAGCTCTTGTTTGCAGCATGAAAATCAGAGCCAGAAGCACAGGGATGTGCTGTTGGGTACCTGAGCCCTGAGGACAAGGATGAAGGCCCAAGGAAGGCTGGTGCCCTCCCCTTGAGAATGTTTGATCTGAAAGGCAGGGGGAGTTGGGACCATCCCAGCATGGGGATAGACTGGGCTTTCCAATGATTGCTGGGCACTGTGGGGGTTGGAAAAGGACGGCCCAGATTGCGACATGGACCGGGGGTCTTCTCTCTTCTCCCAACACACTTGCCTCTCTCTGAACAGGAGAGGGGACAGCGGAGGGCTGAGCTGGGTATGAGAGCCCATATATCTGACCATAGGGGTCATGTCTAGTGCTGCAGATAGTGGGACCACTCCTGGCCCTTTCCCTGGTTCCTAGGAAGATGACACGTGTCTTGTGCTGTCACGGTTGTATGCCTGTCCCCAGGTTACCCCTTCTTCCCAACTCCAGGCTGGCCTAACCTCTCCAGGAAGGAGGGGCTTCCCTGGAAGTTACTGGCTTGAGTCTTGCAGGAGCCTGGGGAGCGGGGGTGTTCAGCTGGCCTAGAGGGTGAGCCCTGCTTGGCCCAGGACCTCTCAGGGTGCTGTCCAACCAGACTGCTGGCTCTCTTTCTATGGGGCTGGAAGCTGAACTGCTTGGCCAGCCTCTGCCCACTGTGCGGGCTCCTATAGGTGGCTCTTTGGGCCTGCTGTGTCCTCTCCACCCTCGAGTGTGGGGGCAGGACTTCAGACTATGATGATGTCACCTGGCGGAGTGCAGAGGAAGCCCGAGGGGCTGGAGGGGCTATGAGGCTGGCCTGTGGCCACCTTGGCGTTCCCCCAGAACAGTGATGGCAAAAACAGATGGAGATGTGGAAAATGGCTGTTCAGGGCCTTAGAGCTATGGGGCTGGATGAGGACTACACCCATGTCCCCTTCCAGCGACCCCGCCTCGCAGTGACTCCCCCTCCGGTGACCTCTCCAGTGTCCTCTCTGGACCCCATCCATCCCAGTGTACAGATGTTCCTTGTGCAGATGTTCCTGCACAAGGGACAAGTTGTGGGGCTTGTGTTGTGGCCCCTGGCTCTGCCCTCTGTTGGGGGGTAGTTTTGCCAGCAGGGTTCCTGAGGCTCATTGTCATATGCTCTGCCCCATGGGCCAGTCAGGCCCAGGTAGTATTGGAGGAAAGGAGCTTGCGGGCTTGACATACAGGGAGCACTTGGCTAGCGCATGTGGGGAAATCTTGATGGGACTGCTGGGCTAGGCAGAGCCAGATAGAGGGCTTAACTGGTTCAGGGGTATGCTGGAGCCAAGGGCCAATGAGCCTCTTTGTGTCTTGCTAGGCAGGTGGTTGCTGGCCAACTAGCTGGGACACTGAGGGCGACCTGCCCCCATGCCACCCTGGTTTTTCTGGCACCACAGGTGACACCCAGCAGCTGCCACTCATGATGAATTTTCCAGAAAACAGATGTAGAAAAACATTTTAGGGATTTTTCTTTCCTCTATTTCAGGCCTAGGCTGGGAAGCTCTCTTTGACATCTTTAGCCTGTGTCTCATGCCTGCACTCACTCTCGCGCTGTCATTCTGTCCCTCAGGCCACCTCTCTGGATCATCATATTCCCCAAGGCTGTTGCTTCTTGGTTTCTACAGCCCGATTCCTTCTCAGAAGCACAGATTCTACTACTATCTTTAATTCAGCTACTGGGAATTTCCCTACTTAGGTGTAACTGAACTCCAGGGTGTCATTGATCAAGAAGTAGGAGTCTGGCTGCTTTGCCTTGGTCTGGCCTGTCCCATCCCACCCTGGGGATAGTATGGACATGCCAGCATTCTAGCTTGGACACTGTTGTGTGCAGTAGTGAAGGGCCTTGGCCTGTACTGGGAAAGACCACATGTTCCTTCATTTTTAAAGTAGGCATGACCCCTTCTAGCCTTATCCCTGGTTCCTGGGAAGATGATATGAGTCTTGTCACCTCCCAGTGCTTTCCCTGCCCCATAGGACCCCAGTCCAGTCTTGTAGAGTTCTCACCACCACCGGGAAGACCCATACGCCCCCCATTCTGCCAGCCCTTCTAATCATGTTTGAGGTTCTACTAGCAGACCCTCTTGTGGAGCCCCTGACTCACTGGTGGACCGTGGTCTTGCTCGCTTACCGCCCACATCCTCCTGCTGAGGCTGGCTGAGGCCAGCGTCCACTGAGCACATCATGTCCACATGCCATCCGCTCAGCACTGAGTCTCCCGATGGTTGCTGCACTTGGCAGTGAGAGACCTGACTCCCAGGATTTGGCTGATTGCACCCACAGTCCACCTCCTCACACCCCCTTAGTGGAAGCCACAAGGGGACAGGAAACCCTCCGTGCTTAGCTTTCCACATTGGTCACTCGAAGGCCAGTGATACCCTTCCAAAAGTCCCTCAGGTGCTCCCTGGCTGTGTTGGGAGCCAGGATAGTAGGAGCAGCCTAGCTGGGATACAGCCCCCAGCCCCTGACCTTGGCAGGTAGCTAGTATTCATGAGTGTTGGTCACCATGAGGCCCCTTGTGGTCTGCAGGTCTCTAAGGAGGAGCAGTGGTCAGGGGCTGGGGTAGGGGTCATTTCCTGAGCTTGGTTCCAAGGTGGTCCTGGACATCATGAGCTGAAACTGTGCCTTGCATTTCAGCCTGCCAAACTCTGGGGCCCTGTCTCCCCCAGCCCTCCATGTCCTTGGGACCTGCATGTGTGGAGGCCCAGGGGCCTAGCTCAGTGCCTTGGCTCCCAGGAAGACCGCGTTTCATACTAGCCTGTTCTTAGTAAGCTCCTGCTATGTTCAGAGTAGGCTGGAGAAAGCAGGGCCTGTTCCAGAGAGAGATGAATGGGAACTGAGCTTCAGGACACCCCCCGCTCCCCACTCCCCAATCTTGACTGCTCAGATAGGAGGGGCAGGTGCAATAGATGGGGGTTTAGACCAGGCGCAACTGGGATAGGATGGGAAAGGCTGTGTATTTTAGGAGCTGAGTTGGCAGGCTTGGAGGCATCGGTGGACCTCTGGTCTCTGCAGGACTGGGTGGTCATTGATAGGAAGACAGGGCTGGTGAGAGGAGGTATTCTGGGACATCAGAGGGCAAATAGTGACACCTGGAAGGGCAGAGACTTGTGGATGGGAGGCCCAGGCCTCATCTATTTGGAGACCGTGTGGCAGGGTACACAAACTTGGAGCCTGAGGAGTGGACAAGCGGGGAGGGGTGGGTCAGGTGACTAGAGGTGTTTACCAAGTCAGGGTGATCTAAGAATCAGGGTGGATGGGCAGGGGCGACTGTGGCTTCCACTTCTAGGCCAGAAGGGAAGGTAGGTTTGTTGGCTAAAGAACATGTTTTTAACGTGTCAGTCCTGTCTCTCTGTACAGATTCTTGCAGGGTAACTGTTTCACTAGGTTCCCTTGCTTTCATTGGCTAGTCCATCCCCTCCAACACATGCAGCACAATTTCACTGTCAATCCATGTTTCAACCTTTCTCTGAGGTTCTTGCCCAGTTATGCTTCCCATGGCACCCATGCGTTGTTATCTTGTTAGCCATATTGGGGTTTTTTTGTGTGTTAATCTTGAGGTTTAAAACGTCATCGTCTCTATGATACAGAGTCCACAGGGCCCTCCTCCCTGTTATTCAGGGACATTCAAAGCTCCCTTGCCCCCAGCTGGCAGCAACTGGGCCCCTGTCCCAGGAGACTGCCTGGGCTGTCCTGGTGTGTTCCAAACCCTGTGTGGAGGCAGGTGAAGTCTGCCCTTTGTGGTGTGGACTGGTCCTGCGTGGCCAGGGGTCAGGGGACAGGGCAGGGTCTTGCTCTGCAGAGAGGGGAGTGGGACAGGGTATGCATGGGGGCCCCAGCCCTTTCCTTCTGCTGTTTCCCCACATGAGAGTTTACTTTGATTCTCCACTCTGGCCTTAGGAATAGGGACCTCCAAGGATGGGAAGTCATAGCTTGGGGGTGCTGGGAAGCATCTGGGATGAGCCTATAGTCGGCTTTGTGCCCTGCCTAGGGCTCTAGTCCCGACCTGTGACTGCTTTGCTCCTCAGGGATGTTTCCCACAACCTGCTTCGGGCACTGGATGTTGGGCTCCTGGCGAACCTCTCGGCACTGACAGAGCTGTGAGTGTACTCTTCAGCACAGCTGTGGGATTCCGAAGGATGGGCATGTGGCAGCTAATTGTCACCATTGAGGTTATTGGGGCATCCCTCGGATCCTGGCAAATCCCCTTTCTTCCAGGGACATAAGCAACAACAGGATTTCTACGTTAGAAGAAGGAACATTTGCTAATTTATTTAATTTAAGTGAAATGTAAGTTGCATTGTTTTTAGTGGGTGCCAGTGGCTGGGTCTGTGGCCCTCCCAACAATCCTCTGCCTTTCTGTCCCGATTTTCATACCTGCTCCCTAGTTTTAGACCAGATCCTGGGTCATTTGCTCGCCTGCTGGAGCAGGGCCTGGCAGGCTGCCACAGGGGTAGTAGGAGGCTGTTCTTGTCAAGGGGTTCGGGCCTGGTCCTGCACACCTGCCCCACTGTCTACTGAGCTCCCGGCCCTGTCTCTCCCACAGAAACCTGAGCGGGAACCCATTGGAGTGTGACTGTGGACTGGCGTGGCTGCCACGCTGGGCAGAGGAGCAGCAGGTCCATGTGGTGCAGCCTGAGGCGGCCACATGCGCGGGGCCTGGTCCCCTGGCTGGCCGGCCCCTTCTCCAAGTCTCCTTGTCTGGTAGTGGCTGTGGTGAGTATGGGTGTGGCAGAGCCAACTTGGTCCTTCCCTGAAGGCAGTTCAACCAAGGAGGGACCCCACAGGCGCTCAGGAATCGCCAGTCTGGAGTGAGGGGTGGGGGGTAGTCGATGGGAACTTGGGGAACAGATAGATACACTGGCAAATAATGACAGGGCGGAGACAGACTGATTGGGTAGGGGTCAGGAAGGCCTCTGGACCTGAGGGACAGTTTGGGAGGTGATTTGGGATCTAGAATGGGAGATGAGAGGCAGCCGTCTGTTTCTTCTAGGTGAGGATTATGTTGCCTGCCTCCCCAACAACAGCTTGGATGCTGTAGTGCTGGTGACCTTCTCAGCTGCCCACGAGGGCCCGCTGTTGCCTGAAGCCTGCAGTGCCTTCTGCTTTTCCGCTGGCCAGGACCTCGCAGCCCTCTCAGAGCGGGGCCACTGCCTGTGTGGGGTGGCCCAACCCGCCAACACCTCCTCTGCCTGCCTGCCCTTCTGCTCTGGCTCCCCGCTGCCCCATACCCCTGCCTGCAGGGGCCCTACCCTCCTCCAGAATGTCTTCCCTGCCTCCCCAGGGACCACCCTGGTGGGACCCCAAGGACCCCTGGCCTCTGGCCAGCTAGCAGCCTTCCATGTCACTGCCTCACTGCCCATCAGCTCCACACACTGGGACTTCGGCGATGGCTCTCCTGAAGTGGATATCACTGGTCTGACGGCCACTCACCGCTATGTACTGCCCGGGCACTATCAAGTGACAGCTGTGCTGACCCTGGGGGCTGGCTCAGCTAGGCTAGGGACAGAAGTGCAAGTGGAGGCAGCTCCTGCCGCCCTAGAGCTTGTATGTCCAGCCTTAGTGCACAGCGATGAGACCCTTGAGCTTGGTATCCGAAATCTTGGTGGCTCAGGCCTTGAGGCCACCTACAGCATTGTGGCCCTGAACGAGGAGACGGCCCAAGGTGGGTGCCTCCCTGCCACTGGGCCTGAGCCGCCCTTTTTATTACCCCAGGGTTGGGGGTAGGTGGGGCAGAGTCCCAGGTGGGCACACATTGATGCCTCATCTCTCTGCCTGCCGGCCCCCAGTGGTGCACCCGCTGTGCCCCTCCGACACCGAGATCTTCCCTGGAAATGGGCACTGTTACCGCCTGGTGGCAGAGAAGGCGGCCTGGCTGCAGGCGCAGGAGCAGTGCCGGGCCTGGGCCGGGGCCGCCCTAGCCATGGTGGACAGTCCTGCCATCCAGCACTTCCTGGTCTCCCGGGTCACCAGGTGCCTGCCCCCACCCCTGAGAGGTTTGGAGGGATCCCCAGAACCCTGTCATGAGGAGAGGTGGGAGTGTCTGGAGAGGCCTCAGTATCTGCCATGACTTATGGGGGTGTGGGGGTGAAGGCCAGATCCTCATCCCTTTGTGGGAAGGGGCCATTCAGACTGTGAAAGGATACCCTGTACATACTCAGTATCAAGAAGGGGAAATTGAGGCATGGAGTGGTCAAGGCCATTGCCCAGGGTCACTGGTTAATGGGCAGTAGCTCGGTCCCATCACCTGGCTCTTAACATAGCACCTCTTTTTTTCTCCATGTGCCTGTATCTGTCCCTGTCCATCCCTTTCTTTCTGCCTATCCCTGTCACTCTGCCTGTCCCTCTGTCTTTCTGTCTGTCTCTATGTCTGTTCCTGTCTATCCCTGTCCTCTTGCCTGTCCCTCTGCCCCTCTGTCCCCGTATTCGTCCCTACCCATGTGTCTACAAGCCCTGTTTCTAGGAGGGTCTTTTTTCCTTGGCAGAGGTTTGGGGAATAGCCCATTTGGGGGCTGATGTGTAGGTATCTTAGTTCCCAAATGCTACACCCGGGGCCTCCCCACGGGGCACAGTTGTGGGACTGATCGAGGCGGAGCTTCTTTGGCTAGGCCCCTAGTTGTATGGTGTAGGCATCTGGATGGGCACTAGGCCTTGCCAGGTCTTGTCTCTGAGCTTTAGTTTCCCATCTGGAAAACAGAAACAGCGACAGAGCCCACTCGACAGGCTGCTCTGAGGAGCCAACCCCCAGAGAGAGGGTGGGTAGAGGGGCACCCATCTTTAGGGAGCCCCCTGAGTTTCTACTCTCGCCACCATCTATAGGAGCCTGGATGTGTGGATTGGCTTCTCGTCTGTGGAAGGCACTGAGGCAGGCACGTTGTCGCAGGGTGAGGCCTTCAGCCTGGAGAGCTGCCAGAACTGGCTGCCTGGGGAGCCACACCCCGCCACAGCAGAGCGCTGTGTGAGGCTTGGGCCTGCTGGGCAGTGCAACACGGACCTGTGCTCGGCGTCACATAGCTATGTCTGTGAGCTGCGGCCTGGAGGTGCGCTGGGGCCACTGGGGGGCCGGGGAGTGCCTTCTACCCTGGACCAGGACAACTGCCCCCTCAAAAAACACAGTCTCCTGGCTGCCCTAGAGCTCCTCTTACTCTTGGCTAGGACAATGCCCCCTTCACCTCCCCCTAAGCCTCCTTAGCTGGTCAGTGTTCATTAGGTGTTTGCTGAGCACCTACTGGCTTCCTGAGCTGGGCCTGCACTGTAAGAAACAGGCAAAGGTGGAAGGAGTTGGGGGGCTACCGCCAGGTGGTGCAATCCCACCCTTGCCAGGACACTCTCCTCTTCAGCCTGGGACCAGTACCTCACTGCACACTTGCCACCCCAGGCCCTGTGTGGGACTCGGAGAACTTCCTCGTGGGGGCACCAAGCGGAGACCTGCAGGAACCCCTGAGCCCCCTGGCTCAGCAGGAGGCTCTCTCAGCCCCCCAGGAGCTCGTCGAGGTAGGCCAGCCATGACCCTGCTTCAGGACACAGCCTGGAGATCATGCTTACCTTGGCTGCTGTATGTCTCTTTGAAAAACAAGCTGCTTTTTTTTCTGGGTCTCTTTAACATCCTTTGTGTCCAGTAGAAATGGTTTAGAAAATATGCTGTCATGTGGGGAGGAGAAGCCCCCATCCCCGTATCCAGGAAAGATTTGACGCTCCTGAACCTTTTCTCTCCATGTCTGCATTTTTTTTAAAAACCATGCTGGGAGTCCTGCTGCACACAGATGATTTTGACCTGACTTTTCTTCCTGAGTGAAATTCATGGGGGCCTTGTGAAGCCCCATCTAATGGCTCCTTCCCCTCTTGGCTGACTGGGGCTGGGCCCAGGGTCTTTGGAGCTGAGTACCACCCCTTGCCCCACCCCCACTCCACCAGGTGATGGTGTTCCCTGGCCTAGGCCTGAACCATGAAGCCTTCCTCATTACTATGGAGTTTGGAACTCAGGAACTTGGCCGGCCTGCCCAGATGCGTCTGCAGGTGTACCGACCTATGGGAGGAGCAGGTGGGACCCCATCCTGGTGGTGGGATTTGGGGGACTTGGTTGTCCTCTCTGTGCTATCATGTCTGCTGGTCTCTTGGCCACTAGACTGGTCTCCAGCCTTAAGGTGGACAGGGTGGGATCCACAAAGACACAGACTTATGCTTGGAATCCCAAGGACAGATTAGGTGGGGCCTACCTGGGTGTGGGGGGGCCCAGTGTCAAGAGGGATAGGGAAGTGAAGGAGGCACTGCCTGGCAGGACCTTGTGTAGTAGTGGGCATCCCTGACTGTGGCATATTAGCAAATCAGGGCCCCTAACATCCTTTCTTTCTTTGCAGGAACCTCAGAAAACAGCAGCAAGCCCGAAAGTAGGTTTCTAAATAACAGGACTGAGCCAGCCCCTGCGTGCACTCCAGAGGGTCTCTGGTGCCCCAAATCCAACATCTGCCTGCCACTGGACAGCCCCTGCCACCTTCAGACCTGTGCCAATGGGTCCACATCAGGGCCATGGGCCTCCTATGCACTGTGGAGGGAGTTTCTCTTCTCTGTGCCTGCGGGTCCCCCTGCCCAGTACTCGGTGTGTATCCCTGGCCTGGGTGCCATGTTCCTTCCCCTCAACTGCCCAAGGTCTGAGTCTCCCCATAAAACAGACAAAATGCAGCTTCTTATGCACATCCCACCAGGCCTCCTGCCCAATCTGTTGCCCACCTCTGGCCTTGTCAGAGCCTTCGCTCATCTCCTAACATGAGAAGCTCCCACCCCAGGGCCTGTGTACTTACTGAGGACTCTGTTCACCTCTCTTCCTGTCCTTCAAGTCTTGGGTGGAGTGTCCCTCAGAAGTCCCTTTCTGTTTGTAGAACCCCCACCCTTGCTTGCATCTTCTCTTTCTGCCCTGTGTGTATTCTATTTGATGCTCTCCCATTTGTCCCTAGCATAAGTGTGTGAGTGGGGCCTCGTGAAGCCTGGTGGTGTGATAGATGAGTGTTGAGAACCATGTTGGGGAGCAACTCTGGGTTACCCCAGGAGGATCCTGCCCACCCATTGGAGCCCCTGGCTCAGTGCTCCCTACAGGCCCCTGACCAGTGGTGGTCCACTGTGAGGACCTGACACAGCCCCACCTCCCTCTCCTGTAGGTTGCCTTCCGTGGCCAGGATGGCCCCCTCCTCCCTGGTGACCTCATAGGCTTGCAGCATGATGCCGGCCCGGGCGCCCTCCTGCGCTGCACGCCAGCATTCGGCCACCCAGGCCCCAAGGCCTCATACCTCTCTACCAATGCCTCGGCCTGGCTGGCCTGCCTGCCCACCCAACTGGAGGCTGGCTGGGCTGGCCAGGCCTGTGCCCTGCGGCTGCTTACTGCCACAGAGAAGCTCACTCCTTTGCTGGGCCTGAGGCCCAACCCAGGGCTGCAGCGGCCAGGACGCTATGAGGTCCGAGCCTCAGTGGGCAATAGTGTGTCCAGGCGCAACTTGTCCTGCAGTTTTGACGTGCTTTCCCCGGTGGCCGGGCTGCGGGTCATCTATCCCATCCCCCATGATGGCCTCTTCTACATGTCCACCAATGGCTCAACCTTGGTGCTCCAGGTGGACTCCGGTTCCAATGCCACAGCCACGGTGCGCTGGCCTGGGGACAACATCAGTGCACCCTTCGAGGCCACCTGCCCTGATTCAGTGGTTGCTCTGGTGCCCAGCTGTGCCAGTGAGGCCAACGACACCCTGTTCTCTGTGCTGGCACTGCCCAGGCTCAGTGAGGGCAAACATTCAGTGGAGGTGGTGGTGGAGAACAGTGCCGGCCAGGCCAACCTCAGCCTGTGGGTGAAGGCGGAGGAGCCCATCTGTGGCCTCCGAGCCACACCCAGCCCCGAGGCCCGCGTGCTGCAGGGTGTCCTGGTGGTGAGTGTGGCTCACAGGTCTGTCTGACCCCTCCTGAGACAAGGTGCAGAGAGTGGCCCCTCCCCAGTGAGGAAGGAGCTTGGCTGCTAGGCCAAGGGGCTCAGTTACTGAGCAGATCCTGATAGTAGGCTCCTTAGACTGGTTATTTCTAAATTACTGAAGAGTCATCACTAGAACATTTTTTTCTACTCTTACATTTCATGAAACTGTCAAACTCTTCAGCTACCTCAGACCTCATCAACCCTGGCTGTGTTTTCTGGGTTTCTGTTGTGTTCCTACCTGGCTAAAGTAAGCACTTTTTGAGGTGGGCTCTGATGCCACCTGGGCCACTGTCCATGCCTTTCTGGGAAGAGGCTGTCTCTGGCCTGGGGTGCCCACCCTGCACAAAATAGCCGCCTGCTTTGCACCTTTGCACAGGGGCCTTTGGAAGGGCTGTTTCTGACAGTCCTGCCACTGTATAGTTTTGTCCCCTAGCTTCCCCTGGTCACCTGTTCATACCTATTAGGTGATGCAGGTAAACATCTGGTCCAACTGAGGGGTCTGAGCAGGAGCCCTGCAAAGGGTGTCCAGACTCAAGAGATGACAGGTGGGGAAGCAGGTATAGAGAAGTCACGGTGTGACTAAGCCCAGGCTCAGTCCTGTACCACGTGGTTCTCTAGTCACTAGTGAGCCCTGAGGCCCTCCTTCATCCCCCCTCACAGAGCCTTAAAATTCTGTTCCCGGAATCCCCTAGGGAGGGATGTCCAGGCAGGTAGAGGTGGGCCCAGGGTAGAGTTGGTCCTCCAAAGACCCTGGGCTGGGGCAGGGTCACGGTTGGCTGATACTCTTCCCTTCCCACAGAGGTACAGCCCCATGGTGGAGGCCGGCTCAGATGTGGTCTTCCGCTGGACCATCGATGACAAGCAGTCTTTGACTTTCCATAATGTGGTCTTCAATGTCATCTACCAGAGTGCTGCTGTCTTCAAGCTTTCGGTGGGTGGGGGGCTGAGGGAATGATGAGGGCAGGGTGGGGGTGGGGCAGACTTCTGGTGTTCATCTCTGCCCTCTGTTCTCCTTTGCTCCCGAGGACCCCGCAGCAGCCGTGGGTGAGTGCAGGGTGGGGCTCTGCCCACACTGCCTTGCTACCCAGCTAGTTGGCAGCCTGTTCACTGCCACCTCTCTCCACAGCTGACGGCCACCAACCACGTCAGCAATGTCACTGTGAACTACAACGTCACTGTGGAGCGGATGCACAGGATGCGGGGCCTGCAGGTGTCTGCAGTGCCACCCGTGCTGCCTCCCAATGCCACGCTGGTGGTCACGGCCACTGTGCTGGTAGACTCTGCTGTGGAGGTGGCCTTTCTGTGAGTGTACCAGGCCCAGACCCTGCAGCCCCCCACCTCATTTGTCAGGAAGTGCTGGGTATGTGGGATCTGGGAGGGGGTCGGGGCTGCCACAGGGCTGGGTGGTACCCCGAGTGGAGGTACAAGGAGAGAGTAACTGCAGCCAGGTCAGGACATGCTCCCATGAGAGTGGCCAGCCTCTCCCACCCATAACCCCCAGCTGCTCACTGTCTGCCTTGTTCTCTGGCAGGTGGACCTTCGGGGATGGGGAGCAGGTGATCGGCCAGTTCAAGCCTCCATACGACGAGTCCTTCCAGGTCCCAGACCCCATGGTGGCCCAGGTGCTAGTGGAGCACACCACCACACACACCTATACTGTCCCAGGTGAGGGTGGGCCGCTGCCCTGGGGGCAGCTCCCCTTGGGGCCTTACTAGGGTGAAGGAGGGGTGTCAAGGGGTAAAGGGTGGACTAGGCTGCTGAACTCTATGATTCAAGTCTGCTGGTCCCCTCTGCTGGTTCCTTCTTATCCCCTCTTCTGAGCCTTTTTTTGGGGAGAAGGAGAATTGCCTTTTAGTTACTTTTAAAATTCCAGAAGCTTCATGCACAGAAAAGTAAACAGCAGTGCCCCTATGATCCTTGCTCTACACTGGCACTCATTCTGTTAACCTGAATGCAATCATACTTGGAGACAGTCCACTCTGTCCCATTTCTGCTGTAGCCATATCTTGCTCTGTGCTGTTGGTGCCCCACACATGCCTCACTATGAGGACCCCTGGGGTGGGACCCAAGTAGAACACCAATGTGTTCTTTATTTACATTTTGACTGGGGTGCTGCTCTGCCCCCCAAAGAGGCTCCTGTGTCCAGCAGCCCTCATGGGGTGTGGGAGGGGTTGTGCTGAGCAGATGGCATGGTGGCCCCAGTGCCATTCCGTCTCCGGGCCTGTCCCTCAGGTGAGTACAACCTGACCCTGCTTGTGTCCAACACGTTCGAGAACTTGACGCAGCTGGTGCCTGTGAGTGTGCGCCCCACTCTGCCTGCCATGGCCGTGGCTGTGGGCAGTGCTGTCCTGGTGGCCGGCCGGCCCGTCACCTTCTCCCCACACCCGCTGCCCTCACCTGGGGGTGTCCTGTACACGTGGGACTTCGGGGATGGTTCCCCAGCCGTGACACAGTACCAGCCAATGATCAACCACACATACACCTCGAGGGGGACATACCAAATCCACCTAGAGGTCAACAACACAGTAAGCAGCGTGGCAGCGTGCACTGGTGTCCGTGTCTTCGAGGAGCTCCGAGGCTTGACCGTGATCCTGAGCCCGGCTGTGGAGCAGGGCATGCCTGTGGTGGTCAGTGCCACCCTAGAGTCAGGCGACAATGTCACGTGGACTTTTGACATGGGGGATGGCACAGTGCTCACGGGCCCTGAGGCAGTGGTAGAGCATGTGTACCTGCGGGCACAAAACTGCACGGTGACAGTGGGCGCATCTAGTCCTGCCGGCCACCTGGCCCAGAGCCTGCCTGTGCAGGTCTTCGTCCTGGAGGTGCTGTGGATTGACCCTGTGGCCTGCATACCTGTGCAACCCCAGGCCCGGCTTATGGCCCACGTCACTGGGGACCCTGCTCACTATGTCTTTGATTGGACCTTTGGGGATGGCTCATCCAACATGACCATCTTGGGGGATCCGACAGTAATGCATAATTTCACACGGAGTGGCACATTCCCCCTGGTGCTCATCCTGTCAAGCCATGTGAACAAGGCACATTACTTCACCAGTGTGTGCGTGGAGCCTGAGGTAGGCAATGTCACTCTGCTGCCCGAGAGGCAATTTGTGCCACTTGGAGATGAAGCCCGGCTGGTAGCCCTCACCTGGCCCTCATTCACCTACCGCTATATCTGGGACTTTGGCACTGAGGACACGCCCTGTGTTGGGGGCCCTGAAGCCACATTCACCTACTGGAATGTGGGCTCCTACCTGGTGACAGTCACTGTGTCCAACAATATCTCGGCTGCCAACGACTCAGCACTTGTGGAGGTGCAGGAGCCTGTGGAGCTTGTGGGCATCAGGGTCAACGCATCTCGTGCGCTGGAGCTGCAGCAGCCCTACCTGTTCTCCACTGTGGGCCGTGGGCGTCCCGCCACCTATTTGTGGGAGCTGGGGGATGGCGGGCGACTCGAAGGCCCTGTGGTCACCCACACCTACACCACTACAGGCCACTTCACTCTCAGGGTGGCCGGCTGGAATGAAGTGAGTCATGACGAGGCCCAGCTGAACATCTCAGTACAGCAGCGTGTGCGGGGACTTGGCGTCAATGCCAGCCGTACGGTGGTGCCCCTGAATGGCAGCGTGAGCTTCAGCACTTCACTGGAGGTGGGCAGCGACGTGCACTACTCCTGGGTGCTGTGTGACCGCTGCACACCTATACCTGGGGGCCCCACTATCTCTTATACCTTCCGCTCTGTGGGCACCTTCAACATCATTGTCACAGCTGAGAACGAGGTGGGTGCCGCCCAGGATAGCATCTTCATCTACGTCCTGCAGCGCATTGAGGGGCTACAGGTGGCTGGTGGCGGTGGTGGCTGCTGCTTCCCCACCAATCGCACACTTCAACTACAGGCTGTGGTCAGGGATGGCACCAACATCTCCTATAGCTGGATTGCTCAGCGGGACAGTGGCCCAACCCTGGCTGGCAGTGGTAAAACCTTTTCACTCACTGTGCTTGAGGCTGGCACTTACGTTGTCCAGCTGCGGGCCACCAACATGCTGGGCAGTGCCTTGGCCAACCGCACTGTGTACTTTGTGGAGCCCATGGGGTGGCTGGCAGTGGCTGCCTCCCCAAACCCAGCCACTGTCAATGCAAGTGTCACCCTTTATGCTGAGCTGGCTGGTGGTAGCGGTGTTGTTTACACCTGGTCCGTGGAGGAAGGGCTAAGTTGGGGGACCCGAGAACCATCCACCACCCACGCCTTTCCCAATCCTGGCGTGTACCTGGTCACGGTCACAGCCAAGAACCAGCTGGGCTTGATCAACACCACCATCGAGATAGCCGTGCAGGTGCCTGTGAGTGGCCTCAGCATCAGGGCTGGCGAGCTAGATGGTAGCTTTGTGGTAGCTGGCTCCACTGTGCCTTTCTGGGGCCAGGTGGCCTCGGGCACCAACGTGAGCTGGTGCTGGGCTGTTCCAGATGGCAACAGGCACGGCCAACATGTTGCTGTGGTCTTCCCTGGTGCTGGTAACTTCTCTGTTCAGCTCAACGCCTCCAATGCAGTCAGCTGGGTCGTAGCCACGCACAACCTCACGGTGGAGGAGCCTGTCGTGGGCCTGGTGCTGTGGGCCAGCAACAAAGTGGCAGAGCCTGGACAGCTGGTCCACTTTCAGATTCTGCTAGCCACTGGCTCAGCCGTCAGCTTCCGCCTGCAGGTTGGCGGGGCCGTCCCTGAGGCACTCCCAGGGCCCCACTTTTCTCGCAGCTTTCCCCGGGTTGGGGACTATACGGTGAGCGTCCAGGCTGAGAACCATGTGAGCCGAGCGCAGGCACAGGTGCACATACTGGTACTGGAGGCCGTGGGTGGGCTCCAGGTGCCCAACTGCTGCGAGCCAGGCATCGCTACAGGCACTGAAAAGAACTTCACGGCCCGGGTACAACGGGGGTCCCGCGTTGCCTATGCATGGTACTTCTCCTTACAGAAAGTTCAGGGGGACTCCCTGGTCATCCTGTCAGGCCGTGACGTCACCTACACGCCGGTGGCTGCAGGGCTATTAGAGATCCACGTGCGTGCCTTTAATGAACTAGGCGGTGTGAACCATACACTTGTGGTTGAGGTCCAGGACATCATCCAGCATGTGGCACTGCGCAGCGGCCGCTGCTTCACCAATCGCTCAGCCCGGTTTGAGGCTGTCACGATCCCCAGTGCTCGGCATGTGGCCTACCACTGGGACTTTGGGGACGGGGCCCTGGCAGAGGATACAGAGGATCCGTGGGCCAACCATTTCTACCTGCACCCCGGGGACTATCGTGTGGAGGTGAATGCCTCCAACCTGGTGAGCTTCTTTGTGGCACAGGCCACGGTCACTGTCCACGTGCTGGCCTGCCGGGAGCCCAAGGTGGATGTAGCCCTGCCCCCGCAAGTGCTGATGCGGCGCTCCCAGCGCAACTACCTCGAGGCCCACGTCGATCTGCGTGGTTGTGTCACCTACCAGACTGAGTACCGCTGGGAGGTGTACCGCGCCGCCAGCTGCCAGCGGCCTGGACGTATGACCCGTGTGGCCCTGCCTGGTGTGGATGTGAGCCGGCCTCAGCTGGTAGTGCCTCGCCTGGTGCTACCTGTGGGCCACTACTGCTTTGTGTTCGTGGTGTCATTTGGGGACACACCGCTGGCGCAGAGCATCCAAGCCAATGTGACAGTGGCCCCTGAGCGCCTAGTGCCCATTGTTGAGGGTGGCTCGTACCGAGTGTGGTCAAACACACAGGACTTGGTGCTGGACGGGAGCAAGTCCTACGACCCCAACTTGGAGGATGGGGACCAAACACCTCTCAGCTTCCACTGGGCCTGCGTGGCCTCAACACAGGTCAGCCCCACAGTGGGGCGGGGGCCAGGGTAAGGGTGTGTCCTTTCAGCCCCTCTCAAGTTGTTTGCACTGAAGAGGAGCCCAGCATGGGGAGGGGGGTCTGCTTGCTGACCGAGTCCTGGTAGGGTTGAGTCTAGCAGGGGGAGGAATGTCTTCAGCTGTCCCTGGGCTGGGCTCTGCTTTGAGGTAGGTCCAGGATCTCACTGCCCCCTTTCGTGGGCCACAGAGTGGGACTGGTGGATGTACGCTGAACTTTGGGCCTCGTGGCAGCAGTGTGGTCACCATCCCTCGGGAGCGCCTGCAAGCCGGTGTGGAGTACACCTTCAACCTGACCGTGTGGAAGGCTGGCCGGAAGGAGGAGGCCACCAACCAAACGGTAGGTGCCACCTGGCCTTGGCCTTGCCCCAGCAAGGTGGAGCCAAAGGCTCAAGGTGGGCAAGGTACTGCTAGGAAGGGCTGAGGGCACGGGGCCACCTTTTACAGATGGTGTCAAGTACCTTTTTTTAAGGTTTTCTTTGTTTTAGTGCTTCTAGAGGTTATCAGTTACTTTGAAGTTACTACTCCTAGTACAAATTTTAACAAGTCATCCTGCTTTAGGATTGCTTCCTTCCAAAGGGGCTAGGGCAGTGCTTCAGATCTTAGAGGAGCTGTGTAGCTCTCGTGATTTGTGAGAAATGAACTGCCCCAATAGCACACAGGCTAACAGCGAGGAAATATGTCTGCTCCCTGAGAGAGTGGCTGTCCTCATTTCCAAACTGTGAGGGCCTGTTCTCTCCCTTCTGTTGGCATGCGTTCTGCTCCCTTCACCTGGACCAACCAGACGGGTCAGGACATGGCAACCACTCCAGCTGCTGTTGGGTGGGGCCTGTTGGTGGGAGCAGGTGTGCCAGGCTTTGACCTCTCCCAGATGGCCTGCCTGGGGAAGGGGAGGCCTGCCTAGAGAGAATACCTGGGATGGGAGGAGGGTCCAGCCTGGCTCTGTTGTGGCCCAACCCCCTAGGGCAGCAGGAACCTCAAAGGGGCTATGTAGAGCACAACTCTCACCCCATGGGTGCATTGATATATAAATATATATCAAATGTCTCCTGAATGCCAGACCCTAGCTGGGCCTGGAAGGGATACTACAGAAAATAAGCCCAAAGTGGTCTCTACTGCTTTAGATGACACCCCCTCACCCCTGGGAGACCTCCAATGAATATACCAGGTAAAGGCTGAGCTTACCAACCTTTAGGAACCTGGACTTTGGGCTGAGGCAGGAATTGGTAGGGCCTCAAGGAGAGTGTCCTCAGCTGGGGCAACATGTGCAGAGGGAGTCTGTCTGTCGTCTGGCCCGTGACCATCCCACTACCTTGGACGGAGTCTGGGTCTGAGCCTCAGAAGCAGAGGCCCTCCCTATCTTAGGACATGGCCTTCCTGTAATTCTACCCCATCCCCAGGTGCTGATCCGGAGCCGTCAGGTGCCCATAGTGTCCTTGGAGTGCGTGTCATGCAAGGCACAGGCAGTGTATGCAGTGAGCCGCAGCTCCTATGTATACCTGGAGGGCCGCTGTGACAACTGCAGTGGGGGCTCCAAACGAGGGGTAAGCTGGGCGGGTCGATTGGGGGCAGAGATGGGTGTAGGGACGAGGAGGCTTGGGTGGGGCATATCTGAGTCCTGGAGGTCGTAGCAGTGCCAATCCTGCCCCTGAGCGTCCATCTGCATCCTTAGCGCTGGGCCGTGAGCACCTTCAGCAACAAGACGCTGGTGCTGGATGAGACAACCACATCCACAGGCAGCTCAGACATGCGGCTAGTGGTACGGCGCGGTGTGCTGCGGGACGGCGAGGGCTACACGTTCACTCTCACCGTGCTGGGCCTCTCTGGGGAGGAGGAGGGCTGCGCTTCCATCCGCCTCTCCCCCAACCGCCCTCCGCTGGGGGGTTTCTGCCACCTCTTCCCAGTGGATTCTGTGCGTGCCCTCACCACCAAGGTGCACTTTGAATGCACAGGTGAGTGTGGGGTGGGGGAGGCCACAGAGATGCCCAGGGAGGGGCCCACATGGAGTGGCCTCCGTGACACTGTTGGGGCCCACAGGCTGGCAGGACGCGGAGGATGCAGGAGCCCCATTGGTGTATGCCCTGCTGCTGTGGCGCTGCCGCCAGAGCCAGTGCGAGGAGTTCTGTGTCTACAAAGGCAGTCTCTCCACATATGGGACTGTGCTGCCGCCTGGCTTTGCACCCCACTTTGAGGTGCGCCTGGCCGTGGTGGTGCAGGACCAGCTGGGTGCTGCTGTAGTCGCCCTAAACAGGTGAGCAGTGTTGTGAGAGCAGGCCCTAGAGGGTGGGAGCAGGGGCTCCTGCCTGTTCACCTATGGTCTCTGTGCACAGGTCTCTGGCCATCACCCTGCCAGAGCCCCCAGGCAACCCCCTGGGAGGCCCCCTGGACCTCACCCTCTGGCTGCACAGCCTCACGGAGAGCTTACTGCCCAAGCTACTACGACAGGCTGACCCCCAGCACGTCATCGAATACTCATTGGCCCTCATCACCGTGCTCAATGAGGTCAGTGCAGGGGGTCTGCCCTCAGCAGGTGGGGGTCGGCCCCGAGCACTACTCCCAACTGGATCCTTGCATTCTTGCGAAGGGTATGTCCCTTGGCTCCAGCAGACAAAAATCTCTAATCTCCTTGAAATGACTCCTGTTCCCAGCAGACCCCTCTGGGATCTCCTCAGCACCAGGCTTTCTCCCCTGTCCATCTCTTCCTGTACCCCAGCCCCTGAAGGAGGTCCTGGGGAAGACCCCCTTTGCTCTTGAAGAAACAGTTTGAGTCACTGCCCACATTATGCAGCGCTGCTGGTGGGGATGCCTGTCTCCCACTGACGGCTACCTTGTGCCCACCATCCACAGTATGAGCAGACCCTGGCTGTGGCAGCAGAGCCAGATTCCAGGTGGCAGCTGCGAGCCCAGATACGCAAAAACATCACAGAGACCCTGGTCTCCCTGAGGGTCAACACCGTGGATGACATCCAGCAGATCTCGGCAGTGCTGGCCCAATGCATGGTAGGGTAGGACCCAGACCCTTCAACAGTCCTGGGCCTCCTTACCCTAAGAGTCTGGCTGGCCATGTGCCTTTCCTGGGTGAGCCCAGTGTGAGCCACAGATACCCCAGGACAACCCTGCAGGATATCCTAGGGCCTAAGGAGCAGCCCAGATACAAGGAAGGCTGACATGATGAGGCCATTTTGTGCCTTCTCCCTGAGCCTGTGGTCACACCTGGCTTTCTAGCCCTGAAAGGTTGCCTGCCACTCTCACCCAGGAACTGAGCTGGACACAGTCTTGATGTGGAGAGCATTGTGCCCAGGATGATGGGGGGTTGCTGCAGGGCTTCAGCAGAAGAGAGGGAGTGAAGAGTCTTCCAGGCAGGGATTGTCCTGTCTGCTACATAGCTTTCATGACTCTGTGGCTTCCATGGCTAGGGGTGGCAGCAGGGCTTGTGGGTAGGGAGGAGCCCCCAAAAGGCTCTCAGCAGGGAGGTATGTGGGGAAAGTGCAACTTTCCCCAGCTGCACTACAAAAGGTGGTTTAGAGAAATCTGACAGGTGGTGAGGCCACCCTATTATAGCAAGTGTGACAGTAGAGCTAGGCCAAGGGGTGGAAGAGGGAGCGAGCAGGCTGGAGTGGGGCTGGTCACAGTGCCCGGGTTCCCCATAGGTGTCCAGCAAGGAGCCTGTGTGCCACTCGTGCCTGAAGAAGACACTGCACAAGCTGGAGGCCATGATGCGTGTCCTGCAGGCCGAAACTGCTGCGGGCACCAGGACGCCCACCGCCATTGCCGACAGCATCCTCAATATCACAGGTATGGGCGGGGGCTGGAGGGTGCATAGTGCTCCCCGCGCCTTCCATCTCTCCCCCAGACCTCTTCCCCTACAATCTCTTCTCCATTTCTCTCTTCAATATCTCCCCTATGAACTGCTCCCCCACCCCCTCCCTCTACCTCTACACCCAGCCTTTCTCCCTGTGTCTCCCCCCACCTCTAGGCGACCTCATCCACCTGGCCAGCTCTGATGTGCAGGACTCGCAGCCCTCAGAGCTAGGGGCTGAGCCATCCTCACTGATGGTGGCATCCAGGGCCTACCACCTGTCATCAGCCCTCATGTGCATCCTTATGCGCTCCCGAGTGCTCAATGAGGAGCCCCTGACCCTGGCGGGTGAGGAGATCGTGGCACAGGGCAAGCGCTCAGACCCACTGAGCCTGCTGTGCCAGGGCAATGCCTCGGTCCCTGGCTGTCACTTCTCCATCCCCACTGCCTTCAGTGGGGCTCTGTCTAACCTCAGCGATGTGGTGCAGCTCATCTTTCTCGTTGACTCCAACCCGTTTCCTTTCGGCTACATCAGCAACTACACTGTCTCTACCAAGGTGGCATCCATGGCCTTCCAGACTCAGACCGGCGCCCAGATCCCCATTGGGCAGTTGGCCTCAGAGCGTGCCATCACCGTGAAGGTGCCCAACAGCTCCGACCAGGTGGCACAGGGCCACCGCATCCCTGCCAGCTCTGCTATCATCCCACCCCGGGCCTCGGTCAGCGCCGTGGTCGCCCCCGAGCACAGCAACCCTGAGGCCGGACTACACCTACAGCTCACTTACACAGTGCTGAATGGTGGGTGCCGTGGGTGGGGCGCTGGGTGCTGGGGTGCCAGGGAGGAGCAGGCTCCGCTTTCAGCATGGAGTTTCCTCTGGCCCCTGTAGCAAGGAGGGCTCAGGAGGGTTCCCAGGGGTATTCCCCAGATGGGTAGTTGTCCAATTCTGCACATGCCACCCCCAGAGCACTACCTGTCTGAGGAGCCTGAGCCCTACCTGACTGTTTACCTGCATTTGGCACCCTGGCCCAACGAGCACAACTGCTCAGCCCGCAGGAGGATTACCCTGGAGGCACTGGCGGGCGAGGACCATAGGCCCTATACTTTCTTCATTGCTCCAGGGTGAGCATCTGGGAGTGGCTTGTGCACTGGGTCCTTGGGTTGGATAAACCACACGTTGGCATGGGCGGGGCTGGTCTCTGAAGGCAGACTGGACATGGTCGGAGCCATATGTGCCAAGGTCATGTGGGTTCCCTATGGGAGCAGGTGTGGCAGCAGGATGATTGGGGAGTGGTCAGGTGTGGCCATGCATAGCAAGCTTGGCTATAGCTGAGAGGTCTTTGGGCCAGAATACCTCCCTAACTTGGGGCCTGGGACTGGGCAGGGTGTGGCCATGACACTCCCTGCTGCTTCTCCCAGGACCAGAGACCTGGGTGGGAGTTACTACCTGAACCTGACCAGCCATTTCCACTGGTCTGCGCTGGAAGTGTCCGTGGGTCTGTATACGTCTCTGTGCCAGTACTTCAGCGAGAAGGAAATGATGTGGCGGACAGAGGGGCTTGTGCCCCTAGAAGAGACCTCGCCCAGCCAGGCTGTTTGCCTCACCCGCCACCTCACTGCCTTCGGAGCCAGCCTCTTCGTGCCCCCCAGCCATGTCCACTTCATCTTTCCTGTGAGTGGCACCACATTCCTGAGTGGTGTGGAGGCCCCAGCATTATCCTAAGCCGGTGAAGTAAGGGCCATGCCTCTGGGCCTGACAGCTCTGTCTCCCCAGGAGCCGGCTTCTGGCATGAACTACATCGTCCTGCTGACATGTGCCGTGTGCCTGGTGACTTACGCAGTCATGGCTGTGATCCTGCGTAAGCTGGACCAGCTGGACATCAGCCGGGTCCGTGTTATCCCTTTCTGTGGTAAAGGGGGCCGCTTCAAATATGAGATCCTGGTAAAGACCGGATGGGGCCGAGGCTCAGGTAAGGGGAAGGGCCACCTCGTCCAGGCCTCAAGGCTGTTTCTTTTGCTCTGTCTGGCCAACTTCCCTAATAGTAATCATTATAATAGATGACATAAAACAAGGGCTCACTTTATTGGATGCTGTGTGAAGTAGTAGCTCGTTAATCTTTTCTGAGAATGAGAACAGTTCCTTCCAGAAGTAGGTGCAGTCAACATGGGTGGTCTCACTTTGTGCAGTCGTGTGGGACCAACTAGTGTGTGTACTCTGCAAAAGCGAGCTTAATGATCAGTGGGGAAAGTGATTATTGAATGATAATAAGTCACTGTGAAAACAAAGTGTTTCTAAGATGGCAAAAACTGTTATAAGCATATAGTTAGTACAGTGTAACTTGAAACATTAGACATTGGGAATTAAAGTGTTTTATTTCTTTGTGAAAAACTTATCAAGAATAGTTTGAACGGTGTTTCCTTCCTGATTATGCTACGACGTGAACATCTTTTCTATGCCTTGGTGAATTACCATATGTCAAAATTTTTTATTTGCGTTCTTCACATTGTGAAGTACCTCAGAGGGTTCTTTTAATGTGAAGTTTTTTTGCCAGCATCAGTTGCTCTTAACATCTTGAATCCTTTTTGTCACAACCACTGTCCTTTGTATGCTGGTAAGTTTATCACTGATGGCCTCTGTAGAGTCAGGCAGTGTCAGTGCTCCTCTGGCTGCTGCTTCAGTAGTCCATTTATCTTTGATTCAGATTTTATGTCCAGCAGTACCATTTTTTAGTTTTATTTTTTTGCTGTGCTTCCGTCATTGCTGGCCAGTCCCCTCTTTTGTAAAATGCTGTGTGGGTTTATTACTGAGAGATGAGGAGGCAGCACCACTACATGCTTAACAGCCTGTGTGGGAACTGATAGATGCATGGAGACCTGTCACCAGTAGGCTTCAGAAGAAGTGATGTGATTGGTTACCCATCAGGGTGTGCATTCCTTATTTCCATAACAGTCTGAAGAGCTAGCGGCCAAGTTTATATTTCATGAAGTTAGTCACAGTTAACATACCATCATAACTGACATCTGAATCATGTCTTTGGGGCTGTGTTTACTTAACAGATTTTGGTACCCGAGATTTGTGTTGTAAGCTGAGCAGAGTGAGGATTGGCTGTATTTGAATGGTCAACAGAGGAGAAAACCTGCTGGGTTCATATCTGGTAGGCAGCAGACCCCGAGTCCTGCCACCTCTCCTTCCATTCTCTAGGTACCACGGCACATGTGGGCATCATGCTATATGGGGCAGACAGCCGGAGTGGCCACCGGCATCTGGATGGGGACAGAGCCTTCCACCGCAACAGCCTGGACATCTTTCAGATCGCTACCCCACACAGCCTGGGCAGTGTGTGGAAGATCCGTGTGTGGCACGACAACAAAGGTCCGGGTGGGCACCTGCTGCTTCCCCTCCTTCCCGCCTGCCTGGCACCCTGTAGCCCTGACCTAGCCCTGCTCCCTCTGCAGGGCTCAGCCCTGCCTGGTTCCTGCAGCACATCATTGTCAGAGACCTGCAGACCGCCCGCAGCACCTTCTTCTTGGTTAACGACTGGCTGTCAGTGGAGACTGAGGCTAATGGGGGCCTGGTAGAAAAGGAGGTGCTGGCAGCAAGTAAGGCCCCAACCCCCTGTCCTGGTAGGCTAGAGGAGATGCCAGGCCTTCTGGCCTCTTGAAGCCCCTTTTGTGCCCTTTCCCTAGGTGACGTGGCCCTTCGGCGTTTCCAGCGCCTCCTGGTGGCTGAGCTCCAGCGTGGCTTCTTTGACAAGCACATCTGGCTCTCTATATGGGACCGGCCACCTCGAAGCCGCTTCACTCGAGTCCAGCGGGCTACCTGCTGTGTCCTCCTCCTCTGCCTCTTCCTGGGTGCCAATGCCATGTGGTATGGGGTTGTGGGAGACACTGCCTACAGGTGGGTGCCTGTGGGGGGTCAGATGGCCTTTCTCTGCCTTAACTCCTCCAGCCCCCTCTCAGCCTAACCCAGGTCTCTTCTCTCCTGCCACAGTGTGGGACCCGTGTCCAGTCTGATCCCACTGAGTGCTGACACAATCGCCGTTGGCCTGGTGTCCAGTGTGGTTGTCTACCCCATCTACCTGGTCATCTTGTTCCTCTTCCGAATGTCCCGGAGCAAGGTGGGCTGGGGACCACGGTGCTCCTGAGAGTGGAGCATAGGTCTCATTTCCTCTGCTCTACGGCAGCCAAAGAGGGAAAATTAGCAAGATTTCCCAGCTAGGTTGATACAGGGATAAAAGAGAAAGACAGATTGTTAAAATTGTGAATGAATGAGGTAACACCACTACCAATAGTACAGAAAATAACAGCACTAATTAGAGAGCCCCATGAACCATTGTAGGCCAACCTGTTAGATAACTTAGAAGAAACAAGTTCCTGGAAAGACAAACTACCAAAACTGACTCAAAGAGAAATAGAAAATCTGAGTAGACCTGTAGCAAGTAAAGAGACTTAATTAGTAATTTAAAACCTTCCATGGAAAAAAGCCAGACAGCCTCACTGGTGATTATACCAAGCAGTTACAGAAGAGTCCACACCAATTCTTCATAGACTCAAAAACATACAGGAGGAGGAAGCACTTCTTAATTCATCCCCCAAGGCCAGCACAGCCCTGATGCCACAGCCAGACAAGGACATCACGAGAAGAGGGAACCGCAGACCTTAGGAATATGCAGGCAAAAATCCTTAACAAAGCAGCAGCAAATCAAATTCAGCAACTGATAAGAAAGGACAATACATGTGACCAAACGGCATGTACCCTAGGAATCTAGTACAGTGATGTTAGCCTTAAAGAGCTATTTATATTTAAAGTAGTTAAGATTAAATAAAATCAACACTTCAGTTTCTTAGTTGCGCCAGCCACATTTCAGGTGCTCCATAGCAGTATGTGGCTAGTGGCTACCACGACAGTGCAGGTATAGAATGTGTGCATCATTCTAGAACATTCTCTAGGACAGCACTAGTCTAGACTGCTTGCTAAGGAGGTTGCATGCCTCACCAGCGCAGGGGCCAGAGCTTCCTCTTACTGACCACCAGCCTCTCCCTGCAGGTGGCTGGGGGCCCAAGCCCCACCCCCACGGGACAGCACATCCTAGACATTGACAGCTACCTGGACTCATCTGTGCTGGACAGCTCCTTCCTTGCCTTCCCTGGGCTCCGTGCTGAGGTGAGAGCTCCCCAAGGGGCCCTGCCTGGGCTGGGTGGGTCCCACTGACCCTAGGGAGCCCAGAGTCTGAGGCTCTGTCTGTACTTCTCAATAGGCCTTTGCTGGACAAATGAAAAGTGACTTACTTCTGGATGATTCCAAAAGGTGGGGCTCCCTAGAGAAGATGTTAGCCTTGCTATAGGTCAGCTGCGTGTGTGCTGTGTTACGGGTATTTGGAGTGCCTGTGCCATGTTGTGTGTCCTCAACCAGTGTTTGTTGTGCTCTCACATGCTGCCCTGGGGTGTGTTTGCTCAGAAGCCCCACATATTTATATGTGACTAGATGTGCAGACGTGTTCCCTTTGGCTCCCCTTACCATCCTGTGTCACCTACAGCCTGGTGTGCTGGCCGTCCAGCGAAGGCACACTCAGTTGGCCAGACTTGCTGAGCGACCCATCCATCATGGGCAGCACCCTGCAGCGGCTGGCCCGGGGCCGGATGGGCCACACACTGAGCCCAGAGGAAGACGGTCTCTCCCTGGTCACCCCCTCCTCTCCTACCAAATACTTCTCAGCTTCAGGTGAGCCAGGGTGGGGAACATGGTATCCACCAGTTCTCTCCAAGAAGTTCTAAGGTTTGGTCAGTACCCCCCGACACATTCTGCTTCCTCTAGATGAAGACCTGATCCGGCAGATCCTGGCTGAAGGGACCAGCAGCCTGGCCCCCACCCAGGACACTCAAGTAGAAACGGATCTGCTCACTGGCCTGTGAGTGCACGGTTCCTGGGGATGGAGGCATGGGTAGGGGGGCCAGACCAAGAAGCCCTGCTCCCCATGTGGGACTGGCCTTGTGTTTTCCAGCCCCATGTCCCCAGTGTGGGGCTGGGAAAATGTTTGACCTCTGAGTCCCTCGTCTCTTGACAGGACTTCATGGGGTTGCCCAGGGCCCAGGAAACCGCTCCCTTAGTGCAACAGGAATGAGGGACAGTTGAGGAAAATAAAGACAACCTCTGTGAGGCTCAGGGCCTGGCTGTGATGAGGAATAATTGTCAGGTTTTTAAATATCCCATTTTTTTTTCTTTTGAGATTTGATTTTATGTTCCTAAGAATTTTTCAGTTTTCTGGCTGATTTCTAATTTGGTGACAAGTTTCATTAAGTAGTATCTTCTACTTTTCTCATCTATATCTAACATCCACATTTCCATTCCTTTGAACTAACTCTTTCCGTTTGTTCAAGCAACGAAAAATTACTGAGATGTGTGAACTTTCCCAGAACACAGAGAAAAAGGGAAAGCTTCTCTAATCATTTTAGGAAGACAGATAACTGTGACATGATGCCATTTTGATAAAGAAATTGCCAGTTGATTAAAACCTATACTGTGGCGCGACCCAGTGGTAGTAATTATAAGCTGACTACCCCAAATATCTCCAGCCCACATTCTTCCAGAAATCCCAGTTTAGACACTGATTGTCTGCTAAACAGCTTCTCGTGGCTATCTAGCATTTGGTACGGACCTAACGGCTTCACAGAGCACTTGATTTTCCCACTGAGATGTTCTGTTCTCTAGCCACCCCCATTTGAAAAGGGCAAGGCCTTCTCTAGTTGATTAAGACAACAACTCAGGATTCATTCTTGACTCCCTTCTTCATCCTCCCTCACACAAGCCTTCTCTGTATCTGCCTTTCATCCAAGTGTCATCGTCTGACTGGATAGTCCAGGGCTGCCTCAGTTGACACTTGCTCCTCCAGCTGCACCAGAGAGAGCCTGATCCCTGAGGCAGACCCTGTCACAGCTCTCCTGGGGCACTGGTTAGCTGTCACTGCATAATACGTTAGCCCAAAACTCAGTGCTTAAAACAACTGATATGGCAAGCACCTCGGTTTGGGCTGTTGGTGGGAGACCTCAGCTTCTTCCCATCTAGACATTACCACTAAGTCTGCTTGAGCATCCTTACAACATGGCAGCTGGCGTCCCCCAGAGTGGTTGGTCCAAGAGAGCAAAGCAAAAGCCAGTTTCTTAGATGGCCCAACCCCATTGTTCACTTACTGTCATTCCACAATGTCCTCTTGGTTTCCATGGGAGGAGACTATGCAGGGGTATGATGCCAGGAGGGAAATGTCATTGGGGCATCCTGGAGGCAGCCTACCACGATGGAGTATACTTACAAGCTCCACCAGCCGTACCTGGTCTGGCCCCACATCTTCCCAAGCCCTCTCCTGCTGCCTCCCCTCTCACCCACTCTCCTTTGGCTACAGCGTCCCTTGCTCTTCTGCCTCTTCCTTTTATATTTGTTGTTTCCTTTGCCTAGGCTGCTCCTCCCCAAGACAAGAGCCCCACGGTATACTTCTTTCAGGTCTTCACTCAAATGCTACTAATCCAAACCTTCCTTCCTGCCTTATGCAGATGTAGTAAGTACAGTAACATGGACTCATGCACCTGCAGGCACAGACACAGGTCTCCGTCTCCACGTCTTCCCTTGCTTCCTGTGCATTAAGCAGTGCCTGTGCTTATTGTCTGCTTCCCCCACTAGTACGTGAACATCGTAAGTGCATGGGCTTTGTTCTTTTCACTCAATGTCTAGAAAACTGCCTGGCATTTCATAAGAGATCAGCACACCTGCTGAGTGACCAAAGAAATTGGTGAATGTTATTAAATAACATACATAGTCTTGGCTCTCATGCAGCTTAGAGTCTAATGTAAAATTCCACATACTCTATGCTGTATTGCTTGTGTGACTTGATATAACATGTTTATACCTCCATGTAAAATGCAAACGTGCGTATAGAAAAGGGACAAGAAATAACTATTAATACTACTGTCTGTTGCATGATGGAAATGTTGATGTTAAATATCTCTATTATTGCCCTATTTTCTACAACTTTTTATGCAACTTTTATAATCACAAAAGTCCATTTTAAGAAAAAAAAAAAGTGTTATCTCTGTGATCTCCCACATCCATAGTTGGTAGTGTCTTGTCTTCTCTAGAACATTCACAAACCAGAAACAGCGTAGCTCAGTGGCAGCAGACACGTACTGGGATTTGGGAGCCTGTTCTAATCTGCTTCTGTAATCAGGGCACAACCCGCAGACTGCCCCTCTCCACACACAAGTGTGTGCACTGTCTCCTCAGCAAGTGCTTGTCCCAGTCTTGCTTCTCTTTCTCCCCCTTTCTGTCTCTAGGGGTGCAGTTCTAGAGCTAGGAAGGGCGGGTGCTCTCTGGGTCCTATGGAGCACTGTGTAGTATTGTAATCTGAAAGACATGTGTGTCTTTGTCCAAATTAGTCTTCGTTTACAAAGCTGCATCAGCATAGGGATGCTTTGTGTACTATGCGTGCAGCGGGGAGATTGAGGGGAAGGGCCCAAGGAATGGGGAGTGCTCACTGGGAGCGAGACATACTTTGCTGGTATGAAGTGTAGGCAATGGGACGAGGCCAGAGGTTGTGCTGTGAGAGGCGATGGCTGCTGGAGTGGTGGCAGGACAGGAGAGAGGTGGAAGTTACACAGAGATGTAGGGCGAAGTCACTGTAGTGATCAGGAAGCGAGGAGTATAGAGGGATAGGCTGACATGACTTCTGCCCTGGGTGTGGGAGGCACAGGCCCACAGATGAGGTGGGCAGCGTGCGGGCTGACAGGTGAGTGCTAGCCTCTCCCTTCCTCCCATGCCTTAGGTCCAGCGCTCCTGGGGAGAAGACTGAGACCCTGATGCTGCAGAGGCTGGGTGAGAGGGGGCTGTCCAGCCTGGGCCTGACCTGGGAGCAGCCCCAGTCAGCAAAACTCTCCAGAAGAGGTGTGCTTCTGTGTCCCCCAGGGTGCCCCTCCCTGTCTTTCCCTCTGGGCCGCCAGTCACCTGTCTGTCTCTGCCTCCCCAGGGCTGGTGGAAGGTCTGCGGAAGCAACTGCTGCCAGCCTGGTGTGCACTCCTGGCCCATGGGCTCAGCCTCCTACTGGTGGCTGTGGCTGTAGGGGTCTCAGGGTGGGTCGGTGCCAGCTTTCCCCCCAACGTGAGTGTCATGTGGCTCCTCTCGAGCAGCTCCAGCTTCCTGGCCTCATTTCTTGGCTGGGAGCCACTCAAGGTGAGTAGGATGCAGGAGGGCCAGGCTGTCAGCCTCTGGCACTTGTGGGCCCTTCTGATGCCACCCCTGACCCAGGTCCTGCTGGAAGCCCTATACTTCTCACTGGTGGCCAAGCGGCTTCACCCTGATGAGGATGACACTCTGGTGGAAAGCCCAGCCGTGACACCTGTGAGCGAACGTGTGCCCCGAGTGCGGCCACCCCACGGCTTTGCGCTCTTTCTAGCAAAGGAAGAAGCCCGAAAGGTCAAGAGGCTGCATAGGATGCTGAGGGTAAGCTCAGGCTGTCATGGCCAGCACCTGCCCACATGCTCACCTCCTGGCCAGTGTAGCCTCTTCCTAGAGGTCCTGCTCTTCTCAAAAACCTCATATGTACCTGTTCCTCTCCACCAAAGGTGGCCTAGGGCTCTGCAGCTTTGGTCTTACTCCCATTACCCCGACTTCTACTACCCCTTATCCTTGCTCTGCCCTTTCTCGTGCCCAGCTCTAGTGCCCTGGGCATGGCTTCCTTGGCCTTCAGTGGACAGCATGTCTGCCCCCAGCTGGGGTGCTGGCAAGGTATCTGTGCTGCTCTCAGTGCCAGGCACCCTGGCTATGGACAGTTTGCTGTCCAGAAGCCCTGCCATGTTACAGTGGCCAGGCTGGGATGGGCTGACCCCAAGGCTGTCCCTTTCCCTCCAGAGCCTCCTGGTATACATGCTTTTCCTACTGGTGACGCTACTGGCCAACTACGGGGATGCCTCATGCCACAGCCATGCTTACCGCCTGCAAAGCGCCATCAGGCAGGAGCTAGACAGCCGGGCCTTCCTGGCCATCACCCGGTAGGGATACCCCTGTACACATGTACACATCTGTATGCTGGGCCAGGGCAGTGCTGATGTCGATCACAATCTTAATCCTGCCCTTGGTCCAGTCGAGCTCCCAGGGAACATTGGGAAAGATCTTGATATATTTTTGATTGGGACTGGAATGGGTGCTGTTGGCAGTGGGTAGAGACTAGAGACATTGCTAAACATCCTATTGTTCCCAGGGCAGCTCATAATAGAGTTATCTGCCACCAGACATCAGTAGTCCGAGGTTGAGGAACCAGGTCCTTCCTTGTCCCCTCAGGCAGCACTGGCAGCCTCCTATGGGCTGAGCCAGGGCTGCAGTAGCTGTGCTTCCTGGGCCTCTGCCCCCCAGCAGTGCAGGGAGCTGACGGGTGGAACATGTGACTCTGTTTGGTGTGGGTAGGTCTGATGAGTTCTGGCCATGGATGTCCCATGTACTGCTCCCATACGTCCACGGGAACCAGTCCAGCCCAGAGCTTGGGCCCCCACGGTTGCGGCAGGTGCGGCTGCAGGAAGGTGAGCTAGGGGACGCTCTGGTACTTGTCCCTCCTCTTTTCTAAAGAAGCCTTTGGGTTCTGGTTCATCTCCCAAGCTGTGTGATCTTTGTCCTTTCCCTGCCTCAGTTTCCTTATGTCAGTGAGACCATGACATCTACCTTCAGGGTTGCTGGGAGGGTTCAGGGAGATCATGTGGAGCTCAGCCTGGGTGACTGAGCTGAACAGTAAGTGCCCCTGGTTTGGTCATCACTCTCAAGCCCTCTGCTTTCAGCACTCTGCCCAGACCCTCCTGGCACAGGAGTGCATGCATGCTCAGCAGCCTCAGGCGGCTTCAGCACCAGCGACTACAGCATTGGCTGGGGGAGTGCTGTCCACAACACCTCCAAGACGTGGGCCTACTCCACACCAGACCTGCTAGGGTGAGCACAGAGGGAGGGCCTGGAGAGTTCTCCAAGAGTCTCTTTGCTCCAGCTAGCATGACTCCCAGGTTCCTGCAGGGCTGGGGCGTCTCTAACACTGCCCCTCTCATCTGCAGCGTCTGGTACTGGGGGTACTGCGCGGTGTATGACAGCGGGGGCTACGTGCAGGAGCTGGGACTGAGCCTGGAAGAGAGCCGCGCACAGCTGGGCTTCCTCCAGCTGCACAACTGGATCGACAACAGGTGACACGCAGGAGATAGGCTGCCTCATTCTGCCACTGTCTACCTGGCTCTCGAAGGTCCCCTTCAGCAGTGTTCCTCCTCCATGAGTGGTCTCAGCTTACTCCCACCCCCCAGCTTTGCTTTTCCCGATCAGTCTAGAAGCGGCATTCCCCAGTTTATGCAACCCTTGCTACGGGAGGCCCCGCCCCTCATCCCTGCCTTCTGCACAGAAGCCGCGCCGTGTTTGTGGAGCTCACGCGCTACAGCCCGGCCGTGGGGCTGCACGCCGCCGTCACGCTGCGCCTCGAGTTCCCTGTGGCTGGACGTGCCGTGGCCGCCCTCAGCATCCGCCCATTTGCACTGCGGCGCCTGAGCGCTGGTCTCTCGCTGCCGCTGCTCACCACGGTATGCCCCACTCTCTTGGCCCCTCCCCCAGTGCACCCCTATCCGGTCCATACCCTCAGCCCCAGTCCCGCCCTGACCCCTGCAGAGAGAATACTGAATAGGCCCCAACCCCAGTGCATCCTGACCCGGCCCTGCCCCCGCAGGTGAGCCTGCTGCTGTTTGCGCTGTACTTCTCTTTGGCGGAAGTGCGTGCCTGGCGTAGGGAGGGGCGTGCCCGCATTGCGCGGCCTGGGGCCTGGGCGCGGTGGCTGCTAGTGGCGCTGACTGCGGCAGCGGCGCTCGTGCGCCTGGCCCAGCTAGGCGCTGCCGATAGCCAGTGGACGCGCTTTGTGCGCCGTCGTCCTCGCCGTTTCACCAACTTTGAGCAGGTCGCACAGCTGAGCGCCGTGGCCCGGGGCCTGGCTGCCTCTCTGCTCTTCCTGCTCTTGGTTAAGGTGAGGGTCAACCCTGCAGGCCGGGATGGGGCTGGGCGGGCTGAGCTAGGGTTGGTCGCCTGACATCTCTTGCCCACAGGCCGCCCAGCAACTGCGCTTTGTGCGCCAGTGGTCGGTTTTTGGCAAGACACTGTGCCGTGCCCTGCCGGAGCTCCTGGGAGCAGCCTTAGGCCTGGTGGTGCTTGCTGTGGCCTACGTCCAGCTGGTTGTTCTGGTAGGTGATTATGGGTCCCTGGGGGGAGGCTTAACCCCAGGCACACCCCTTACTCCTACCGCCTTCCCTGCAGCTGGTGTCCTCCTGTGTGGACTCACTTCAGAGTGCTGCCCAGGCCCTCTGGGTGCTGTGCCCAGGGGCTGGGGGTCCTGCCCTGTGCCCTGCCGAGTCCTGGCGCCTGTCCCCACTTCTGTGCACGGGACTCTGGGCACTGCGCCTATGGGGTGCCCTGAGGCTAGGAGCAGCCCTTCTGAGGTGGAGGTACCACACTTTGCGTGGGGAGCTCTACCGCCCAGCCTGGGAACCTCAAGACTATGAAATGGTCGAGCTGTTATTACGCAGGCTACGCCTCTGGATGGGCTTCAGCAAGGTCAAGGAGGTGGGTACGGCCCAGTGGGGGGGAGAGGGACACGCCCTGGGCCCAGGTGAGCCCAGGGTGCAGCCGGACTGACTGAGCCCCTGTGCCGCCCCCAGTTCCGCCACAAAGTTCGCTTTGAAGGGATGGAGCCGCTGCCCTCTCGCTCATCCAGAGGCTCCAAGTCATCCCCAGACATGCCCCCACCTAGCGGAGACTCTGATGCCTCACGCCCCTCCACCTCTTCCAGCCAGCTGGAGGGGTTGAGTGTGGGCCTGGGCCGGCCTGGGCCACGGGGGGATCCCGAGCCCTCCCGCCTCCAAGCTGTGTTTGAGGCCCTGCTCACCCAGTTTGACCGACTCAACCAGGCTACAGAGGATGTCTACCAGCTGGAGCAGCGGCTACAGAGCTTGCGCGGCCTCAAGAGTAGTCGACCCCCAGCCTCGCCTCCTGCTGGCCTCTCCCCAGGGCTTCGGCCAGCTCTGCCCACTCGCCTTGCCCGGGCCAGTCGAGGCATTGGCCTGGCTACAGGCCCCAGCAGGGCTTCTCTGCGGGCCAAAAACAAGGTCCACCCCAGCAGCACTTAGCCCCAGGGGGGCTGAGCTCATGCCTTCTCCAGGGTAGGCCTGTGGCTTTTCTTTGGTCTCTCAGAGCCAGAGACACCACTCAGTATTACCTTCTGCCGCCCTCATGGTCGGGCTGGGCAGAACAGCTGCACACAGGTCCCCCAGAGAGCGGGCAGCACTTGTCTGAGTCTCTCTGTGGGCTTCAGCACTTTAAAGAGGCCTTGTGGCTATGTAGGACCCAGGGTTCCCTCCCCGGCTCCTTGTGGGAGGACACAGCAGTATTGGACCAGGTGCCCAGCCTCTGAGACACTAATTTATTTCCCGAGTCCTCAGGTACAGCAGGCTGTGCCCAGCCCCACTTCCTGGGCAAACATCTTCCCCTTGCTAAGGATCCAGGCTGCGGGGAGGAAACCTGCACCCCCAGTACCCTCCCCCTAAGTTATTACCTCTCCTGTTCCCTGCTGAGTGTACTCACTTCCAGCTGCCAACTGTGTGTCTATCGTCAATAATTTATATGGGGTCAAATGTATATATTTTTGTACGTCGCTTTATTTTTCATTAGGGCCAAGGGGCCTGGTCGCTGACACAGCCCCATGCCAACTGTAACTTGCATTGAGAGGGAGGTGGGACTATAGAGCTAGCCTCCTCAGATACCTGCCTACATGGCCTGGGGTGTAAGAAGTGACAGCTGCTTCTTGGGTCCAAGCCTGGCCTCAGGCAGGTGTTTGGACATACAGTTGTTGGAGGGCACACCTGCCCCCTAGGCAGTTCGTGTCACCACCATGGCCTTGCTCAAGGCCAGGCCTAGGCCTGCTGGTGTTAGGTCTAGGTTAGGAACAGGACTAGTGTATGGCAGAGGAGCCCAGGGTGGTTGAGGGTAAGACCCCGTCCCTGGGGCTGGCTCCTGGGACTGGGGAAGGTGAATGTGAGAGTGCGTGTGTGAGGCTTTCCTGAAGGGATAAGGCCTTGATGGCAGCCCAACAATCCCCCTGTACCGCTTCTGTGGCCATAGCCAAAGCTACAGCCTTGATCTTGCCCTTACCCCCAACAGACAAAGTCAAATAAATGAGTTGGCTGACCACTAGCTGTGTCTTTGAGTATTGAGGGTGAGTGGGGCAGAGCAGCAGGCCTGGGCCATGCAACCATTTTATTCACATTCACAAATACTGCCCAGTGCCTTGTAGGGAGCTGGGAAGGTCCAGCAGTGTGGCTGCTCAGACAGTATCCACAAGGAACCCTGGGCACATCCATAGCATCAGTCTCACACAAACTCAGTGAAGTCGTCCACGGAGGAGATGAGACGCTTCCGCTGGCCTGTCTCATAGGTGGGCATGGGCTCAGCTGGGGCCTGCACTGGGGCTTTGGTGTGGCCTGGGGGGTGCATCTGCATCAGGGGCAGGCTGGGATTTGAGTAGTGGGCTTCCTCACGGATCTGAGGAAAGAGCGGGGGCCTCAGCAGTAAGCCCACAATGGCACTACACGCTCTTCCCCAGCTAGATGCCAACACACCCTGCCCAGCCACCAAGTCTTGAGGCTGGGTGCCCATGGCCCATACTCCTTACCCGGTGACGGAGTCGCTTGATGTGGCGGAGCCTGGCAATCCACTTGGAGGGGTAGATGTCAGTGGGGTTGGAGCGGCTGTGGTGCACCTGCGAGGCCATCTGGGGTGGGCAGGGTGGTAAGCCCTCTATGGGTGGCACCTACAGCCTGTCCCACCCACCCTAGATACCATCTCTGCTCACGTTTGCATGCAGGGCCATCTGGCGGGCCACAAAGGGTAGGTTGCGGTCAGACACGATCTTGGCTACACTGGTATCCACAAGGCCCTCCATGTCTGGGGGAACACAATACTCACGTGAGGCTCAGGACCCTGAGGGCCTTCCCACCCAGCCCTGGGCCTCACCTTTCCTGCACTGCAGTGATACCAGGTTGCACTCGTAGTCCAGGGGGGTGATAATCACATGGACAAAGTTGAACTGGCCCTGCCCGGACAAAAGCAGGGTCATCCCAGCACCAAGGGCCATTTTCTGCCACTTCCTCATGAGGGCAGCAGCTCATTGGTGTTAAGACACTTGCTAACCCCATAAGTATGTATGTTAACCACCACCTTTGCACCCACATTTACTCCTCAGGGGCTGGGGCTGCCATCATCTCTCTCCCTAACTGCCTTATTATTAAACCCCCACCTACTCCACACCTGGATCCCAGCACCTGAATTTGCCAAAGTTTAAATTCAGTCATGACCTCAGTCACAGAGCCCCACCCCTAGTACAAACACATTACCTGGGGCACCTAGTGACACCTGCCTCACAGTCAACTGAGAGCAGCATGTGGACCTCTGCAGGCTCTGATGCCATGCACAAGTCGACCGCTCCCAAGAGCCTAACTCGCACTTCTAAGTCCTTGTTCCCTTTCCAGTGACAGCATGCCCGAGCACCCCACCTCAAGCAGCTTCACCAACCACAACTCAGGCCCCTCTCTGGTTTCCCAGCTCTGCAGCACAGGACTCTGGCCTTCTCACTGGGATCCACCAGGTTCTCTGCCCAGAGGCCCAGAGGTGTGTATCCAGTGACTCCCTCTGAGAGCCAGCACCTCAGCTGCCTGAGTTGTCCAGGCTCTCTGCCTTGCTCTCCCTCATGTCTTCCACATCCCCACCCTGTGACAAGTCGCCTGGATGGAGCCCACCTCTCCCTGCAGGACCTCAAACCCACGAGTCCTTGTCAAGAATGGGGGTGAATATTAGGGCCTACACACATCCTCCACCTCTGTACAATGATACAAGGAGATACCAAGGCAAAAGAGCTCACTGCTATGAGCACACTAAGGACTATGTGCCACACACCCCGCGAACTACAGGTGCACATTGTTATTCCTCCAAAACCACAGCAGCAGGTGCCCAGGTGCCACGAGGAAACTGACAGGGCTGTCATCCACATTACAGAGAAGGACACAGGCTCTGAAGGGAAGCCCACCCACTCAACTAGCAGTGGGGGTCAGTGCTCCTGCTTGTCACCATGTTGACCCCAATGTTGCTCACTGCTTCCACTCAATATGCATCAGTGGGCACTTTTCTAGACACATAGCCTCCGGCCAAGGGGTCCAGAGACCCAGATCTATCCCTGCCCTGAGGGCCCCTTGCTCACTTTAATGGTACCCAGCTTGAAGTCCTCGCCAGAGTCGTTGTAGACAATGGACACAAAGTCATTGCCCAGGTGGCGCTTCTTATCACAGCGGTGCTTGTCCACGTCCTTGGTGGGCATCAGGGTAGCGATGTGAAAGACAGCTGTAAGGTGGAAAGGGGCTGAGCTGAGCAGGAAGGGTGCTAGCAAGGGCTTCTTGGGCTGGAGTGGTGTGGCCAAGGTTGGGGGGCAGCAAGCACTCTGTGGCTCTCGCCAGGGGCACCTCTTGCTTTTTCCAGAGGCTCTGAGTGCCTGTAGGAACTACATCCTCTGGTGCCAAGCTAGCAGCACTAGGCTTCCTGAAGGCAGAGCTTCTTGAAGCAGAGCTACCAGCTCAATTACTGCCTCAGTGTCCAGGCTGGTGAACTTGGGACACTGGACACCTCCACTGCTCCCCTGAGGGTGGGTCAGTAGGAATGGGGTTGGGAAAGGCACATGCCATAGGAGGGCATGTGCAGTGGGAAGACATGCACCTTGCATGATGTCATCGTGCCAGCAGTAGGTGAACTGGCCATCCTCGCCGCACACATCCAGGCCACCCAGGTACACTTTATCCGGCTGGCAGTCCTTGAGCTCAATGAGCTTGCCCAGGCCCGTCAGGAACTCCGTATACCTGTAGGAGCCATGCTCGTTGGATAGGATGGCGAGCTCACTGTTGCTCTGTAGAGAGAAAGAGTATGGTGGCACCTCCACCAGGCCAATCTCTTCCACACCCTGCCCCTCCTCAAACTCCCAAGAGCCCTGAGGATTTGTTGCCGCTGGGGGCCAGGTGGGTAGGGAGGGATTACTGGTGTGGTTTAGCAGAGAGCCCTGCTTCTGTCCTCAACCCAGACTTGGTGCAAGGCAACTTCATTCCAGCAGTTGCACAGGTGATAACCTTGACTTCCTCTTTCTCTCATTAGTCTGCCAGCAAATTTGGTCGCTCAGTCTTTGAAAGATACCCAGAACCTAGCATTCCTCAGCACCCACTGAGACACTCCTCAGACCCCACCCCTCTCATTAGGATTGTCACAATTCCATCAGTTCTCCATGTGGCAGCCAGATAGATGCTTTTGAGACTTCAGTTGAGTCATGTCAAACCCTTGGCTCAGAATCATCCAAGGCCCTCCCATACCACTAAAAACAAAAGCATAGTCTTACGGAGGCCTACAAGTCTGTCCCTGATTGGCACATCCCCATTACTTCTCTATCCATTGCCCAAAGCGCACTCTGCACTGGCCCTTGTGAACAAAAGGTGTACCTCTCAGGGCCTTTGCACTGGCTGTTCCCACACAGGCACTCCTACACATACCTGCACACTTGTTCACCACCCTCACTTCCATCACATCTCTGCTCAGTGTCGCCTCCCTTGACCATTGATATGAACAGCACCCTGCTCACACCAGCAGTTACGTGGGACCTGCCAACTTTCCTTCCCCTCCAGTCCTCAGCACTCTCTGGTGTACATGTGCTCAAACACTGACCTGTCATTCTCACTCCTGTATCCTGGCACCAGAATAGTACCTGGCACAGAGCTCAATAACCACTCGATGTTCTAGCAGCCTATGCAGTGACTGAGCTCTGTGAAGGATGAGGGCCCTTGATCCCCAAACCCCACCCTGGGCAGGGAGGCCACCCAGCTCTTTCCCGGGCACCTAGGCTGGCCCCTGCCATCCCAGCAGCCTCACCTGGCCTTCTCCCACGTACAGGACGGCAATCTTGTGCGTGTCGTATGACGGGATCTGGTCAAGGAGCTGCACTGACCGCTCGAAGGACTGTAGCCACAAAGCCTGCCTGAGTCCAGGGCACAGGCTATCTCCTGCCACCAGCCCTGCCTGGCCAGCCTTAGCCAGATGCCTTCCCAGGGGAGGGCTCTCCCCACCCACATAGATTACTGAGGGCTGCCACAGGTAGCTGAGGCTGTTGGCCTCTGCAAGCCTGGGCTATGGCCACCATTACCCAGAGCTGGGCATCCCACTGTGCCCACCCAGGCTCTAGGGGGCCCCTGCAGGGGAAGGAAGGCATGCCCACCTCATTGGGCAAAAGGATTGGCTTGTTGGACTCGTCACCAAAGAAAGGAGAATGATAGAGCTGCAGGAACACAAAGCTGCAGAGGAAGAGATGGTGAGAGCTGGACCTGGCACTGTAAGCCCCAGATTGGGGTCATAGCCACTGTGGTCACAGCCCACACAGAGAACAGCAGGGCCTTTGCCCCATCACCAAAGGACTGCCCTCTCCCGTGGCTCTGACCAGCTTCAAGGCAAAGGACATGCAGACCTGTATCCCAGCCTGCTATGCCCAGGGACCCTTCGGTGCCATGTCCCCATGGGAGTATCCAGGAACTCCAGCAAGAAAGGTGAGGCTCACCTGGGGTTGATGCCTGGTACCTTCTCAGCATTGGAAGCCCCAGCTCTGCTCTTGAAAGAATCTCTCTCCACCCTTTTGCCCCTGCGTGACGGGGCTGAATCAGAAATAGTGTAGCCTCGGGGCCGCAGGCCACTGGGGGAGCGGGGACAGTTGGAAGGCAAAGGACCCACGGGCTGGGTGGAGCCCCGGCTGTCTTCGCCTGGGGCTGACCAGGCAGCACCTTCTCCGTCTAGGATCCCTGACTGTGACCGGGCCTTGGCCTCAGGGCTCAACCGACCAACATCAGCCTTATCCCCAGGGTCCCCAAGAATATCCTGCAGGGTCTGCAGTTCTGGTGAGGAGCTGGACTTGCTCAGGGGCTGCGAGGGCTGGAAGGAGAGGTCCACAGACGGCCGGGCTGCCTTATAGGAGACAGCTTGCTCAATGGGGATCCCCCCAGCAGGCAGCTCCTCTGCGTGGAATGACTTCTCCTCCTGGCTGGAGGTTGAAGATGACTAGAAAGAAAGTATCCAAAGAGAACCTTCATAAGGAGGTGGCCCGGAACCCACCTGGGGTTTACCTGGAGGCAAAGAGGCCTCATATGTTCTCTAGTCAAGGGCCACAGAGCCACCTAATACTAAGCTGTGAGTCCTAACCCCCACAAGGACAGCACCTGCCAGTGCCCCACACTGAGCTGGGAGCCAAGAGCCCCATAAACCAAAATATGTCACCACTAAGGAGTTATCCCTACATGGAGCCCTAGGAAATCCACTGTCTAAGCAGGAGAGCCTGAGAAAAATAGCTAGCCATTTTTTAGATGAAAAATAGGGGGCAAAAGACTCACCTAAGTTCAGAGCAAGTGTGAGCTGTGCAACAAAACCTGGAGTAGAGGGCCTGGCCCTCTGTATGCTTCAGACCCTACCTGTCCCCCTTGAGCCCCCACTTCCCGACTCAGACCACTCTTCCACCTGAGACCCCACCTAAGTCCCGCCTCAGTCTCATCCCTTCTCCCAAGAGGCCCTCCTCCCCCTCCTAGTAGCTCAGGTTGAGAGGTCTAAGAAGTCATCTGGCCCAGGAGGCACTCAGAAGGCCCCTCAAGCTGCTGCCCAGCTGTACTCACCCTGCTGTAAGCTTCAGCATGCTGACAGCGTCTGTCTGTGCCTAGTGTTGCCTCGAAGTCCTCCAACTCTGGGGGCTCCACTGGCAAATTAGTCTCACCTGGACTTCCTTCCTCCAGAACCACCGCAGAGTCTGGGAGGAAACAGGGCTGTTGGGTGCTGGCCAGGCCCTGAGAGCTCACATGGCCTCAGAGATACAAGCCTTTACCCCACAGGAGGGCAGAGCGATCCCCAGCAGAGCCTCACTCAAGCCCTCCTTGCTTGTGCTCTAAGGCACTCCCACCCATTGAACCAGCTAAATGTTGTTCTGACGGGCCTGTGTGTGAGCCCTGACACTAGAGTTCTCCTACACAGGTTCCCAATGGGTCAGGACCAGGGGGCATCTGGCTCCTCTAATCCCCACCCACCTGGCCTGGCATCCACAGAAGCTGTGTTTGCTCCTTCAACAAGACAGGCAAGGGCAGACAGACCCCATGATGAAGGAGCAATGTCTAAGATAAGGCCTGGGCTCAGGAGGAGCAGCTGGACCAGTCCCGGGAACCGGGAAAAAAGGCTTGAGCTCCTCCCTGACTGGAACCAAGGAAAGACTGATGCAGAAGTCCCTGTGTGCACACAAACTAGGGAGCCCATTCTGGGAAGCAGAGGCTCGCCTTCTGAGTCCAAGCCAAACCCAGAGCCAGATGTGCTCAGGAGAGGGCATGATGCCCCAAAGCAGCATTTCCTGTGCCAGCATCAGGGCAGAAGGCAGAGTGAGAAGCAGCCACTGAGAGTTAGCACAGCCCACGGCCACTTGCGCACGCACAGTCCATTAGCTACTGCCAGAGCGCATCTGCACACTGCCCTTTTCTAACAGGCTCCTGCCTACGTGTGAGGATCCAGACAGGCTAGAGTGCCAAGCAGGCTAAACCCTCCCTGCCAGGGCCTTGGGGCAACAGGCCAGAGGCTGGTCTGCAGGGCCCTCAGCTAGCCCATGACAAAAGGCAGGCACAGCCCAATTTGTGGGTTCACAAAGCCAATCAGACCACCAGAAACCAGGGCATGGTCATCTCAGCTGAGCCCCAGGGCCAGGCTTCCCCCAAAAAAGGTGTCCACTGCCAGCATCTGTGGCTCAGCTACCCAATGTCACCTCCTCAGGCCTGAAGGGGCTGGGAGGGCCTGTCCGGCTTGGAAACAGAGCTCAGCCACAAAGGTGCAAGGCAGAGGATTCCTGCCAGCAAAGCAAAGGCATTTTGCGCAGACGTCCTCATGCGAGTCGGGGCCCTGCTCCCAGACGGTGATGAGAGGCTGACGGGATCATGGAGGGATGAGCAGATGAGGGCCAGTGAGAAGAGCACCTATAAGGCAGAGCAGGGCTCTGCAGCAAATACCACTTTCCTAAGGAGACGCACGAATACCTGCCCAGGAAATGCTCCTGTGCAACTTTCCTTGGCAACTGGACTGGTACAGGGAGGAGAAAGAGGCCACTGCAAGGGAAGCCGTGAGCGGCCAGTCAGCAGAGAGACTATGCACAGGTCGAGCAGAGAGGACAGGCACCACTAGTCCTGCACAGACCCCGAGCCTGGAGAGAGAGAGGGGAGGGCCAGCGGCGTCCGGGCAGGTGGGCAGAGCTCACATGGGGTCCCAGCTCTCCAAGCTGCTTGCGCGGACATTTGGGGAGGCGAGTGCGTCCCTCATCCTCAGGAACAGAGATCCTCGGCCTCTAAGCGCCATCTGTGGCCAGAGGGTGGCCTCGAAGGACAGCCCTAGCCCAGCTGGGCAGGGGCATGAGAGCACGCAGGCAGACTCAAGCTGTGTGCTCAGCACATCCAAACTCACACCCCAGTAGAAGTGCAGCCACCCCTGGAGCCCTGTGTGCTGGGCACCCAGGGGAGGGTGCAGGGCAAAGGCTCCTCACAGCCCTGCCTGTGTCTACATCATGAGTGGAACCAACTGAGGAGACATTAAGCCCATCCCTCCATGGTTAACGCGTCTCTACGGTCCCTTCTGCTGGAGCGGGCCCCACTCCCAAATGTCAGAGTCTGGAGCATAGGCTTCCTCCCACAGGCCAGCATCCTCTTAACACCCAAGGCTGGTGGTGCCAGGGAAGGCTCAGACACTCAATCCCAGGTGCACCCCTACATTGGGGGTGAACCACATTCTATCAAATAGTGCACACCAGGCGGGAGCTGGCCCAGTGCTCACCTGTGTTAGAACGTGGGGGTGGCGGGGGCTTGGCTGAGCCGGCCGCTGGCACTGACAGCGACTTGTACAGAGCTGTGTCACGGCGCTCCTTGAAGCGCTCAGCAGCCATGAGAGCGTTGGACAGCTCCTGCAACGGCATGTTGTTGATGTCCGAGGAGAAAGGGCTGAGCGGGTTCTCCAAGCTCATCAGCCAGCTGGTGTTCCCTAGGGAGGACAGGCAGCACCCCCTTTAGGCTGCAGGCCCCATGCATCCAACCAGCCACACCCTCCCAGCCCTCCCTGAGCCCCTGATACACCATCAAGGGCATGTCCCCGAGGCCTGTAGGGCTCTTCATGCTCAAGCAAGGAATGACAGAAAGGGAAAAGGCCAAGCCCTATGCAAGGCACTTCCCTGGCTTTGCTGATGCACTACACCCAGACCTTGAGGTCAAGGCAACAGCTGTCACCTACCTTAGCGATGAGCACTTGGCTGCCCCAGGTCAGCTCCTACACCCAGCCCAGGCTCAAGTGGCATCTCAAAGCCCAGGCAGTGCCCACCTGGGGAGGCTTCTGGGCTCTGTCTTCCTCCCCACCAGGTGCAGGGCCCATGCTTTGGGTCAGCCTTCCTTACTGAGCATCATCACATCCCAAGTATCTCACCTAACCCACACCCGCCGCCTCCTGTACCTTCTCACCTAGTCTTCTTGCCTCCTGCTTGCCCACTCCCTGAGAGGGACCAGGGGGACTTGGCTAAAACATGCATGAGGAGCCTCTCCTGACCCCACCCCCACTCCTTGCAGCCTAGCACTCAAAACCTCCATTAGGCCCAGTATAGTTCTGCTCACCACTCAGTCACCACACTGTGACTGAGGTGCCTCCTAGGCCTTGGGCCTTGACTTATAAGTCCTTCCTTTAGCCTGAAATACCCATTATGGGCTGAATTGCACCCCCAAAATTCATGAGTTGAAGTCCCAATCCCCAGGACCTCAGAACATGACTATCTGGAGATGCAATTTTTAAATAGGTGATTAAGGTAAAATGAGGCCACACTGGTGGGTTCCATTCAATCTCACTGGTATCCTGAGGAGATATGGACACAAATACTCACAGAAGGATGACCACAGGAGAACACAGGGAGAAGATGGCCATTTACAGGCTGAGGTCCCTGGAGGAACAAACCCTGACAACACCTTGATCTTGGACTTGTAGACACTAGGAGTATACATTTCTGTTGTATAAACCATCCGATCTATGGTGCTTTGTTATGGCCCCCAAGGAGGCTGTTACGGCCTTACTTAGCCACCTACATCACCCTCCCTCGCTCTTCACCCCTAGGGACTTAACTCAAAAGTCACCTCTCAAAAGCTCTTGTGACCATCTGCCTGCTGCTTGCTTGTGTGTCCAGAGTCCTTAGGGGCAACTGTCCCATACTCACAATGTGCTAACAGACCCACGCTGGCTGAGCGAAGGGCCAAGCTTCAGTACCTGTAGGCCTCCGGACCAAGATCTCCGCCCAGCCCTGGGTCAGCAGGGGTACATAGGCCGCCAGGTTCGTCTTCTCCTTCTGCACTGGGCGCTGGGTGCCAGCTGAGGCCTTCTCAGGCTTGCTGATCACTGCAGTCTGTGGGCCTGGCAAAGTGGAGCCTCCTGGGAAGTGGGAGGCTGGAGTGTCCAGGGCACCAATGCGAAGGCCGTGGCCCCCTGAAGGGGATGAGGACAAGAAAGCTGGTGACTACCACCTGCCCAATGCAAAGCCACCTGCACAGACCTGGCTGCTCTACCCAAGGTCTATCTGACCAAGAAGCCCTCAGTTAGTGCCCAGCATAGCTCAGCCCTCTTATGGTATCAGCCTCAGTGAACCCAGAGCCTCAGGAAGGAGACCCAGCACCTGCCCTATAGTTGAACCATGGCTCCACAGCTGAGCTGAAGGCCAGGGCTCCTGAGGGTTGGTAGGAAACATTCACCATGAGAAAAGACCCTCAACACCAAAGGTCCTCAACATCAGCTGTGCATAAGGTGCATCCCTTACCCATACACCTGTGATGAGGGCACACAGAGATAGCATCTCAGTTAGGAATTGGGCCAGGCCTAAAACAAACCACCTTGTCCCTTGGCTCCCAGGGCCTTTCTGGGTATTGGGACCTTCAGATGCATCTGTGAGGTCACGGGATGGGGTGGAGCAGAGGCTCACCAGACATGGAGCGGACCCGGTCCCGGGCCCCACGGCACACCTGCTGCCCAGCCTGGGACTCCAGCTTGGCTGGCGCCTCCTTTGTCTGTCTCACATGCATGCTGGGGTCAGAACTGAGAACAGAAGGGCCCACGCAGAGAGTGACTAGGGTGCCCCACCGGCTCCAGGCCAGCACAGCACGGTCCCATGCAGGCATGGGCTCAAGATAGCCACAGACAAGGCTGAGGAGGCAGGGCAAGGAAGGTGCAGTCACCTCAACTCTGGGCTGCTCTGTAGCTCTCCTGAGTCCAGACCCAGCAGTGACCGGGTTCCAGTCCCCACGCTTGTCGTCACGGTGATAAGCTTGTTCCCAACCAGCCAGGTTTTGGTCCTGCCACCAGCCAGGAGGAACTCTCCTACAGGGGACCTGAAAGCACAGAAGCGTTGGCAACACCACACCAAGGGGTGGCTCTGGATGGGCATCTTGGCTTCCAAAGGCCCCCTAACCACACACAGTGGGCCCACATCCCCAGACAAGGAGCCTCGGACATGCAGAGCTGCCCTGTCGGGGCTGGCCTGCAGGAAGGAGACCCACAGGCCACTCCTGCTGCTACTGCTTTGACCAAGTACAGTTACAGGAGGAAAGCTGGGCCCTGCACCTCCCACTCTGCCCTGGCCCTGGCCCACACCTCTTGGGGACTGCCGTGAAGTTTGAGAACACGTATCTGGCCATCATGTCCAGACATGTTTCTGTGAGCTCTAGGTGGAGATTTTTCAAATTGTCATCAGCTTGAGCCATCGAGTTCTCATCTGCAGATCCCAAGCTGGAGCTTGTAAGGGATGTCTGGATCCTGCTGGAGGGAGGGGCCACGGCGAGATCAGGACACTAGGAGAGCAGATTAATCTACCACCAGGGACCACAGATGGAGGCATGCATGTGCTGAGAGCCAAGCTCAGAAAAACCCCACCGGGGCACATGGCCACTTGAGCCACAGCCTAGAAAACAGAGTGGACACATCACCCCTGAGACAGGAGGGGCAGAAGCTCATGGAAAAGACCCAGGCCCATTCCTTGGAGCAGAGGTTTAGGAGGTGAGAGGGATTATCCCCTCACCAAAGCATGGAAGAGTTAGGCGATAGCTTCATGGCAGAACAGTTTAAAATAGTCATGCAGAGACAGGGAGACCATGGGACATACACACAAAGATTGCATTCTGCCCACAGGGCCACCTCCCGTCAAGGACAGAAAGGGTCTGGGCTTCATGTGTGGCTCTTCACCCTCATACTTGGGCCACCCTGTGCTCCACATGCACCCCAGTGACCAGAAGGAAGGGCTTTATGTAGGTTTAATTCTGAAACAAATTCCATAGACCTTTTGCCATTTTTGCTCATGATAAAAGATTTGCTGGAAAAGAGTTAAGAGGAGAACCCCATCCCCATACCCTGCCTCCAGCCAAATCCCACTCAGTGGAGGCCAGCCTGAGGTTGGAGCCCAAGCCAGGGGTCAGCGAGGAGGTAGGTTTCCGAGCTTCAGGATATCGAGGCCTGAAGAAATTTTCAGGTGAGTAGAGAGGTACCCCCTACTCAGTGCAGCCTGGCCAGGCAGGAACAAAGCAGTGACCTCCGAGAGCCTACACTTACACCCGGACACAGCAGAGAGGAGTGACCAAGACTGCACCCCTCGAAAATCCAGGCCTCCCCTGCCCAGCCCCTCCCAAGCTAGTCCCCATCCCCACTGTCCTACACAAAAGTCCCCATTCTCTTTCAGCTACCACAGAAAGCAGGTCTTTTCTAGAAGAAAGCTCAAAAAGAAAGTCCATTTCAGAGGATATGAAAAGCATGTTCTCACCCAACCTGCATGGGCGCTGCTTTAATTTGCAAGGGCCCTGACCAGTGGTGACAGGCCTGCAGGCAGCTGCCACTAGACACTTTCTCATAGCAGCCACCCTGCTTCAGCCGTGAAGATGCCGTGCAGCCAGCCTGTGCTCTTACGCTCTTACGAGGCTTGGGGACAGAATGCAACCTTCCCACTGCTCACTGCCAGGCTCCCTGGACCAAGGGCTGGGCTCAGCAGGGTGGGCCCCTATGGCCGAAGGCTGCCACTTGGGCTCTCCTCCAGTTCCAGCCAGGGAGGGCATGGGCAGGCGACGAGGTCATGCAAGCAGCCCCATGCACCGCCACCCGGGTGCTCCCGCCTGGCAGTGCCACTTCACAGGGCAAGCTCCAGGGTCTGAACCCCCCACCCGACAAAGCCCACTACCTGCGGACCACATGTTCAGACACACTGATGCTGCGGCACCGGAAGGCATCGGCTGCAGAGCTCTCCTTGAATTCTTTGACGGGTGGAGAGTTATTCAAGCCTTGTTTGGGGGGTCTGGCTATCCTCAAACTACCAGGTGAGGAAGGAAGGCCCAAGCCCCAGAGAGCCCAGCTCCCAGGAGGAGAGAGTAAGCCATTGGAGGGATGAGGAGGAAAGGCCACAGGGTCGGAATGGAGAGCCCGCGGGTGAGATGAACAAAAAATCATGCCAGAAGCCAGTTAGCAGGGGGAAGAAACAGAAAACAAAAATGCATGAAAATATATCTCATAAACATAACTGAGAAAAAGTCAGGTTTCACGCATACCAAAGAACACTAGTGCAAACTAAACGTGTGGATTGTGCCACACGGCAGATTCCAGGCTGTGCTGACCAGGAGTCCCGCCCACCCTGTGGAAGACCAGCACTGCCTAGCTCAGGGACCAGGAAACACCAAGGTCCTGAAGGTCATTGTTCAAAGAAGCCAGTTCTTAGCTCAAGGCTCCGGCCCCCAGCTACCAGGAGCCTGAGGAAACAGCTTTTGACTTTAGGTCACACTGACCTGGTCATTCTGGAAAATGCTGTATCCCCACCTAGGGAGAGCCAAAAAAAGCTTAGGTGGGAAGGTGGGGGAGGGGAAGGGGATGGCCATTTGAATGAAATGCAAACAAGAACACAAGGGCTAGCACAACTCAACTCTTTGTCAGGTTTGGCAGAAGCAGTTATGATGGTAGAGAAGAGCATGTCCCCTGATCAGCAAGGTGCTAGGGAGCGAGCTCTAGAGGAGGGGCACCCTGGCCCGAAGCTGGGCTGACCGCAGGGCCCTGGGCCATGGCGGCGAGAGTCTTTGAGCCCTGGGGCTCCTCTTCATCCGGGCCAAGTGTTTGGCTTCTCAGGAGTCACCACTGCCCTGATGTAACCCTGGCTTTTTCAGTGGAGTTAGACCCAAACCCAGATACAGCTGGCACCTACCGCAATGCCTCCCAACTCAGTGCCTCCTGCAATGGCTGCCCAGGCAGGCCAGGACTGATCACAATGTAGCACACAGACCCCGAGATGCCACAGACCACAGCGGCTAGCTTGGCAAGGAGAGCACTGGGCTCTCCAGCTGAGTGTGAGGCACTGGCCTTCACAGGCTCTGCCCTGCCTCACAACCTTTGGGCTCTTTGATGCCCAGCACAGCCTGCACAGGGGCACACACTCAGCCACACATCTGATTTAAACTCACTGGCCTAGGGACAGCTAGTCAGCTCTAGACCCTGCCAAGTACCATGCTGGTCACAGGTCACAGCTTGCAGACCTGCCCCCCACCCAGTCTGACACCAGCCATGCCCAAGGCAGGCCCCACACCTCTTGGGCCTCTCGTTGAGACTGGTGCTCCGTGCTCTGAAGCTGTCCTTCTCTGGTGTGTCATCAAAAGACCGGAGGACGTTGGAGCGCAGGCCCTGGCAGAGTGGAGCAGACCTGAGCTGGAGGCTGAGGGAACTGGCCCTCAAGGTGCCCATATGCTTCTTCCCTTTGCACCAGTCAGCCCCATTTAGGTATGCTGCCAGCCTGGGACAAGCTGCAGATGCAGAACAGAGGCGGCAGCTCCTGCCCTCTCACAGTGAGTATGGGCCAGGCTCAGCAGAGCCCCTGGGAACCATAAGCACAGCACCAAACAATGCCCAGCCCCTTTCCCTACTTATCATTCTGCTGCAAACACAGGTAGCCAATGGCAAAGCTGGTCCCAGCCCTAGCACTGACTTACCTTAGTGATAAATGGAACAAAGTCTTTCCGGAAGGGCAGGCGGCATCTAATGAACCACATAGCTATAACGTGATGGGCCAGACACACAATATACTGATTGAACCTATGACAAAAAGAAAAGGGAGTGCAGAAGTTCCATCCTGGAACTTGAAGAAAACTCTCCAGGAGCTGGAAGCACAGATCAAATCTAGGGCACAGAGGTCAGTGTGGCTTTCTGCCCCAAGAGCTCTGGCCTCCAGTAAGCAGAGACCTCGGGCTAGCCTAGGACACTGCCAGAAGTGGCAGGGCTTCCCAAGAGACGAAAGGCCAGCACTTACTTGGAGGGGTTGGTATACGGCAGGGAGATGGCAAACACGCTTGCGTACTGCTCTGCTGCAAAGTTCCTATAGAGGTGAGGCAGTCTGGCCAGAGCTGTGACACAAGGAGAAAGCCAGTAAGGGAGCCCAGGCTAGCAAGGCAAAGACAGGTCCATGGCTATAGCAGGAGCTGGTGTCACCAGGGTACTATGTCGTGTTTCTGCAAGCCAGAGCAGCTACTCTGACCCAAGAGGGCTGCAAAGAAGTAAAGGTCACAGCCCACCCCAACATGACCTTCCCCTGACCCTTAGCTTTTGTTATCTATTCTAAGGGCTGACAAATTATGGTTCCTAGGCCAGTTCGGCCACTGGCCTGCATTTCTATGTCCATTTATATGGGTTAAGAACCATTTTACATTTTTAAAGGGTTGTAAACAGAATGTGCAGCAGAGGCCATATGTAGCCCTTTGCAGAACTGCTGGCCCTGCTCTGCTCCTGTTGTCCACATACCTGAGGGCATGCTGAAGCCAGACATGCACTAGGGTACTGGGAATGATGGGCTAAACAAGGCACCCTGATCTCCTGGAAGTCACATCGGAGGTGAGTCAGAAAAGCCTCGCTAAGCTGTGGTATGTACTTTGAGAAGGACAAAAAGGAGGCTGTGAGAGCCAGGCCGAGTGCAGGGACTGATATCAAGAGATAGAAGTCTTCTTAAATTGACACTAAGTAGGGGAAAGGAGCCAAACACTCGAAGGCTATGAAGGAAAAAAGCATCCAAGGCACGAGACAACAGATACAAAGGCCATGAAGCAGTAGAGGATAGCGTGTCCCAGGTGCCCAGAAGGATGGTGCACCTACATGCAGCCACAGAGAGGGCACAAGATGAGCTCAGAGAAATCAGCATGGGTTATTTCAGGCAGAGCAGGGACAGCCCCAAATTCAAGGATCCACCCCATACACATGCATACTCACATGGAGCTATACACACTTACTTGACAGGAACTCGAGAAGTGGAATAGCCATGCTGGCCGTGGCTGAGATGTGCGTGAGCTTCACAACCAGGATGGGCAGGGCCTTGATCATGATGTCAGGCATCTCCACACTGCAGATGGCCAGGGCCACCACGCACTGGCTGGCACAGCGATAGATGAGGCCTTGCTCCAGGCAGTACACCATTTCCCGCTATGGAGAAGCACAGATGCCTCAGACCCAGCCCCTCACAGGTCGGCCCCCCGCACCCTTGCCTCTGTCTGCTGACAGCTGTTTTGGTGATCCAAGGCCTTGTCTGCCCTCACCTTGTTATAGAATATTCTACAGAGGAGTCCTAGGTTTACAAAGGTTAAGTACCTTTACTCAGGTCCCTGTGTATCTAAGTGGCAGAGCCACGCAGAGCTGACCCCACATGAGCCAATCAGATAGGGAGGCCTCTCCAGTCAGGTGCTTCTCGACACCTTTGCACCAGCCAACACCCTGGAGCTGGGACATGCTGGGCCTATCACTCCCTTGGTTCTGGGGCCCCCAACTGGTAGGCATTATTGCAAGAGGAGGCTCTGTCTGACAAGGCCACCAGATCCACGACGACTCTGAGCAGTGTCCTCTATGTAGACAGCATAGCTGTGCCTGCAGGAGACAAGTGGGCTGTGTGGCCACACGTGAGACAAGTGAGGCCACAGCCTCAGAGCAAATTGCTTGGTGCCTCAAGGCCCCATAGATGATTTTGATTTCTTGCAGCTGCCCCACCCTTCAGAAATACTTCATGCCTCAACAGTTCTCAGAGAATCTTCAGCCCAGCATGGCCAACAGTCCCCCTAGGGTAGCTGGGAGGGAGCAGAACAGGAAGTTGTGTGCAAGTTCTCAACAGTGCTATGATCAGCAGAGAGGGCTCAGGACTCAGAAAACCCAGAGTCTGAGTATAGGCCCCTCTCCATGCTGGCCATGACCTTGAGCAGGCTACAAGACCTCTCTAAGGTAGAGTGACAGAGGAAAGTTTTGGAAATTTGAGAAGTAAATGTGATGGCTCAGGGTGGGACCCACTCCCTGCAGCAAGAAATAAAGGAAACAAGCATTTCTATGCATGCTCAGTGCACCTGATGACAGATGCAGGTAGTTGGAAGTTGTGCAGGGGCCTTGGCCTGGCCATACTGCCTCTTGAAACAGGTTCAGCTCTGCCAAGAAGCTCAGCCACTTGTTCAAAAGCTGTAGCAAGAAGCCAAGCAATGCTCCTCAAAGAAAAGACGCTGCTATGTGTGTGTTGGGGAGGACAATCAAGTGTTGCATTAAGCCCGTGGCCCCAGAGAGGCATGCTCAGGAATGCAAGCGGATTCAGATGTCTGCAGTTCCAGGCAGGGGTCCAGTGGGCACATGAGGAAGCAAAGCCAGATCCCCTCTAACTAGCCTAACAGTTAGAAAGAAAATGTTGGGCCCATTTGGTTGAAGCAAACATCCTAAGGACTAGGTACCACAAAGCTCGACTTTCCTTCTCTCATTTTGTACCTGTCTGGCTTTGTCCAAGTAGTTGTGGTAAGAGATCAAAGCTGTCAGCACGGGAACCACGGCCAGATGCAGGTCAGTTCTAGAGAACCCTTCCGGAGTGCCTCGGAGCCGCTCGAGGGTCTTGGGACCTGAAAGCTAATGACCAAGGCCCAGATGTAAAGACCTGCCCAGCAGCTAGGTCAACTGCTGGTTGGAGTGTGCAAGGAAGCCCCTGAGAAACTTAGGCCCAGTGGGAAGAGGGGTCAAGAGCCTTCTTCTTCCTTTTCTGGTCAAGGGTCTATCTTTCACAGATATGGAAAGGCACCCACCCTGATGCTAGGAGACAAAGGAAATGTGATTGATGCACTTGTCACAAGAGCCCCAGAGAGAAAGAGAAGACATCACATTCACTGGGGATCTCTGATTTTCTGCCCCATAAGCTGGGAAAGAAAGGATTGGGACAATCTGCACTCCAGAAAGGAATCACATCTCTGAAGGAAATGCCATCATGTGTTTCACCAGTTTGCCTCCCAGGGCCTCACAGACTTTTGGAGAGGGAAAAACTATGCTGCAGCCCTACCCATGACCCCAGACCCCAGAGAATGACACAGGAAGCAGCCACGTTACCATGGAGCAGAGGGCGGAGGATAGCTGGTCGACACTGCATGGAGAGGTGAAAATGAGGACCTTGTAGCGCAGTGACTCAGGCAGTTTGCTGAGCACAAGCTTCAGCACCTTCCAGTCGGTCTCCTGCAGGAAGAGGGCTTGGTCAGGGTGAGATTTGCACCCTGGAGAGGGGAGATGGAGTTTCTGAGTTGGAAGCTCTGTTTGCAGCTGGACAGCTAGGGGGCCTGTGGAAACCCTCTCCTATTTTGCACACTCCTAGGCTAGAAAGGGTGAACTAAGTAGAGCTGGGTAGGGTTGTAGCTGCCCTCCAAATGCCAGGCTGAGCAGGAGGCCCAGTGCAGAGCTGGCACTGCCTCTCTCTTTTTAGGTGGATGTGGAACTTTCGTACACCGGGCTCCATCCTCCCCATTTGCCCAATAGGGTTGCCAAAACTGCCTACTATGATGCTGAACCCAAAGGGCCCTAACTGATGCTACCTAGAGCATGATGAAATGTGGCAGGAAAGAGCTATTACACCAGCTCAAAAGGAACAGCAGCAAGTAACCCTCCACAGTCTGTGAGCCCAAGTATCCGCTGCAGGACCAAGCCAGTGAGCCCTCCCAACCTCCACTGGGGGACGACTACCCATGAGCTATACCGACAGCTACAAGTCCTGAAAGCCTTTGCCCAGAACCCACCTGTGACACAAAGGCCTTGAGTCTCATAGGAAATCTCCAGCAGACCTCTTTAATGTCAATGCCTAGTGCCCCAGAAAACCTGATCCTACCTCTCCATCCAGCCCTGCTTTCTGCCTTGATCTTGGGGACCTCTTCTAGTCCATTGCTGGCTGCCCTGCCTCGCCATTGCACGCTGCTGACCATTTCTTCTCTCTCGCTGATTCCAGTCAGGGAATAAGCCTGAACTTTTCTGCAACCACATCTCAGCCCCAGCTATATCTCTACTGACGGGACTGCACCTACACTACTTCCAAGTTTTGCTTACTCCTTCTCTTCAAGACTGATCTCACTTGTCCCTCTAGGTGCCCCTAACCAATGTGACTGCACCCCCCTGCAGTCCCACAGAGCCCACCTATGTCTCCTTCTGAGGCCTGCCCTGCTCTACAATTCCAGTTATCTATCTATATACCTTAATCTTGCACGAAAACCATCTCCTGGAGGCAGGAATGTTTCCTCAGCTCCACACCCAACTCCACATGATGCACTGCTCAACACATGGTTACATAACAGATGCTCAACACATGGTTACAGAACTGCTGTGGAATCTCGGGGCAGACACCTGAAAACCAGGAACGAACCTCCCAAGATCGCAAATACAGGGAAAGGATCTGTGCCCTCTGGGAAACATCAGTCACTACTCAGTCTGACCTAACACAGCTCAAGGGACCAGCCACCTTACCTGCTTCAAACATTGTAGCAGGACGCGAAAGAGAAGGGAGTAGGGCAAAGAGCCAAGTCGCACAGCAGGGCCTGCAGGTGCTGGGCCAGGTGGCCCAGGGGGTGGTGACAGGGGGCCACTGGCCTTCTTCTCAGAGCCTCTCTCTGGCTCTCTGTGGAAGCATGTGGAAAAAGCACTGAGGCTGAAGCCCCTGCTCTATACGATAAGACCCACTGCCACCAGGATCCTTCTGGGAGTGTCCCTCAAACAGACAATTACTCTCAGAAGAGCAGCTGACTCCACCCACCTGCCCTGTGACCCTAATGCGCCAGAACCGGGGGATAACAGGGATGACAGTGGCAGTAAGGAAAGACATTGTCCTATACATACATGTAGTCACAGAGGCAGTAGGGGCTGAACCGCACAACCCCATCCTTGGTGGGCAGGCCAAGGCGGTGTAGCGCATCAGCCCGCAGCAGCAGCAGGAAGTCAAAGGCCTGCAGGGAACAAAAGGCACCATTTGCAGAACAGGAACACACCTGAACCAAGCACCCAGATACACACATCTCGCAGTAATGGCTGTTCCCGTTACCAGCAAACACACTCCAACTTCTCTATGCAGAGAGTGGTGTAGGTGGTGAGGTGCAGCATTCACGTGCTTCTCTCTCAGAGCCCACAGGGCAGTGACAGTCCCACAGCAGATGACAGTGCTGTGGCCTCTCACATCACAGGCAGCTGGTCCTGCCCCCAAGACAGAGTGAATGGATGCCTTGCACACTGGATGGGCAGCTGCACAGCCCCAAATGCCAGAGAGCAGACAGACCTCTGCTCAGGACACTGTCACCTCTGCCAATGAATGATGAACTACTTAACTGGGGTCCACAAATGACAGAGGGCTGCTCCATCAGGAAAATGCTCTGGGAGGGACCAGGGCTTCTGTCCCAGTGACCTCTGCTCACCTGGTGCCAGTACCCACAGTGGAAGCTCAAGGCAATTTGTGCTACGCAACCCACACCCTCTGCTGCAGACTGCTGAGACTTTGCAGCACCAACAGTGATAGGAAGATGTGCCACCCTGTAAGTCAGTGCAACACTCTTTCTCTGCCACCATATGACTCAAATGACATGCCGCAGAGGCATACGGGCTGCAGGCAAAGGGAAGGGCAGCAGGTGCCACAGCTGGTACTAAGGAAGGAACAGTCTGCTGAAGATCCCTCCTATGACCACTTGCCACCCGTCCAGTCTACAGTCACTCTATCCACCAAAACTGAGGCAGCAGCTGGGCACCTAAGAAATCTAACTGAGGACAGCCCTGAGGTGTGGTTGGGCTCCGCCACAGCCATTGACCACCCAGCCGGCCTGTCATACCTGCAACCGGATGCTACTGGCAATAGGTAGGGTATAGCTGTGCTTATAGTGGAGCTGGATATGGCTGATGAGCATCTCGTACACACGCATGGCATGGCTGGCAGGCAAGGCATACAGCTTGGTCTGCAGAAAGAGTGTGCTGGTCACCGAAAGGGCAGGAGGCCACAATGCAGCCAGGGACTTGGCAACCTGGTGCCCAGAAGGAAAGGAACCAGGACAAGCTTTGGAAGTAACTGGGCAGCATCTACCATTGCACATTAAAATGCACAAACCGTTCAAGCCAGCAGTTCCTTGCCATGGCTTCACCCCACAAATACTCCCACATGCATGTATTCTCAGTAATGGCAAAAAATCAGAGATGGCCACATGTCCCTGTCATCCAAAGGGAATCAGTCACTAAATCAGAAAAGTACATTCAGTGGAGTACCATGGAACCATGTGTGAGATGAGAACCACATGGGCTGAAAGAACACGCTCTTGATGTCAGCAAAGAAGAATAAGCCAGGACAGAATAAGTACTTGGTGCACTCCCTGAGTTTCTTAAGGAGGTTATTCCTTTGACACTCCCCCAGCTATTGGAGTTGTCATCCCCACTGCAAGCCCACTCCCCACCCCACCTCAGTAAGGCCAAGGCCACTCCCTGATAGATGAGCCTAGGTATGAGAGCCCTTGGCGTTGCCAGAAGCCTGAATGTGTGGGGGACGACTGTGAGATGGAGCCAGAGAGGGGCAGGAAGGACCCCTTCACGGTATTCAGCCTTAGGGGAGAGCAGTGGTTGCTTAAAAATCATATCTCTATTATTCTTTTTAAAGAAGACATGATGAACGAATCTGTCTCTACTTGTTCCAAATAACATAAAGGCATTATCCATGTCTTCCATCAATTAAAAAAAAAAAAGAAAGAGAAAGTAAGTAAAAAAGGGGAAGAGAAGGGAATTTGACACAATGTTTGACAATGGCTAGGCTGTTTCAAGAAGGACACCTGAGGACAGGGACAGCTGCTGCTCTGCCTACCTGTTTTAACAAGAAAGAGGGAGGGAATCTAACTTTTTACTGTTTACGCTACTTGCATGTTTTAACAGGGTGAATATACTGCTTTGTCATTACAAAAAAAGAGAAATGAAAGCAGCCTGGCCAAGGTCTTTGCCTTAACTAAGAAACAGTTCAGTTCAGCAGTGGTACAGATATACAATGAAATATTACTCACACGTTAAAAAAAAAAATCTTGTCATCTGCAACAACATGGATGGATGTAGAGGATATTGTGCTGAGTGAAGTAAGTTAGCGAAAGATAAATTCCATTATGAAAGATGAAAGATGACACAAAAGTCTGTATGATTCCATTTCTAAGAAATGCTCAGAACAGGCAAATTCATAGAGATAGAAAGCAAATTAGTGGTTGCCACTCTTTGCGGGGAGATCTGGGTACTCTCTTGGGGGTTGAAGAAGGCAGCTGGTGTGTAATCCTGACTCTGATTCCTCCTCACAGTGTGGAGATCAGGTGAGGAGTGGACTCAGCCTGGCCAGTGCCAGACTGTGCGGAGCTGCTCCTGAGTCAGTGCCCGAACCATTCCCTCGGCTCTCCCAGCAACTGAGGAGGTCAGGGCTGCTGTCCATTGAACCACAGGATTGTTTGATTTTTTTTAATAGCTTTATTGAGATGTAATTTATATACCATAAAATTCATTCATTTAAAGTGAATTATTCAGTGGTTTTCAGTATATTCACAGATTTGTGCAGCCATCACTACAGATAATTTTAGAATACCTTCATCACTCCCCGAAAGATACTCCATACCTATTAGTAGTCACTCCCCATTCTCTCCTCATCTCCCCCAAAGAGTGGCACTCCAACAGACTTAGCCAGTTGTCACCCTTCCAGAAGAGCAGAGACCCACCTGAAGGATGACCAGGAGCCCCAGGACAGCAGTCTTCACATCCTCCAAGGAGGATGAGTATGCTGCCACATCTCTTTCCTCCAGCTCGGGGGGTGGAGAGAGGGAGCGGGCGATCACCTTTGGAGAGAAGATCCGTATTTAAATCCCAGCTCCAGGCTCCCAGTGGCAGCACCCATCAGATCCAGTACTTCCTATCAGCACACTTTCTCTTTTATTTCTCAAAAATAGTGATGCACTTGATGCACCTGAGGGACCATTCAGACACTGAAATGCATTTCAAAATTAAAAGAAAAGGATGCAGGCTGTGTAGGACAACAGGCTAAGTCCTCTCCAGCCCAGCTCCTATGGAGCACCACTATAGCCACTTCCCAGAACTCCAGGCAGCAGGACACAGCTAAGCAGGCCTGGCCAGGTCTCCAGACACCACCCAGACAGTCATTGCAGAGAATGGGGACAGAGTCCAGAAGATACTGCTGCCCCTAGGGCTTTGCCACAAAGACAAGGGGTCCCTCTGGCAGTTCAAGCACCCCAAGCCCGAGGCATAAGCAGCTCTCACTTTCTCAATGATGTCCAGCAGGCTGTTAAAGTGGTGCGTGTGGCAGCCTTCAGCCAGGTCCACCAGCAACTGGGTGGCCAGCTTCCGGACCTGATGGTCTCTGTCCTCAGGGATGTGGGAGAGCTGTGAGATGACCACCATGTTGATCAGCTCCTCCTGCAGCGAGCACAGTGGAGTGAAGGGAACCATCCACGACAGAGGCCTGAAAGCAGCTAAGGTGCCACTCGAGATGGGGAAACCCGTAGCAGGGATATGTCAGCATCTGAGGAGCCAAAGCCACTTCCAGGGTGCTCTGCATGACCCCGCAGTTCGAGAGAACGATGACAGCTGCACAATAACCCAGCCTAGCACAGGTCCACGGTCTCAGACATGATGCAGCAGTGACTATCCCCTCTTACTCTGTCACTCAATGTCACAATTAAGAATGACCTCATGTGGGAGGCCCTCTGTGTGTGCACCTGGAGTTGGAAGATCTTATCCCTGACATCGCGGAATCCACTGTAATGGGCAGTGTGACAAGAGCTTTCACAGAGGCAGGACAACACTGACCCTGATGTGAGGGACATGAGAACCCAGAGGGGCTTCCTGGAAGAGGAAGAAATGAGCTAGACTTTGAAGGAGGATGTGATACCAAGAGACAGGGAAAGGGAAGGTTAGGAGAGCAGGAGGAGGTAGGCAGGTCCCAGGAATACCAGGAATGCCAGGAGGCCTGCTAGAAAGCAAGGGAAGATGTGCAGAGCCTGAGGTGCATCTCCTGTAGGAAAGGGCACAGTGGGCAGGTGCACGCTAGTTTTTTGAAACCCAGTGAAAGATGGACTGGAGGAATAAGACTAACAGTAGAGAGAAAGGCAGGGCCTGGCACCGCACCAGCAGCTAGTGGCTGGGCTGAGATCCAAACAGTGAGTACGATTACAAGATAAAAGGAAAACATCTTGTGCAAGACCCCGTATGGACTCTCTTCTGTAATCTGGGTAAAAACCAGGCTGGAGCTCCCCGAAGGCAGAAACTGGCAGGGGGCACCACAGGATGGATGTATGGGTGGACAGATGAATAAATGAATGAACAAATGAACAACGGAGTAAACAGACAAAGCCTGCTGAGAAAGCCTGACACAGAGGAGTGTGTCAGACCCCAAGACCCAGGTAGACCCCAGGAGGTTTGGTGCCCAATGAGAGTCATGCAGTGCTTCTTGGGTGAGCCGTTCCCTTACCCTCTATGGGCCCCAGGGCTACCCCACCAGCCACAAGACACACACCTCATAAAACTGTCTGTTGATGAGCAGCACAAAGGATAGAACATCCAGCACCTTGATGCGCACAGCACTGCGAGACTCACTCCTGAGGGCAGGGACACATCTGCTGGGGCTGGGTGGGAGTACTACTGCCAGCATCACCCCCTGCACCATGCCCCACTTACCCTGCATCCCAAGCTCCATAGGCTCCACTGGAGACTTAGACCCCAGGCCCACCACAGGAAACCAAAACCCCCCAGTCTGGGTAGCAGGCAAGACCATATGATTCTCCTCACACAGGGCCCAGCTTGTCAACATCCAGACAAAAAACTGGCCAAAGAGGCACAGAGCTCAGACCTCAGAGAGAGCATCTTTCTAAACAACCACTTTACAGAAAGAAGTAAGCACAGAGGCCTCAGAGGACTGTCCTACTGAATTGTTACTTTCAAGAATCAGAAAGAAAAGCCCTGATTCTCAGTGTCCTAGACTCCAGCCCAAGGTCAGGCTCCAGGGCCCAAGAGGCCTCCAGATGCTCCCTACCTGAAGAATCTCTCCATCAGTAACTGCAGGTTGTTAATCCAGCCATCCTTTGCCGGATGGATTGACTGAGCCCTGTAGGTTATTAAGTTTAAGAGGGAGGACTCCTGTCAAAAGGAGAAAAACCTGGTGTTAATGAGCCACTTAACCTTTCCTGAGGTTTTCTTAAAAACACAGCCCCATGCTGCTGGCCAAGGAGAACAGTTCACTCGATGAGTTAGCCACTTCAAGGCCCAGGTGGGGAGTCCACCAAGACAAAGCTCTACTGGCAATGCTAAAAATTCACTTAAAACCCCACATAAAAGCCTTGGCATCAAGCTGAGTATTTCTGGCACAAGGACTGCCTGCCACCCAGGGAGCAGACGTGCCGAGCAACAAGTCTCCACAGCGCTGGCCGGCACCCTCCTCCACAGAGGTGGGAGGAAATTGACAGTTAGGCTAGCACTGTGCTCTGACAGCCCCACACATCCTCGGCTTGCTGACACCCTGTCAGACTTCCCTGCTGGAGCGCAAATCCCAGAACAGGAGCCTGCCCAACCCTTTATTTCAAACACATGGAACTCAATTTCAGACTTACACAGCCAGGGCTCTTAGAGCCGAGTGGTCCCACCCTTCCTCAGCAGCCTGTCCTAAACCACCCTCTTGCCTGAGCACCAAAGGCCCCACCGGGTTGGAAGGAGAGATGGTCTTACAGGCCTCTGGTCTGCACAACTCTCAATGAGTTCGAAGTATCTCTCCTGCGAGCCGTGGAAATCATTCTGATCACATAGCTCTTCCACCGTAGTCAGTAGGTCATGGACAATGGCCCTGAGCTCCGGGCTCTCCAGGCTCTGCAACACAAAGATCCAGTTACACAGAGGTGACTTCTGGCTTCCTTCAAGGACTCAAGACCAGCTGCATCCAGATACCCCTTCAGGCCCTCCTGCTGGGCAGGGTGCATGACCTCCCATGATGATGGGGAACTTGGGGCAGCAGGGCTATTCCTATTCATTCCCCACCCCCAGGGAGTCTTGGCTATGCCCACATAGTAGGCCTCAAAGAGATCAACTGCCAGTACTTCATGCCTCCTCCAGGATCAAGCATCTTCTGGAGGCCCCAGGAGCATGGCTCCTGGCTGGCTACTGTAGGATGAAATATTACCTGGCCAGCTGGTCAGTGACTATAAAGGATGAGAATCCAGTCCCTGCTGAGTCGCAGTCCTTCCTCCCTCTGGCCTGGCCACCTGCACGTCACCCACCCCAGTCCCCTAGAAGGCTTAGCTCTGAGCCCATGCTACACACAGCCTCGTCATCTCTGCAACCCCTGCATCAGCATGCCCCACTTCCTGCTGTGGTCAGCTGTGTTCTCCAAAGTTATGCCAAAGCTGTGGCCAGCTTTCTAGACACTCAGGGAACTGTCTTCAGGGTCTAATTCCAGGCCATGGAGATAACCTGGCATGTAACTATTGATCTTCATCAATGCCAGCCACACCCCCTTGCTTATCTACTACATATTCTTGCTCCCCACGATGAAGCGAGCAGGTTTGGAAAACTCAGCCATCTTCAGTGAATGGCTAGCTGACACAACTAAAAACCATTGGGGAACAAGCCCGGGAAGCTCTGAGGGAAAGTCCCATGTGTACAGAAGCCATTCTCCAAGTAAGACCCAGGAAGGGCCCTCAGACCTGTCTGTCCATGTTCCCAGTCCTCCCTGTGCCCACAGTATTTTCACTGATCTCACCTGGAGCTGCTGAAGCAGGCGTTCGATAATGTTTAGCAGAATGTCCCACGTCACAGCCTGGAGCTCCCTCCTGTACTTCTTGATGAGTCTGGTTATGGAGAGGACGATCTCATATGACACCACCTCATTCGGACAGGTCATGGCCTGGAACACAAAGCCCAGGGAGTAAGCAATGGCCAACCACTTCCCTCTCATGCATAGGAAGCCCTCTATCACACCACCCTCAGGACCCAGTGTAAGATGCCTCAGAGGGCCGTACTCTCTATGCACATCGCACAGGCCAAACAAGTATCACAAGAGCCCAGAAATGTTTTTTTTGACACTAGCACCAAAGGATTTAGCTCGGCTGACTCCTGGCTTACCAGCTTGGAGAAACCTGAAGACCACCCTGACATAAGCAATGCACAGAGTGCATACTCTGCTACCGTGAGGTGAGGGAAAGGCAGAAAGAACAGCCCATCAGGAGATTCTATGTAACCCTGGACATGACACAGCTTGTCTGAGCTGTGCTCCTTATTGTAAGATGAGGATGGTATGATGGCCCAGCTCACCAGGATGCCACAATGATTACATGAGAACACACAAAGAAAGTGCTCAGAACACTACTGGGTACCATAGAAAAAGAAGCCCTATCACTGGCCTCAATTCTAGAGCAAAGGTGAGATTACCAAATGAAACTGTCACCAATAAGTGTCGCTATCCCTGGGAGAATCTTGACAGTTCTAATATTAATTTGCAGGAGATGAAATTCCTAAGATATAATGTTTACTTGAGCATAAAGTCTTCAAATGGTCTTAAACCTCATCTCCAGTTATACAGCAAATGACTGGAAATACCCTCAAAGCACCTGAAGCAGAACCCTTGTCTCATGGGCCTATTCTGGCTGAGTAGGCGGGCCTGACTAAGGTGAGGTCTCCAGTTCTCACCAGCTCACAGTGGCAAAAAAAAAAAAAAATGAGTTACCTCATAAAACGATGGCAACACAGATGTCGGGGAGTTCTTGAGAGAATAGAGTCGGTGGGCTCCCCAGAGAGCCATGCCAACAAAGAACACAGCTCCTCTCAGCAGTGGGGCATCTTCCATGTAGGCTCTGAAAGCATTCCCCAGAAAGATGAAATGTGAGCAGAGCCCAGGCCCAGCATCTGCCTTCTGTGGGGCCCAAGGGTGGGTCCAAGCTCCTGGTGGCCTCACCAGAGGTCCCTGCACTTATGGGGCAGAAGCAAGGCTAGGGGAGGGGCACTGCTCAGGGAACAGATGTCAGCAACAACCATTTGATTCATTCATGCATTCTTTCAACAGTCATCACTGCTGACCACAAAGTCACGCTAGATGCCAAGGTACAGAGGTGAAAGAGAGAACGTTCTTGTCCTCATGGTGGTTATGATCCAAGACACACAGATGTGAATGAAAGGTCCATGCGAGGAAATGCCAAGTTTCCACCTCAAAACACAGCTAGGAAAAGCTACAGGATGAGATAGCAAAACCAGCTCAGGGCAGTCAGGGAATCAACAACAGTGCCAAGGTGTCAAGGAACAGTCAGAGAAACTTGATCAAAGTGGAAGGACATTCCAGCAAGGGCAAAGGACACATGCAGAGGCCCTGGGGAGGTGGGAGCATGGCAAGATGGAGACAGCAAAAGGCTGCGGATTGGGGCAGGGCCGGGCCACCCAGGCCCTGTTGTGGTTAAGTGTGTAGTTTTGATCCTGGGAACCACTGTGACTTCAAGGAAAGGGTGACACTGATCTGTGTTGGAAAAAGAACATGTGGCAGCCCTGTGGAGGAATGAACTTCACAAGAAGCCAAGAGTGTGTGCAGGAGACGAGAGAGAAGGTAAGAGCTGAGAGAGTGAGGTAGAGGCCCTAGTTGGAGAGATTTAAGCCACCTCTCAGGGGCAGAAGCAACAGAACTTGTGATGTGGGAAGTAAGGGCGAGGGCCTTATAACAGGATCAGTGGTGAGGCAGCCCAAGTGGACTAAATCCAAGTGTGGGAAGGAGGTTACCAGTCCAGTTTTGAACATTCTGATTTTATTGAAAAAAGTAGGAAAGGAGATCAGAAGCATACAACATATAATCTAATTTTAGTGTAAGCTCCTGAAACTTCCCCATTAACCTATGCCACACAAGAGCCAACACACACAGACACCTTATAAAGGCTTTGTGGCAGCTGATTTTGCCACCTCTCCCTCACCTTCTGCCCCAGGCCCTGCCCACACTCACCTGTCTTCCATGATGCGGCACATATTGTAGATAGCACTATGGCCCAGGTGAGTGCCCAGGAGGTTACGCATCAGCTGGGAAACAAAATGTACACTGTAAGATTGGCAGATACAAGAGTGAGGGCCCCAACTCAAGCCCCATGTGCCAGGCCTACACAGCCACTGCTTCAAAGTCCACTGAATCCAGCCAGCTCTCTACTATCTCCTTCTAAATACAGAGCCAGCAGAGTTCTCAAAATGCCACCAAAACCATGACCTCAGCTCAACTACCTAAGAAAATGCCACTGGACTCCTCAGCAGACGGCTGTCTGACCACACTGAGAAAGAGATGGCCATTCATTGAAGACAAGACAGCCCCTGTCCTGGCCATGTGCCTGGCTTATAATTTCATCCAGAGAAGAACTCTGCAGGGTAACAGTTCAGACCCCTACCTTCCAGCAAGGCTCACAGAGCTCCTTGACATTGATGGTGCGGCAGAGGGTGACAATAAACAGGGGGAGGCTCTCCGCTGGCAGGCAGTTATAACAGACCACAGCATCCAGCACCTGCAGAGAGACCTGGTCGGGTGGAGAGAGGGGTCATGCTGGCCCTTCCCTGATTCCTGCCCACAGGGAGGTAACACCTCCAGCTTCCTTCCCACCCTCCTTTGGTCAATGAGTCATCCCTCCCCAATGCCAAAGCAGCCTTTCTCACAACCACAAGAGCAAGTAAGCATCTGGGAGGTACTTCTACCTCCCAGCCACTATGGATCATACCATCCCAAACTATGACCCAACAGCAGAGATTATCCGACCACCCTTACTTACAGAAGAGTCTTGAGACTCAGAGAAGCCAAGCAGCTTGCCTGGGGCCACACAGCCAGTGAGAGGAAGCACAGAGCTTGACCCTGGAGCCCAGGGTCTCAACTGCCATGCCACCCAGGCTGCCAGGAAAAAGGGTGAAAGAAACTGTCCTTGGAGAGGGGTGACTACTAACCTCTATGTCCACAGAAGACACAGTCTGGACACACAGCAGGCATATCATGCTGTTGGAAGAAGCGTACAGTCAGTTGAAAAGACATTTCCTCAGAGGCTGCGTGGCTCGTTTATTTTCTAGTTACTCTACAGAGTCAGTTACATGAGAGGTTTATCTTACCTAGAGCCCCCACTCAACCACAGACAAGCGGGTGCTCAGTGCTGCATGTGTAGCACCAATAAGATTAAGTCCCTGCCCTCATGGATTATCAGTGCTTTGAAAATGATAAAATAACAACAAATAAAACATCAAGTGATAATATACGTGTTAGAAATGAAGCACTAGTTCAAGCCTCAGAATATTAGTTGAAAAGAAAGGTGGCTATGGCTACTTCCAATCCATTTATTTGATGATTTCAACAGCTTTATTCACCCTGCAGAGCTAAAATGAAGACCCAAAACAGTGGGATTATGATCAGAGTAACATTATTGAAATGCTTTTCTTACTGGACCATTGATGCAATATATTCATCGAGGTAACAGCTGTTGAATTTGACCAAGTTCACAAGCACCATAAGGAATTCTGAGGACAAGCCGACATCCATCCACTGCAGGACAAACTCAGCTGCAGAGAAGAAGAGAGCTATATACTTTCTATCACCTCCTCCCCAGAAAAACATATCCCATCTCATTCACTGCTGGAAACCCCATCACCAGTCCCTGTGCAATGACAGGCAGGCCTGTGTACACACAAGGCTGAGGGAGGGTCAGCTGGAGCTCGAGCAGGTCAATATGTCATGGACTCTAGAATTCAGCAACCCCTAGGATGCACTGAGGGGGATCTGGAATAAGAGGCAGTAGCATTACTTCTGCATCTCACGCTCAGTGCCCAACCCCGATGCTAGAGGTGCCAACATCACTGGTGCATGTGTCTAGAAAGCAGATTTCTGAACCCTACTCCCACAGAGAATCTCTCAAAGACACAAGCAATGCTTGGCTGCTAGCCAAGTAAACTAAGACGGAAAACCTAACCACGGCCTCCTGTCAGCACCTGTCTGGGAGGCAGCTCAGCAGCTGAGACCCATTTCTTGGCAATAGAACAGCAAGACCTGAGTCAGATTTACTCCTTCCTTCTCCTTCCTCTCCTCTCCCCAGTAGTGATGTGAAATCTCAAGACTCATGGAAACCTCAGACCATCAGGACAATAAAGAGGAAGGCCAACAAAGAGGAGGGCTAGAAGTCAGGCCCAGGGAATAGACAGGGCAAGGCAGCCCTGGCACCTCCAGAAAGCTCAGGGCATTCTGGGAAAGACATGGCCTGATGCCCAGATCAGCAGCACACTCTCCCTACAGCAAGGCTCAGATTACCTCATGCCCACCTAAAATGCACATCTAAGCTCCACTCCCCAGGGGTTCTTAACCAGCAGGTCTGGAGCGAATCCCAGGCCACTGCATTTTTAACAGGAGATTCAGGTGGCTGATCCAGGTTGCTCACAGGTAAGCAGAGCTGTGTGGTACATCACCCTCTGCAGGCCATCCCTATGAACTGCAGCACCCACTCTGGGCCCCCACAGTCTTCCACAACCCAGATTAAATTTAATCACTAAAGCTAGAGAAACCTCACCCTCAGTGTGGCACCTACCCAGTTCTTCTTCCAAGTAGGTAATGTGTCTCCCATTGTCCGTGAGGGCCTTGAAAACTTCCAGTCTTTCATGGAGGTCTTCGTTAGAGGGGTAATCCTTGATGGCCTTGAAGAAGAGGGCCCTGAGAACACCCAAGCGGTCCCCCTGAAGACAAGATCACAAGATCAGCAGTCCTGCCATGATCCTCTGGCCACCTGGGATTTCTGAGCAGCTGCGAGAAGTCCACGAAGTGCAGTGGGCTCCAAGACTCCCACCTCTGGGGCCCTTTCTCCTTCCGACAGGAACTGGCTGTGAGGGACAAACTGAGAACACTGGAGTGGCTTAGGGTGAGAGATCAGATGCACTGGTCATTGGCTGACTGGTGTGTGTGCAGCACCCACTATGTATCCAGCTCTGGACACAGGAATTGAATTGGCACACAGGAGGGACAGTGAAGTTCTGCCTTCTGCCCCACCATGCTCATAGCCCAGGGTGGACACATTTGTGCTCACAGGATGACAATGGTCTAACCGCACTAAAAGTGACAGAGCCTCTCGGGCAGCTGGGTATGAAAGAGTAGAGGAAGTGGCAGGGGTGGGAGGCAGAGCTTTCCAGGCAGGAATGACAAGTGGTGGCCTGGGAGGTCCAGCAGAGATCAGCATGGCCAGAGCATGGTGAGCATGGGCAGTGAGTGCCCCAGGGTGAGGGGAACAAAGTCAACTGGAGCAAGAGCACAGTGGTTCACTTGTGCCAGGCTCTGTTCTCATCATTTTGCATGAGTTGCCTCATTTACTCCCCAAAACATCCCAGAGGAGGAAGGAGCATGAGTATCTCCTTTTACAGGTGAGGAGGTGAAGGCTCAGGGAGCTCTACTGACTCACTCAGAGTCACACAAATACAAAAAGCAATGCCAGGATGGCCACTCAGGCCATCTAGCTGCAGAACCTCTGAGAACTACAAACCCTGTGCCTGGTGCCTTTACCAAAGACAGGAGTCCAAGTGGGACCAGCAGGAACAGTCAGTGCACAGCTCGACATCATCCCATACACCCATCCCAGCTCCATCCAGGCACAGGCCCACTGCCCCTTACCTGCCCCTGCACAATGGCCTTCAGCAGAGCCAGGACTGCATGCCGGGCCTCTGGTGGCCGCTCCGGTTGCAGCAAGTCTGCGACAGCCTTCCAGAGTGCTTCCACTGCATGCTGCCACCAGCAAAGAAAGGACAGTAATTAGAGTGTGTTGGCTGCCTCAACTTGAGAGGAAAAGATAGAGCAGAACAACAGGGTCTTTTGACTTAGATCTTGCACCTCTAAAGCCCCTAGCTTGTGTACCTGTCACAGCCCATGGTGACCATGAACCTGACAAAGGGGATAGCATCAAGCCACTTCAAAAACCTAGTAGATCCCTTTAACCCTCAATAGGCCACAGGCTGGGGAGGAAGGAGAGCAGATAGGACAGGGGAGCGGAGCAGTCTTGGCTGTCCCAGAGATCACAAGAAGTTCCCCTGAGAACTTGCTCAGACTCTGATGGGGAAAGTCACTGAAAGAGTCTCAGAACCAGAAGCATGACAATGGTCCCAGAGCCTGCAGCCTGACCCAGAAACTCGGTCCCTGGCTTCCTCTCCGTGTAAACACACCAGTGCAGCCACAGACCACTCAGTACTACACCCTGCCCTGACTCTTCTGCCCAGCCTGACCTGCCAAGAACTCTGGCAGAATTCTTAAACCTGCCTCCTCTAAATCAACCCAGCCTGTGGGAGAGCTGTGTCCTGTTCCCCACAGCTACCCAGAATCACCTCTCATGTCACATTCCCTTCTCCACGTAACCATCTCAGACTCCCTTCAACCAGGATTTTCAGACCACTCCATCTTTCCTGGGCTCACTCTTCTTAGACATGGGACTAAAACTTCTTTCAGAAGTTATCTGACCACATTCTGAAAAACTTGGTATACACTGGAACTTGCACCTCTTTTGTCCCATTCATAATACTTTTAAGTCACAAAAACACAGATAGTGAGCCTGTGGACTGTCCCAAGCTTCTTAGGCTTATCTGTCTATTCACATGATGGAAGCCCAGCCATACCTCAACTTTCTAAACCTATACAAGCAACTTTATGAATGCAGATGCCAATTTTCACATTTATCCTTGGTAATGTGCAGCATGCGTGTTTCAGATGATCTGCTGAGAATGTAGTGGTCACTCTCCTCCTTAGCAGATATAAATCTGCTAGGTATGAGGTCCACATCTCTCCTGAGTCACTTGCACAAACGTGGGACTAGAGCAGAACCCTGGAAGTGCTCTAATGACAACCTCCCACTCTGTACACAGGACACCAGAAGAGAGGCTGGAAGCAGTTGGCTGAAATAAATATGCCTGTGTCTCTAAGGCTGCCTGATACCACCAACCAGACATGCATCTCCAAAAATGACACCGAGACTGGTGTGCTTGGAATTGTTCTCTGTGAAACCATATTCATTCCTGACATTACTCTATTTTTCCTTCCCTTGAATTTGTAATGAGAGGACAAGCAAGCATGCACTTCTGTAAACCATTACAAACCCTTTCTCAGATCTGCTACAAAAGCATTAATCCCTTTGCTTCCACCTACCCACAAGACTGGCCCTTCAGGGTTGTGCTCAGGGCATTTCCAGACACTTCCTCATCACTAAGATGAAGATTAAATCCCTTAAAATGGTGTATATCAGTTCATTAGCAAAGTTAGCTGTCAACCCTGCTCCTAGAAAGAGCCAAATCAGGCTTCTAAACAGCCTGAATGCATCTCTTCAGTACACCATGAGACAGACCTACCTCTTCGAATTTCTTTGTTTTTGCGATTTCACAGATCTGCCCTATCACCCGGATGCGATTGTTGAGGCCACATTCAACACTCAGTTCCTGGAAAGAGATGAAATAAGAAAAAGGGGCCCATGCTCTGGCAACATATGTCCTTAAACAGCAATCTCAGACCACCCTAAGAATTGTACCCACCCTGGAGACTTGCAGCAGACCTTTCTGAAACTAGAAATCACCAGTTTACGACTCTATCTCACCAATGTGAGAACAGACTTCCCCTCCATCACTGCATATTTTTATTAAGATAAAAACCCCATCGTATAAAACACACCATTTCAAACCAATTTAATTTTTAGCAGATTTATAATGCTTGTAACCACCTCCATTAATTCCAGAACACTTTCATCACCTCAAAAGGAAACTTTACACCCATTAACAGTCATTCCCCATTCCTTTCTCCATCTAGGCCCTGGCAAATGCTAATCTGTCTCTACTGGTTTGCCCATTCTGGACATTTCATATAAATGAAATCATACATTACAAGGTCTTTGTAACTGGCTTTTCACTTAGCATGTTTTCAAGGTTTATCCATGTTGTAGCACATATCAGTGCTTCATTCCTTTTTCTGACAAATAATACTTCTTTACAAATGTATCACTTTTTGTTCATACAACTGACCCTTGAACGATACGGGTTTGAACTGTGAGGGTCCACGTATACATGGATTTTTAAAATCTGCATTTAAGTGGGCCTGTGCAGCTCAAATCTGTGTTGTTCAAGGGTAAACTCACCAACTGATAAATATACATTTCAGTTGTTCTGAATGGGAAATTTCACAAGTGTAAAAACTCAACATTTATTCATGAGCAAAATACGGTGCCAAGCATATAGAAGGAGGATTCAAACACAGACAAAAAATAAAGACTTCTCACAGGGACTCACACATTACCAGTTAACAGCTGGCCATAACCCTAATCACCTGTGGAGACCAGTGTTCAGGCCCCATGGAATAAGTTTTCTTGCCTCAACATCTAAATACTAACTCATGTGCTAAACCAAATCACCAAGATTCTGACTTCTGAATCTCCAGAAAATATATATATATATGTTCCCATGGTACTGGAAACAGCAGCCTGGTACAGAAGGTCACCAGCAATCTATCTCCCAGAGAACCTATTGACAGATCAAACCAAACCTTCCTTGCACCTCCCACAGTCTAGCAGGAAAGACACTAGTAGTTCACTCACTCTCAGGATTTCCGCTGTGATGACAAACTCCGTCTGTTTGCCCTCAGCAGACCTGGGATTTGGCCTTGGAGTTCCCAGTCCCAAAAGAATCTTAAACTTCTCCTTCAAGCCTGAATCTTTGCTTGTTGGCTTGGCCATTGCCGGCAGGAACGCACCAGAGGACCCCTCTGTGACTAGGAAACAAGCACAGAAATTCAAGGAACAACTCCACACGCCTGCCCCTTCGGGTCTCCAGCTGCCGGGAACCCTAGGTCTCTGGTGGGCACCTTTTGTCTCAGAGCCCTTGGGGAGAACTCAACCGCCCCGAGGCTGTCCTGGGCAGAAATAAATCTGGGAAACGCCAGGCCGCCCGCCCCTGACTCAGTGAGCGCATGGAGTGAGGGAGGGAAATTGGGGTTGAGGATCGGACCAGGGAGCCCTGGCGTTTGCCATCTCTCTCCTCCCCCGTGTGAAGGACTATCGTAAGGACGCGGGTAGCAGGGACTCCCTCGCACCTGTCATGACTTAAAACCAAAGTGCTTGGAGCCCCAGGATCAGGCTAAGATGGGCGCGGACGAGGTCCGCCCCCGCCGCCTCAGCACTGAGCAGGCTTGGCGCGGCTGCCTCTCTTACACTCAGCTAGGGTAGACCAAACCACTGTATAGACCACAGCCAGAAGTCAGGGCACCACAAGCCACTCACCCTCTGCGCCGGCTACGCGCCAAGCCACCCCGGCACGGAAAAAGGAGCACACCCCCAGCTCCGAGCTGACACCGGAAGCACGACCCGCACTTCCGGTAGCTGGACGCGCAGGGCCGCCGCAGGGCTTGCTGGAAGTCGTAGTCCTCAGCTTTGGTGAAAATACTGAGCGAGCATCGAGTCACGTGAGGGGACCGCTGGGGCTGCCGGGGCTGCCGGGGCCGCTGGGATCTGTTGTTGGCTGGATTTGGGCATGAAAGCCTCTGGCATGAGGATGGTGACCCGCAGCTGGAGCCGGGAACCTGGGACCGGGCCGCGGGAAATTGGGGAGGAGGCCGCGCCGCTCAGGAGGGGAGAGGTGGCTGCAGGTAGCGCTGCTCCCGGGCTGGGGCAAGGGAGGAGAAGAGGGAGGAGTGGACTGCAAGGGATTGGGGGCTGAGGTCCTGGGTGTTCCTCGAGGGCTCTGAGCCGCACGGGCTGGGACCTGGAGACACAATGAGGCGGACCCGGCAGCAGTGAGCAAGTTCCTCGGCGTCACGTGCAGACCTGAGTTACCTCGCGCCCTATTCCCGGGGCGCAGGTTTAGGGGTCCACAGGGGCTGGGTTCCAGGCGCTCACACCTCCCCACCATGTCCTAAATAAGAAAGTTCTTCCAGTCCCACTAGCCTGCCCTGCGATATTCCACTTGTGCCATTTGTGGGGCAGACCAGTCCTGCTCTCAAGGTTGCTTCTCTCTTAGAGAGGCTGGGTACCTAGGACAGCCCCGGTCAGAAGTCCTCTTCCCCTGCTAGAAAGTACCTCAGAGAGAAAACAGGAAGGACATAGCCTTTATTTTGTCTATGGGGACTTACTGCGTGCCTAGCACAGGACTGAGCAGTGAAGAAGACTAACAGGGTCCCTGAAACTTGTCCCACTTGGATGTCTGCATGATTGGCCAAAGGGGGATTCCCATAGGCATCCAAGAAAGCCAGGGGTAATCCAGAAAAGGAGACCCACTGGGACAGAAGCATGGCAGGAGGAACTGGGGCTGCAGGGTATATATAGGTGACAAGGCCATCCAGGTAGACAAAGTTTAGAGTTCATGAGTACAAGGAAAAACCAATGAGTTTTAAACAGGACGTGACACAATCCAATTTAGGTCTTAGTTCTCTATGACAGTGTGGAGACTAGATTGAGGGCACCAGCCAAGGCTATTACTAGAGTTCTCATGTGCTAACTCGGACTTGGTTAGGGAGACAGTGGCACACAAAAAGCTGACCTACCCTGGAGTGCATGCTACAGAGGACAGAGCACCCGCTGCTGTAGTAGATGATAGATGCTTATCGAATGAATGATGAAGGGCGAGATTGCTGGTAGGGTGACACCCACACCTGTGGCCCCCATTGAAGGGACCCAGCGGCATTTTTTGCAGAAGGAAGGAAAAGCCACTGCCCTATGAAGCGTCAGCGGAAAGCACAAAGCCTGAATGTGGCCTACGAAGACTCAGATGGTGAAAAAAGAGAGGGGACCGAGCTGCTCAAGGTGCCAAGCTGGGAGCCTCAGGACTGGCAGCAGCAGCTGGCGAACATCCGCACCATGAGGAGTGAGAAGGATGCACCTGTGGACCAGCTGGGGGCTGAGCACTGCTATGACCCCAGTGCACCCCCAAAGGTAGGTAGGGGCCCCATCTGCCTGGTGACTCCCTTCTGAACCAGATACTCATTTTCTCTCAAGCCTGCAGTAAGAGACAGCCTGACACCTGAACGGTCTTGACTGGCATCCCCTCCCTGCAGGTAGCAGCCCAAGAGGATGCACACATGGGGCCCAGAGCACTGGACAGCATTGCCTGCTTCATTGTGGCCACTCAGCAGGTCAAGGGTACCTGTGGCTTGGGGCCTTATGCTCTGTCTTCTGCCAGTACAGTGCTGGCACATTAGGGGCATTCAGTAATGTTTGCTGAGAGAAAAAGAGTTCCCTGCATTTCATTGGTCGGAGTCTGGTCCTTCAACCAACCTGATTCTAAATCTAGCTCTGCCAATGGGTAACTTGGGTACATGCCTCTTTTAGCCTCAGTTTGATCATCTGTAAAATGGATAGGAAAATCATTCACAAAGCAATAACCATAACAGCCAATGGCTACTGAGCACTGACATTATGCCAGGCACAAATCAGTACACTGACAATTCATTTAAGCCTCACAATGATCCTGTGAAGCAGGTACTATTGTTGTCCCCATGTTTCAGATGAAAAGCAGGCCCAGACCAGACCCCACCCCACCCACAATTGGCCAGGGTGGGTAGGAGGCTGACATCCTATACCTTCTCAGGTGGGTATAAGGCTTGGTTAGGGCCCGGCCCACAGTAAGCACCCTAGACCCACCACTATTCTGGTCCTTGTCACTGGGAACAGGTGCAGAGGTACCAGGTGCTGTTGTCGCTGATGCTCTCTAGCCAGACCAAAGACCAGGTGACAGCAGGTGCCATGCAGCGGCTGCGGGCCCGGGGCCTGACAGTGGACAGCATCCTACAGACAGATGACAGCACGCTGGGCACACTTATCTACCCCGTGGGCTTCTGGAGGGTGAGCCTAGCCTATGGTGACCGAGGCCAGTGATGCCAGTGGCCTGGGAAAGACGTTACATGGCTGAGGGGACTTGTGGGGTTATAGGAGACTGGTCAGACATCTCTGGCCATAGGGGTCTGGACACAAGTTCCCACTGGAGCCTCTTGCTCCTCTGACAAGCCCATAGGGGGCTGGGCTGTAGGGCCTCCAGGCCAGGCTCTGGAACTCCTTGGCCTTTCCTGTTTGTAGCCTACCCCTTCCTTCCTCCACTCCCCGACCAGCTGCCCGGCCCTTCCCTTCCTTGCTGAGGCTGCCCACCCACCTTCCCTTTGTTTACTTCAGGCCTCCCTAGTGTGTATCACCCCCTCCCCTCTGGAGCCCCAAGAGGCCACAAAGCACAGGGTGGCGGGTGGGCAGAACTATTGAAGGCAATCAGGCGGGTGTGGCTGCTTCCCCTTGGCAGTGGCGTGGGCTGCAGTGTGTTAGATGGGTTTTAAATAGCCCTGTCTGCTCAGGCTCAGGATGGGAACCGCCTGGCGGGCCTAGTGGCTGGTGGGGGAGTCCCAGGCTCTAGCCTTCCTTCCTGAAATCCCAGCTGCTACTGAGCCCAGCTCCTGGCATTGCTGGCTCTGCTTAGCTTGTCTGGTTTCTGGGGGGAATGATGGGTCTGGGAGGTGGTGGTGAACCAGACTCCATATACATGTCATTGGCCCAAACAAGTGGGAGGCAGGGGTCCAGGCCTACATTGGGCCTCCTTCAGGCTACCTACTACCCTTAGCTCATTCTCACCTCCTGGGGGAACAGGAGCAAGCAGGTGCCTCTGAATGTGTCCTGGGCAGGTGACAGGCAGTTTTCTATATCTGTGGGTTTCCCTCAAGCCTTGGCCTCCCAGGATGGGCTCCACCCCCCACTTCCAGAGCTGACTGCCCCCCCTAATCTTTCAGAACAAGGTGAAGTACATCAAACAGACGAGTGCCATCCTGCAGCAGCGCTATGGTGGGGACATCCCAGCCACTGTGGCAGAGCTAGTAGCACTGCCAGGTGTCGGGCCCAAGATGGCACACTTAGCCATGGCTGTGGCCTGGGGCACTGTGTCAGGCATCGGTGAGTGGCATGTACCTGCCCATGAGGAAGGAGGGGCCAGCTCCAAGCTTGCTGACTGCTGTCAGGGTTCCCCACATCCTGTGACCCCCAACTCGAGTTGCCATGAAGTGGGAGAGAAGGCCAGAAGCAGGGGGCTCTGAAATGAGTGTGGGCAGGTTGGAGTGGCATGGTAAAAGCTGGGGAACCCAGGGAGAGGAGGAAGGGGCTGGGGGATGGGAAGGAAGAGCTGGGGATGAGGAGGCCCCTTCCTGGAATCCCTTTTCTGGGTCCAGGCTTTACATCCTGGCATTGGAGGACTTCCTTGTAGAGACAGACTGTGGGTCAGGGTGTGGCTGCTTCCTAAGCTTTGTCCAGAGAGTTGGGGCTTCTGAGGCTACCACAGCAGCAGGCCCAGGCAGCTCAGAAACCAGGGCTTAACCTATGACCTCCATGTGCTCCCCTCAACCCTAGTGCTTCTCTGGGACTTCTGTATGAGGGCTAGGAGGTGGATGAGGATCCCCCCAGCTTCTGCGAAGCTGCCCCCCTGGGGTGGTGGCTCCTTTCCTGCACTGCCCATGGGACATAGAGCAGCTAGGGGCAGCAGTCCCAGTAGCCAGAGCCAGGCCACGGAGGGGCGAGGGCAGAGCCTCCCCCAACTAGGGCTCCGGAAGCTGCCAGCCTCTCAGCAGTACTTGAGCTTATCTGGGCGGCTATCCTTAACTGCTCCTTCGTGGAAGTGGTCTGGCAGGTCTGTGGGGAAACAGTCCCCTGCGTAGGGCCCTGACAGGGGACAGGGCTTTGGAAATAGCAGACACAGGCAAGGAGTGTCAGAATGTCACCCTTTCTGGTTGTCTGTGGACCCAGACACCCTAGGGAGAGTGGACCTCACTTCCCAGGGACTTCCCCCAGGAGAAGCCTCCTCAGTAAAAAAGCTGATCCCAGCTCTGTCCTCCACCAGCTGTATGACCTTGGGCATGGCACTTGGCCTCTCTGAGCTTTGGCCACAAAGCAGGGGAAGCAGTTGCCCTCCTGGACTGGCCCACAAGTGTAGTTTGGCCCTAGGCTAGACCTCTGGGAGATATGGAGCAGAGTCACCTGGTCACCTCCATGTAAAAAAGGAGGAAACAGGTTCAGTGACCCCTCTACTAGGGCTTTTTAGCAGTAGGGGAGGGAACTGACACAGGGACTGGCTTTCTCTTTGGCAAACTGGCAAAGGAGGCAGGGACTACAGCTGACTGGGCAAGGAGGCCCTGGTGAGCAGGTGCCCAGGCTGGCAAAAGGAGGAGGGGCTTCAGTCCAGGTGGATGACAGCTGCAGCAGGCCTGGCCATGCTCTGCACTCTCTGATAATGCAGTGGCAGGTGCTGGCTCTACATGCTGGGCTGAGATACTACCACTGAGTCTGCACCTACAACCAGTGGCTGAGCCAGGAGGCACTACTCCCTGCACCCCAAATGGAGGACCCAAGTCTTCTGGGTACTGGCTGCGGCCCCTGCCCAGGAGCAAGAATGGCCTGATGACCCACTCATGCCTGTGGCCAGGACTGTGCAGGGTGGGAAGCCAGGGAGACTCAGGCTCCCCACCAACCTAGGCTCAGGGTGAGGCCATGGGCAGGGGTCAGGTGGTCTGGGCCTGCTAGTGTGCCACGTGTTTATCCTGCCCCATCTCCAAGCAGCAGTGGACACACATGTGCACAGAATCGCCAACCGACTCAAATGGACCAAGAAGGTGACCAAGTCCCCAGAGGAAACCCGCAGAGCCCTGGAGGAGTGGCTGCCCAGGTGCTGAGGCAGGATGGGGATGGGGCAAGACTCCTCTCTCCCCCTTCCTCCCTCTACATTTACCCATTTCCACCCACAGGAACCTGTGGAGTGAGATCAATGGACTCTTGGTGGGCTTTGGCCAACAGACCTGTCTGCCTGTCCGTCCGCACTGCCAGACCTGCCTCAACCAGGCCATGTGCCCAGCTGCACACAGGCTCTGAAGGCTGTATCTGTTCTGTGATTTTGCTGGGGAGCTGCAGCCTGTTCGTAATAAAGCTTGGGGGTTTGCAATAGTTGGGGTCTGTCTGACTTCTACCCCTAGGAGGTGCATAAGCTTGCATTTGCCTGTCATGTGTGCCTGGAACAGGGCTTCCTGGAAGGCCAGGATGGGAACGTGACAAACTGAGTTGTGTACTGGGGGAGGGGTGTGCAGGAGTACAGGAGCCATGACGGAAGAGATGGATCGTGGGAGCCAGCTGCAGCCAGCTGCCGGGAAGTCCACTGGGGATGCTGAAGGCCTGGGCCTTCTCCCTCCCTCTGCATCTGGCTGGCGCCCTGGAAACACTCACCCCCACCAACTTGTGCACTCTGAGCCTGACCTCTGCCAGGAGTCCCCATACCCCAGTGCTTACAGAGCCACCTGGCCCCCAAAGGAACACCAGGAGGCCCAGGCTGGGGGCCTGACTTTTATATGCCTGCTGGCGGGGGTTGGGGAGGACAGCTTTAGAGCTGAGGTTATGCACTAGGTGCCAGGGGCCCAGAAGGCATCACAGGAGAGGTGCTAGCAAATGGCCAGGCCTCCACAGACAGAGGAGGTGGGCAAGAGCCCAGAGTGTGCCAAAGAGAAAAAGGCAGGGGTCCCAGTGGTCTTGAGAGGGTGGGGGAGCATGATCTGAGAGAAGTCAGGGTTTGGAAACCCAGTGGAGGGATTTAGGGAGCAGAGGCTTAGGAATGAGACCCTGTGTCCAACAGCTGAGACCTGGGGAGGGAGCTGCCAGGCTGTTGCCTTCCAGCCTGGACCACAGCCTCCCACCCCCCAATTGAGGGCTCAGGAAGAACAGAGACAGCCAAGGGTACGAGGAAGGCCTGTTTATTCCAAGGGCGCACATGCGCTATGGCTTATAGGGCAGACAACAATGTTGGTGGGGTTCAGGGCAGAGTTGGTAAAGCCTCCTGGGGTAGGGCTCCAGGCAGTGGCTGAGCCTAAAGCCTAGAGCCCCTTCTGGGAGAGCTCTTGCACAGCCACCCTTCCCAGGCCTGGGGGCTGCAGCACAGGAACAAAGGGCCTGTCCAGAGGCTGCCCTCTTTATGGGCAGAGGAGCCTCCATCCTCTGGCCCCTTTAAGAGTCCAGGCTCTGCCCCCAGATTCCAGGTATGGCATGGACACAGGGAGCCTGACCTAAAGACCTCCCACCAAATACCAGAGAGAGCAAAGGTGTGGCTGAGGAGAAGCTTCTACAGCCACATCTGGCCTCCTCAGCCTCACCTGAAGCTCCCACAAACAACCTGGGCCTTACCCTCACTCTGTCCCAGGAAGTCCCTGAGACTCCCACCCAGGATGGCTGCTGCTGAGGGGGAGGGAGTGGTGAGGAAATGGTTTGCCAAGAAAGGTTTGTTTTATTGCAATTATTTAGAGAGCGTGTCTTGGGGAGATGGGGGGGAGGGCTCTGGTATTAAGTGGAAACATGTGTGGAACTAGAGCTCTTTTTGGAAAAAAAACAAAACCACAAATTCCTTTAAGTCAGCAGGCCCAGGCAGAGCAGCAAAGGCCCGGCCCTTTGGGTCATGGCTGCCTCTCTCTCTGTCTCACATATCAGGGGCTCTCTCTCCCCAGTCTTGCCGCCACGCTCCCCTAGCACCCACCAGTAGGGAGCCAGGAGGTGGACTCACTGGGGCGTGGGTTGGTTCCTGGGTGGTGGTAGATGTACCCTCTCCGGTCCACTGAGGTTTGGGAAGCTTCTAGACCCGAGGGGCGAGGCCCAAGGTCCATGCGGGGAGAAGGCCCAGGTCCAGCAAACAGGCAGGGAGGGGCTCAGAAATTGCTGAAGATCTCACGCTTTCGGTTCCAGTCCATCTGTGGTGCCCGCTTGTTGACCCGGGTGGCTCTCGCCTTTTCCTTGGCCTCAGCTGCCGTGGGGCTCAGGTGGAGGCCACTCTCCTGAAAGGGGTCTCGCTTCCAGGTGCTGCCATCCTGGGGGTGGGCAGGTGGCCAGAGTGAGCCCTGGACCCAAGCCCCTAGACAGGTGACTCTTCCCAGGGAACTCACACCAGAGGCCACTTGGTGGGGCTGGGGCAGCAAGCCCAGGAGGGCTTCTTAGAGTCAGTGGTCCCACTGCCCAGGTTGACGGCTCCACAGACACCCACCCCAAAGGCCTTTGGTCCCCCAGTGTGTGGGTAGACACTTGCTACCTCATTGTCCTTGTCTAAACCAAGCAGATCTCTTCGGGATGAACACGCTGAGCCACCATTGAGCTGGGAAACCAAGGGCAAGGTATAGCTTCAGAAGCCCCGCCCAGGAGCCGCTGGTGTATACACAAATACACACACACCCACTGCAGCTGCATTTATTCCTCCATTTGGCAGTGGCATCGAGCCTCTAATATGCTCTAGGACCAGCCTAGGCAGGATGGTGACAGCAATGAACAGGTAGGTAGCCCGACCTTAGCCAGCTCATTATAGGGAGCAGTTTTGATGCAGGAATCACCCACATGAGCGTCATCTGGAGCACAGCTAGGTCCTGAAGACAACTCCAGGTAACCAGACAGTATTGGCCAAAGGGAAGAGCAAGGGCAGCAGTCCTGAGGCTGGAGGTACCTGCCTGTCCCGTGAGGCTGGGGTATAGCTGACCAATGATAGGATCCATAGAGGGCATTAAAGCTGGGGGTGATGGGGCAAGATTGGGTGTCACAACTTCAAATATACAAAGACAGAGATCTGACAGGCCTGGGGACCCCCAGAGGTGCCCCTGTGGTCTCCTGGACCAACCCTGTCAACTTCCACCCATGCTCTCACCTGGGTAGGGCTGGTCCCGTTGGTGACTGGTGATGGCAGTGGACCTGCAGGGACAGTGTGTTAATGGCTGCCCAACACCCATGCTTCACCCCACCCCCAAGCTCCCAGGGCATCGGCCCACCTTCCACATGCTCCTCGGTGGGTGTGACTCGCAGCCGCTTGAAGTACTCATCCGTTTCAGGGTCCACCACCAGCAGCCGGGCTTCATCCTCCCGTGCCTTAATGCTGGCGACGACCTCTGCATGGCGCAGCCCCTCCACATTCTGCCCATTCACCTGCCACCAGTGGCATAGGGTCAGCATTGCCTGAAGGCAGGCCCCCATCAGCCCCCAGAGCTGCCCAACCAGGTGTGGCATCAAATATTCATCAGTGTTGTCACCAGCCGCAGCAGCAAGAGGAATGCCAGCTCAGGTTCCCAGGATCTCCCCTCCTCCCAGGGAGGATCTGGGGCCCAGACACACACCAGTGACACAGGCACAGACATGCAGATGGGGACATGGGCACAGACACACATTGAGCACCCAGCATCCTGAAGCCTCAGTGACAAGTACCTCGATGAGTCGGTCCTGGGCTTGGAGGCCAGAGTGGGCAGCGGGGGAGCCCAGGTCCACAGAGCGGATGTACTGTCCTGGCCGGGACTTGTCACTGTGCAGGTTGAACCCATAGCCCTGGGGGCCCTTTCGTAGGTGGCAGAGCCTAGGGCGCAGCTCCCTTGGGGGCCCATTGACATCCTGCAAGCATAGGAGACTCAGGGCCAAACTCTATCCAGCTCTGATCTCCCATCCCCAAGGCCTCCAGCCCCCAGTATGCAGCACAGCAGTGGAGATGCAAGGGTGGGAGCCCCAACCCCACAATGGGCATCAGCTCCAGCCCAGTGAAAACCCCAGGTCTCAGAGACAAATGCTGTGTGCCCATGCCCTAGGGGCCCATTAGGCTGCCTATGACTGAGCTCCAGTTGTGATATCTTGGGCAAAGCCTCAGTTTTCAAACACAAAAATGACTTCTGATGGGGCCAGGGGTCAGGGGCCTTACAGGGGTGTTGAGAGAATCAAAAGGCTTAAAGACAGTGCTGAGCTCAGGCTACGGGTCCTAAGACAGGCTAGGCATGACAAGTTGCCACTCACTAGAGTCCTGTCCCTGAATGGCTGTCCCCACAGGCCTGCCTGCAAGTGCCCCCTCCCCCACTCCTCTCCCTGAGTGCGGGGCTGGCAGAAGCCGAGGCCTGAGCAGTTTTGTTTTCTCTCCCACAGGGCTGGTGGCAGTGCTGCAGTGTTTGCTTTCACATTCCAGAGCAAGCTAGAGCTGCCCCCACCCCCTCCTCCACTCTGGACCCAGAGACAAGGGATACTGGGGCTGGGAGAGGAGCCCAGTAAGGACCAGGGGTGGGGTCTGCCCTCCCACCCATCCTGCTGGGACAGGGCGTCCCATGAGGCCCTGAGAACACCCCATCCACACCCCAGAGCCCTGCCTTGCTTTACCTCTGGCATCCTGCAGTAGGGCTCTGGGCCAGGGAGCTGTACCGGCAGGGGCCAGGTCCCAGCCGGGGCCTGGGGGAGTGACCACAGTGCTGAGTGGCCAGCCGCTGCTGGTGCTCAATTAAACATGGCGGTGGCCAGAGTGAGCAGGCAGGCTGCAGCTCAGGTTTCGAGTGTGCTTGCAGGTGAGAGTGTGGCGGCTAGGGGTACTCACCTGGCCCTTCCTTTACCCTCCACTTCCCTACTGGTGGCTGAGGGACCCTAGGCCAGTCTGGGCTGGGCACAGCACTAAATGGAGGGCCTCTTGCCTTTCAGGGAAGGTCTCCAGGCCTTAGGCAACTGTCTCCCTGCAGCCCAGGCCACCCTCTGGACCACTCCAGCCTCCGGGCCTGCAAGCTTCTTCCAAGCCCAGATCTGACTTTGAACGCTCTGGCCTGCCAATTGATAGCCACCTAGCTGTGGGACCAAGCATGTCTTTCCTCACAGAGTGGGTACCTTGCCCCAGGCTCTGGGCCTTCCTATTTACCAGGTATACTCTCTTCCTGTCCAGCCTGTACTCCTCTTCTGGGACCCCTTTCCTGACCCCCAAAGCCTTTCCAGTCACCCCCTGGGAACTCCCGCTGCAGGCCACCATCTGGCCCCATAATCCCAAGAACTCCAGGGAAAGAGCTGCTTCTCCTCTGTCGCCTGGGGGCTTGGCTGGGCAACAAGGTCTGAACTGGAGGCATGGGGGGGAACCCCCAAATTCCCACTGTACAGACATATGCCCTCTCCAAGCACATACACCTGGAAGTACAGGTTTATGGCTCTGAAAAGGATCCACACCTCCCCAGAGGTTCCTCTCAGTTACAAGTCATCAGAACACAGGCCCTAGAGACTGGCCAGAGTGGAGCAGAGCCTGGGCCAGGACTGTACACAGAAGCTGGAAGTGTGACATAACCAAACCTGGTATGTGGACATGGGCCAAGGTGGCAGAGGTACATCCCATGGTCAAAGAGACTAAACATCTAAACCTACACTTGCAAACAAACTACACGGACGCACACAGTGATGCACATATGTGAAAGGACAGCCCCATAGCATGGAACCCTGTGGCCTCTTCTCACGCCTTCCACAGTGACCTCCAGGGTGGGGTCTCTCAAGGCCCCCAAAGGGAAGATGATTTGGGAGGGTATCCGGGGCCATGAGGCCAGGCTGAAGTCATATTCGGGTTCGTGACCATACTAGCCATCCCTGCCTCAACCAAGCATAGCCGCCTCTCACCACATAAGCCACAGATTTCTCCTCACATCTAGCCTACATCCCACACCTTACAACTGACCAGCGTCCTCGGAGCACCAAGCCTGGCACTAGACCCTCAAGCTGAGGGGCTGCAATGCAGTGACCCAGTTGAGAGAGCAGGCAACAGTGTGTCTGGAGGGGACGCAGGCGGACCAGTGCATTGCTTACATTCCTAACTCACTGCACTGGCTCAGAACACTTCCTGCAGTTTCCAAGCCAGACCCTCAGGCTCCCACGGTTCCCAGCAGGGCCGCCCCAGAGCTGGACAAGCCCTGGACTCCCAGCCCTGGTCTCCCAGCCCTGCCTGTAACCAGACAAACAGGCTGGCATGAAAATACCCTGGGAGCCAGGCTGTGTCCCCCCAACCCCGCCACCCCAGATAGTGACTCACCAGTCCTGGCAGAGAAAGGCCCCATTGTTGCTCAGGGTCCAGCAGGCTCACACCAGGGTCTTCTGGGTCCCCTTTCCTGACCCTGGGGGACCCGGACTAAGCTGGCTGCTGGGATCCTCACCACCCACCCTGCACCAACCCCACCTAACCTGCACAAGCCCTGGGGATGGGCTCCGTGGAGGGGCTCCTGGGGCCCAGGCAGGTGGTGTGGCACTCCCAGAGTGGGCCATGGAGGCTGGACAGAAGTGGTAGACAGCAAGCATCCAGCTGGAGTGGTATGAGCTCTCCAACCGGCCTAGGCTGCCACCCCATTTATCTACCTCCCATTGCTGCCTGGGCTCCCCACGGATGGGTGGGGACATGGGGATTGAGTCACTTTGGGGAGCAGGGTGGTGGCCAGGTCCCCCTCCCCTGCTCAGGCTCCAGCCTGGTGCCCCCCCACCCAGCTAGGTTTCCGTCCCAAGAAGGGAAGGAAGGAAGCTGCTGGGAGGCCCTGCCCTGCTCCCAGGACCCAGGGCTGGGGAGACAGAGACACAAGGGAGGACACCCTGGCCCCAGAATAGAAGACAGACCCACTGCAGCTCACAGGAAAGGGGAGGAAGAACAGGAGCAAAGAAGCCCCCAAAGCCCTTTTGTAGGCACTGGGTCCTATGCCAAGTAGTCATCCCCTGAAAGACTTTGTCACCTCAATTTCATCCCCTAGAACCAGAGGGTGGGGGCATGGTCTGAGTGTGAGGGAAAGGAGGGCCCAGGGTCTATTACTGCCCCCATGGCTTGGCACCGCTAGTTGCTTTTGCTGTTTAGGGGCTGTCCCAAATCATCACTATCAGGATCAGCTGCACTGCAGCTGCAGCCACCCCTAGCCCAGTCTGGCCCAGGGCTGAGTCACCACTGACAAGGCCCTAACAGCCCCCAAATGGAGGAGCTACCCACATTAGTGTCCTCCCTTACCCCACCTCTTTCCCTCCCACCCCTGGGACAGGAGGAAACTGAGGCTGAGAGGGTGTGAATGGCCTGCATGGCCCTGACTCCACCTCAGTCCTTACCTCCCACAGGCACCGGGTGTGGGCCCTTCATCATGCAAACCACTCACATTCGCGCCTCACTATCTACTGTCCCCTTAGAGCACAGCCCTGCATGGAAGCATTGCCCCCACGTTCTCTGACAATCCATGGTGGACGGAAGGTAAGCCTTGTTCTTGGAGGTCAGCCAGACCCAGAAACTCCTTCTAATGCTCTGAGCTCAGACAACTAAAGAGTGGGTCCCTGGCCGGGAGGAACAAGGAGACCCTGTCCCCTGGGCCTCTCCTGACCTTCTGGGGGTCCCTGTCCCCAGGCCAGCCCCAACCACTGCCAGTCGGGCCCCACTCTGTTCCTCTAAAAATACGCCCAGAGGAAGCCCCCTCCCAGGGCTTCCTGCAGCCCCAGAGCCTGAAATAGCGGAGGGGGAAGGTCCCACCCAAGGACAAGGTGCCTTGGCCACTCCACCCTGAAGATAAGGCCCAAGGGCGGGTTTTTCCACAGGAAGGTGAACTTAGCCATTTATGTTTAAATCAATAGACAAATGCCTGAGAGGAGGGGCTCTTCCTGGGGGGTGGTGATATGCCTAGGAAAGAGTGAGGCATGGAGGGGCCAGCCAACCCATCATCCCTGAAATCACAAATATGACCCTAACACCCCCCTACTCCAGCCTTCCGTGGCCTTAGGGCAAAGTGCAAACTTCAGGGCTTGGCACAATGGCACTGAGACCCTGGAGGTTCTCTGCCCTTGAGTCCGAGAGAACAAAAAATTGCAGGCCTGTGTCTTAGCTGACTTCCCCTCTGGAATGCCATCTCCCCCAGGACAGGGCCTGCAGGGTTCAGGTCACAGGCATGGGACAAAGCAGATGTCAGGGTCCCCAGCACACCCAATAACTTCAGATTTCACATCTCCACTGGACCTAGGCCAGTGGTTCTCACAGTGAGATCTGGGGAACCCCTAAGCTTGAATCTCACAAAGGAATTTGTTTTTCTTTATTTAAAAAAAGGTGTGTGTGGTGGCGGGAAGAAGACATGAGAGAGAATAACATGGGGCTTTCAGGAGAGAAGAATGAGGCAGTCTCAGGCTCTTCCACCTGGCCTCCAAGCGCTGCCCAGGTAGGGTCACCCCCCAGGCCCAGCTACCTAGAAGGAAATGGAACCTCTACCCTCATTCTTTACCAGCTCTTCTGGCCTGGAGGGAAAGGCAAAAAGAGCTGTGCCCCACCCATATAGCCTTCACAATGAGCACCCAGCTTAGAAAGTCCCCTTAGGTGCCCCCAACCATGCATTGCCCACAGAGGGCCATCCCCCTACCCCACAATGCCCTCATAGCACTAGTAGTCTCCTCAGACAGACACAGGGACAGAGAGACAGATAGACCCCCACACAGGCACAGAGCTGGGCACACTCAGTCCTGGGACATCCCCTAGGTTCCCCAGCCCCTAGGTGGGGAAGAGGGGCTTGTGAGTTACCCTCCCGAGATCAGGTGGCTCGGATGACCATCCTGGGGAAGAGGGACAGAGACAAGGGGCCAGGGACCAGACTGCCCTAATCTCACCCAGCATGGAAAAGACTGAGAGCAGAAAGAGGCAGAAAAGGGCCCCAAGATGTGGGACTGAAAGACTGAAAGAGAGACTTCTGGAGGTGAGCAGAAACAGAAACTGCCATCAAGAGGTCACAATGGTATTTCTGGGAAAGGCCAGGGTGGTTTCTGTGGGAAGAGCCCGCCATACCTTCTGGCTAGCCTCAGAGTTGAGGCTGCTTGCATGTATCCAGTCCCGCTTTGGCTCCCAGGGGTCATGCACGGGTGGAAGCCCTCGCTGGGCCATCTCCTCAGTGCACGTCAGCTGCCGCCGGCGCAGCTCCTCGTCCGTCTCCTTGTCCACCACCAGCAGCTGAGTCTGCCCTTCCACAGCCTTGATCCTCTGTACCACCTGGGACAGGCAGGTGGTAGTGGATAAGCAGCCAGCTCTCTGGGGCAGCACATGGACAGTGGCACCACCCAAGACTGGCAGGGCTCACGGGTAGGCGGCTGGCCTACCAGGGGTGGGCAGCTGGACTGAGAGGCCTGCCAGCTCCACCCTCCACCCCCGGGCTCTAGCAGCTCACTCCTTCCCTCCCAGGACTCCTGACACTAGGGCCCAGACTGCACAGGCCACAGAGGGGTCCCAGGGCCTCAGCTCAAGATCTTCAATAGGTGGGGCTGGGAAGTTGGGTAAGGCATCCTGTGTGGAAGTGACAACGATGGTACATAGCTGAGTTTCAGGTTTTCAGTGTGCTAGTATGTGCATGCTTGCATGTGTGCCCATCCATCTATTTCAGGGTCCATCTCTCAGTCTGGGTTTGAGAGAGCCGTCTCCCTGGGTGTTATCCTGGGTGTGTCTGTGCACATTTCTGTCCTCAGTGGTGGAGCATGTAATTCTGTACCCCTGCCTTTACACCCTCCATCCAGTACAGAGCATGAGCACAGACCCATTCCTGCTGGGCCGGCAGAGGGTGTAAGTCCTGGGTCCTTGTGGCAAGGCACCTACTCAGGTACCACACATGACCTGATAAACAGGATTCAGAGCCAGCAGGTAGAGGTGGGGAGGGGCAGATCCAACTGTGGGACAAGTGTGGCACGTGGCTGTGTGTCTATGCAGGTGCCTGTGAAGTATCTAGAGCATGTGGGCGGCCATGGGGCATGCATGCCAGTTCATGCCCTGCAGGGAGAAGAAGTACCACTGGGCACTGGGGAAAGAATGCCCAGAGGAGGACAGATGGGGTTGCTTGCCACCAGCTGCTCGACAAAAGTTGTCAACAGAGAGGAGGGTCTGAACAAGGCCCATCTTCCCCCAGCCCTCCTCTGTCCTTCCTCTCCTGGTGACTCTGAGAGTGTCCACGTCCTGGACACAATAGGACCCCAGTAACTTGCTGCTTCCTGACTGTGGGACCCAAACAAGTCACCGAACATCTCCAAGCATCAGTTTTTTTTATTCGTAAGATGGGTGCTATAACTGCATGCCCTCTTTTCTGAGGCAATGGAAGGGTCCCACAGGTCTTGTATGTGAAGTTCTTAGACTACCATCCAGAGGCCTGGGATAAAGGGGTAATGTTGGCAATGGCTATTAAACAGAGGCCATGTACCAGCTCTGCCAGGCTTCCCTGTGGCCTGTGAAGCCAAGCCCTCTGGCCCTGAACCTCTCCCTCCTTAAGCAAATAGCTTTTTCAGGTTGACATTCTGGGTAGAAGACAGATGGACAGAAAAGAACCCAGCGGTAGAGCAGGAGCTCATCTCCCAACCCAGTCAAGGAGCAGTATACTAATCTCTAGGGCTCACGACTGGCCATACAAACAGGTCATGGATGCAAAGATATTCGGGGGACACAGAAGACCCTAAGCAGAAGGAGTAGAAGGAGCCTGGATCCAACCCAGGTAAGACCCTGGCCAGTGGAAGATGGATACCCCCAGGGGTCAGAACCTGCAGAGAGGAGACCCTGCCCTCCCCTGGCCTTTATCTATCTCCAGCTGCAGGAAGCAGGGGGCTGCAGCTGGTGATCGCTGCAGGGCCAGGCAGCCTCCAAAGAGAGGAATGTGCTGCCACCAGCAGTGACTCCCACCAGGACCTGGACACTATCAGCCAAGGCATACAACACTACACTGATGACAAAACACAGCCAGGCAGGTAGACACACACAGGCCTAAACACACACACACACACACACACACACACACACACACACACACACATGCAGAGCATATCTCACACATACATCTAGATGTGTAGACTTGTATATTTTTACACACACAACCAAGCTCACGTACACACATCTAGGCATGAAGATCTGTCCACACACACAAACCTAGGGTGCAGACCGGTATATTCACATACACAGTCCAGCATACACACACACTCACTGATGCAAGCACAGACAGCTGTGTGTGCACATGGGTGACCTCTCAGAGGGAACTGCACACTCACACACACCCAGTTTTGTACACATGCAGAAAGCACCAAGGGTCTTCCCTTGCACGCCCCCAAGGTGTCCACATCTCAATACTTGGTACATTGAGGCCAGAACAAGCCTGAAGAGCAAGAGCCAAGTTGAGGAGCCGCAGTGCGGGCTCCTCCCTGCCAGGATCCCCCGCTTCGTGGTGCAGGACAGAGCTTCCTGGCCGGGGTATGGGGGGTGCTAGGAAGGAGGCCGGCGGCCGCTGCCTCCCTAGCTACTATGTCTAACCTCCAGAAGGGGAACACGCAGGCCCTGGAAAGACCCCCTCCTGGCCCCGCGCAGGGAGCTAAGGCCTGCCTGGGCGCAGGCAACGCCGGGCTGAGTGGTCGTTGGCGCTATTCCGCGAGCGCGAGATCGGGACGCGCTCCCGGACCGGCCAGGACCCGGCTCGTGCACCTACCTGGTGGTGCGTCTCGCCCTCCACGTTGACGCCGTTGACTTCGACCAGGCGGTCTCCCGCGCGCAGCGCGGCTGCCTCGGCCGGGGAGCCGGGCTCCACGCGCCGGATGAACTGCCCGCGGCGGCCCTTCTCGCCGTGCAGGTGGAAGCCGTAGCCTTGCTCGCCGCGCACCAGGCAGCACAGGCGCGGCCGCAGTGACTCTGATGCGGCCATGGCGCCAGCTGCCCGCCGGCCGGCCACGGGCTGGCCACGGCGCTGAGGGCCGCCACCGGCAGGCAGGAGCGCGGGGCAGCGCGGCCGCGGCGGCGCTTGAGACCCGGTGGCGGCGGCGGCTGCGGTGGGGACTTGGCGGCGGCCTCGGCGTCTAACGCTCGGTTCCCTTCGCCTCGGCTCCGGCTGGAACTCGGGCTGCGGCACCGCCCCCGCACCGCCCCTTCCCCGCCCCCTCCGCGCTCTGACGCCCCCGCTTTGGGTTCAAGCCTTTCTGGCCATACCCCTGTCTCTGCGCTCTGTCAGCCCCGGGGGGATCCTGGAGAAGGCTGTAGGGACAGGGGTCCCCTGAATCACAGGGACACCTTCTATCCCATCACCCTCCTTGGCGCCAGCGCCTTTGCCTCCAATTCCAGGAACATTTATTGAACACCTACCGCATGCAGGGCACAGCACAGAGACACACTCTTAAGGTGGGAGGAGGGATGAACAAAGGGTTCTAAGACCAAAGGATCCCCACACAAGGGACAGAGGGTAACAACAAGTGCCACAACTCTGCCCATCCTCCTCGGGAAGCTGAACCACCACCACCACCACCACTGTCCACACATCTGTATTCTTCCTGCACCCACGACTACCCCAGCCCAGTGCAGAATCCCAGGATGGTCCAGGAGGCAAAAAGAGGAGTTTGAAAGTGACATGGCAGCAGCCTCTCCCTGTATACCGGAGGCCAGTGATTAGAGGACTCTCTGGCCCACCCCAGGAGTGTTTGTACCAATCTGAGACATGTATGTCCATTAAACACTCCCCCCATCATTCCCTCCCTCTGCCAAGACCCTCACTCATGACCCTGCTCATCCCAGACCTGGTCAGTGACTGAAAAAGCTTGGGGAAGGATATATGCTTGTTTGGGATGAGAGGGTCTTTTCTACCTCCTCCTAATCTGGGATGAAATGTGTTAAGGAATTTGGCTTCTGAGCTCTGGCCTCTGGTCAGCACTCACAGGAGCTGTTTCCATGAGTACCTCCCCTCCTCTGCCCAGAGCCCTCCCCTCCATCCATCTTCCCCCTTCCCTAGCCTCTACCTCCTCCCAGTATGCGTGCATCCTTCCCTCAGCTGGACACTAACCACAATAAAGAATCATTTGTGCTTTGTCAGTGCCTCTAAGTGCATTTAACCTGGAAGAACCCTAGGGGGCTCTGGCCATTTTACAGATTATAAGACTGAAGTTTGGTGAGGAAAGAGACCCAGTCCAGGTTCCCCAGCTCCTCTTGTGCCAGGACTGTGAGAATCTTAAGTCCACACTCTTCATAGCCTCAGATACAGAAGACAACTAGTTGCAGGCTTCTCCTCAATCTTCCCCTTCCCAACCTGCCCAGCCCCTCTTCCTCCCTCTGCACATACCTGGTCATTGGGGGTCAAATATAACCAGCCCAGACAGTTCCCTATGAGGAAAGAAGCAGACTTGGCTCAGGCCCAGTCCTTGCTGCTTCGGGCTCTCAACCCCCACCCAAGCACAAGGCCCACCTCTGGGCAACCTCATGGACTGCAGCCCCTTGGGTGTCCACACCCCAATGGCTGTTCCTAAAAGCCACTTAGCCCAAAACTGCATGGCTGCTCCCCCACCTCCACCTCCGAGTTCCTGGATGATGCTGCTGTAGGTTCCTATCTGGCTAGTCACCTTTATCTGTCTGTTTGTTTGTCCAGAGACTGCTTGTCTGGCCTGTGGCTAGCCTCCCTGGACCCAGCTTGGTGCTGCTGCCCCAGGAGGCTGTGAGGATGGGCACAGGCAGGCAGGCCCACCATATACCATCCCAAGGGGTTATCCTGTAGTAACCAAAATTACCCAGGACCTGGCAAACTATAGCTTTGGGGCCACACCAAAGTTTAGGGAGGTGGCTGGATGGAAGACCATCAGAGAAAGTAGGGTCCCCTGGTCCTCTGGGTTTGAGGATCCTATCCCTCATCCCTAGAACAGCTGCTCCTGGTCAGCCTTGGGCCCCTTCGCCTTCCACAGCCCAGGACTAGACCTGTGAGTGAAGAAGGAAGTGGAAGGGAACAGAACACAGCTGGAAGGAGGGGTAACAGGGCATGTGGTTACAGCCAGAAGCCAGGAACAAACACTGCATCCCAGAATAACAAAGGAGACCCCAAAGCCAGGAAAGGACCAAGAAAGGTAACAGAGTAATGAGGGGGTAGGTAACAAAAGAAGTGAGTAACAACAACAGAATAAAGGCCCCGGGAAGAACTGCGGGTTCAAATTCGGAAGGGATAAGTGAGAGGAAGCAGGGTCAGTGTGGAGGGCCTGCAGTAACAGCCATAAGGAAGGGCAACCAGCAGCTCTCCTGGCACTCTCCCTTGTCACTTCCTCCAGCCTCCCGCCTGAGAAGCTGTGATGGAGGTGAAGGAGGTGAAAGACAGAGAAAGAGGCAAAGGCAGAGGCCCAGGAGTGTGGACTGAAAGGTGTACAAGGGCTGTGAGCTGTTTGGGGTCGCTGGGGAAGGGTTAAGGGAGGTAAGAGGTGAGGCCTGCAGCAGGCTGAAAGAAGTCAGATGAGAGGTGGTCTGGGTGATACCCACACTCTACCTCCTCATCCACTCCTGCCACCTTATCTATGCAGGCCTAGCGACAGAGGAGGAGGAGACATTTTGGTGCCCCCCCTTTCCTAGCCTGTCGGAGGGTCCTCCTGGGGTAAGGAGGAGGTTTTTCTCTTGAACTTTGAGGCCAGTTCCTGCTCCAACGCCCCCAGTGAAGAACACAGTCTGGGCCTGGGCGGGGATTTGGGGTGTGGCGGTGGGCAGAGGCCGGGTCACAGTTGGAGGAAGACCATTGGTCTGACGCCTGGTGACGGCCCAGAGCTTTCCCGGCTGGCACCGCCCCCCTCATAAGCATTAATGGCTCCGCGGGATGACCGGGCCTTGGTTAGGGCCTCCTACCTCAGACACCAGGTCTCTTCCGAGTTCAAAACTAGAGCAGGAGGGACCAGAGCAACGGGAAGAGATGAGAACGAGACCCAAAAACCAAAGGGAGAGACGGGGAGAACCGCGAGGACCAAAAGGGAAAGAGGCGAAGGAAACCCGCCGAGAACGCCCCAGAGACGCTGCCCAGTTATCCAGCTCTGGCCCCCGCCACGTCAACCTTCCTAATGCCGGAGGCGCTGAGCGGGGCCGGAACACAGTAGCGCAGCCGCGCAGCGCCACTTGCCGGCTTTAGCTGGGATTGCATCATCCAAGGGGCTGCCCCTCTGGCTCTGACTCTGTCCAGTCCTGCCAGATGGGGATTGGGGTGAGACCGGCGTCTTAGGCTTCTTGCACTACTGTGGCACATTGGGGAATAGGGGTGGTAGGTAGAGAAGCCGAGGCTCTGCCGAGCTCCTAATCAACTATGCTCTCACTTTGGACTTAGCACCAACCTTTTCAAACTGGATACCTCCAGGCGACATGAAATCTGGCCTCTCTCCAAGTGTTACGGCTTTTGTGACCACATATTTGCAGACCACGTGGCGGGGAGCACTGGGGAAACATCTCTGATACCCATGGAAACAGGGATTTGTGTACCTTAGCAAGGGGAGGCCCAGGGTTGGGGCAGCCCCAAAGGAGGGGCACTTAACCAGCCCTGGAGCCCTAGAGTCTTTCAGGGTGGGCCACAGAGTTGTTCTGGAATACAGAGTGTCATCAGGTTGTGTGGTGAAGGGAGGGAGCAATGAGAATGGAGGGCAGGTCCAGCCCCGTGGCCTAGAACCAAAACACGAATTTCATCCCACCAACGGAGGGTAGCCCTTTAGTGTGCATGTACTGCAGAATCCAAAGTCAAGACACCATGTGTTTTGTTGTTTTATTTTTTTTAATTTGTTTATTTATTTTTAGGTGAGGCAACCCTTGGTTGACCTCACAGATTGCAAGAACCTTGTCAGTTTACAATCCCTTATTTTTTAAGACTACAGCACCTGGTCTTCCTAGGTGGTCTTCCATCCAAGTATTAACCAGGCCTGATCTTGCTTAGTTTCTGAGATCAGACGGAATTGGGCTTGTTCAGGGTGGCATGGCTGTGGCATGATTAGGACGCTATGTTTTGAAAAGCCAAATTTGGGGAGGAGCAGGGGCAAGAGTGGGCTCAGAGGGGAGAATGAGTTGACCCGAGGGGACTGAGACCACTCGTTCCCCCAGTGCAGATTCCAGGGGAAAAAAACTGGGTAGAATCAAGGTAAGTAAATTCAGGGTAAAATTGGGAGAGTGGAGTGAGAAGGGATTGCCAGTGAGGAGAGATAAGGGCTTCCAGAGGCCATAGGAGAGTAAGGGGGGTTTTATTTCATATGGACACTCAAAGCTAGTTGGCTAGACAGACACTGGACTTCTCTTCCAGTCCATGCTGGATGTCCCAAGGGAAGACCTTACTACTTGGCCAAGGGAGGACTCCAAGAGCAGACAGCGTCAGAGCACAGTGACTAGGCTCTTCAAGGTCCAGGACAGTTGTGAGTGTCCCAGCCCACACTGAAAAAGTTTGAAGAGGGAACAGGAGGATGGAGGGACCCAGACACTTTTGAGGGGGCAGCTGGAAGGGGGCCCAGGTAGAGGGAGGTTTTTATTGCGAGTACATTACATGTGGGGCTGGAGTCACTAATTGGAAATACAGAGGGGAATAAGAGGTGGAGGGATCCCTGAGGAGTTAAGGAGACTCAGGGGGAAGGGCTCTTCCTCCCTAGGGGGAGAGCATGGCCATGAAGAAGGAGGCAGGGGGTTCCCACTTCTCCAGAAGCTTTCTGCTGAAGGAAGGGGTTCCTAGGATATCCAGGTTTGAAGTGAATACTAGGAGATGGGGAAAAGTTTGGGTGGGCTACCAGGTCTTGAGGTCCCACCCTCTTAGTGACAATCTCCCGAACCTGGCAAGGAGGCATCCTGTGAGGCTTCCTGGAGGCTCCGGTGGGGGCTCTGGCTCAGCAGTGAGGTATAAGCTCCTGCTTTCCTCCTGTACACTTTGGTGGATAGCAGCAGGACCCAGGGTCTGACTTAACTCCTCCCCCAGGGGAAGAACCTCTTTCCAAACAGGAGGGGCAGCTTTGGCAGAGAAGTATCTCTGCCTCTGTCCCCACTTCTGCCCCGCTTGGACATACAAATTAAGGCAGAGGTAGGGTGGGGGTGAGATTCTACTGGGCAGCGAGAGGGAAGACTCCTGACATTTACCGGGGTGCGGGCACAGCTGTTTGTGCCCCAAAGCTAGATGGCAAAGTACACATTGTGGATGAAAAGAGTCACATGTAGGGCATAGGAACCAGACGAATTTTGTTGACCAGGTGGCCCAGCCTAGCCTGAACTGAGTGTCCTGGAGGCCAAAGCGACTAAAAATCAGATGCGGGACTCCACGAGTAGGGGCTGCATTCAGGACCAGTCGAGAGAACCACGGCTGAGCCAGAGACTCTCCGAAAGCTCTAGGGAAAAACAAAAACGAAAACAGAGTAGGACAGTGTGGAGAAGTCTGCGCGCCCTCCACTATCCACCCACCCCCAGGCTGGAAGGGTACAACGTGCTCCAAGAAAGCCTTTCTCCACGCCTAGTAGGGTGCGTACAAATTGAAGGGTGTTTGGTGGGCACGCGGACGAGCTCTCCAGGCTCAGATCTCCTGAACCTCCCGATCCAGCTGCCGTCCCAGCCACACTTCCTCTCCTCACATACCTAGCCTGCTCTGCTAAGATCTAGAACAGGCGCCCAGCCACGCGTTGGGTTCAAGCGCGGGTTCCCAGGCGCGCAGACTCCGGAGCGCCTTCCCCCAGTTCCTGAACCCCGGGGTAGGAGGAGGGAGGCAGGACAGCACCGCGGGTGGCGGACCCAGGAAGAGGGTATCTCTGGAAGAAAGCCAGGGTGGGCTGTACGTCCAGGCCGAGGGTATCCCAGGCAAGGAGCCCAGTATTGCGGCTCAGGCCGCAACGACACACGTAGGGTAGGTGGCATAGCCCCATGACCAGGCCCGGGGCGTGGCCCACTGTGTGGCAGCTGGGACCTGCTACATGTTTGTATCAGGCGCCTGTGAGCAGCGGCCGCTAACAGAAGCCTCCTCATCCAAGGCCCCGCACTCCCTTGCCTGGCGCCAGAATGCTCACGTCGATGGCCGCCCCGTGTGGAGGGCCCGGTGCTGGCTCAGCTAGGTCCGGGCAGGTGGTAGAACTGGTAGGTCTGGGAGCTGCAGCGCAGGAAGCTACAGGCGAGGACTTAGTGACTGGTGGATCCAACTATAACTGCTGGATGGCCCCAGCCCTGCTCGCCTCTGTGGTATCTGCTGGGCTCCCAAGGGTAGGGGGCGGAATGGAGAAGAGGAGCCCAGGCTGCTGTGTCAAGGACATGGGTTATTGGAGCACCCTACCTGAATGAGCCTTTAGCTAGAACTCATCTTGATGTTCCCTTGGGGGCTCCCCTCCTCCCTGCAAGGAGAGGGACTGTGGGGACACAGGGGCAAAGAAATGCCCCTTAGCCAGAGCTTCTGCAGCAGGCGGAGCACCAACAAAGACAAGGAGGCTGGCAGAGCCCTGACAGGTAAAGCAGAGCTGATTTCGGGGTTCCTCTGCACCATTTCAAGACCACTGTTATTTCAACCTTGGGGGGCTATTCCTTGTCCTCACCTAACACAGCTCTCAAATCTGTCCCCACACCCTTTCTTCTCTTCAACCCCTAGCTTCTCTCTACGAACCCATTTCTCAGCTGCAGACGGATAGATGCTTGGAAACACAAGTTTGGCCACATCGAACCCTTTGTAAGATAGTTAGTGGTTCTCCAAGGCTTCCAGAACACAGTCAGTCCCTTCTTATACCCCCAGCTTTAGCTTGGGCAGGATAAAGCCAGAATAGTCTCCCAGAGCATTCCTCTGCACCTATATGGGCTTACCACTCCCTTTCCAGAGAGCAGAGCCTGACTCATTCTTGCCTGAGCCCCAACCCTCAAAATAATTAGATCTCACCCAGTAACACCATTCCTGGGGCACCTTCTAGATCTCAGACACTAGGTAGGAATCTTGAAATACCTTATTTTGACCTCTAAACAATGCCAGAAGATAGGACAATTACTGATTCCACTCACTAGTGATGAAACTAAGGCAAACTGACTTGTTCCAGATCCTCTGTTGGGCAAGCGGTGGGAGGAGTAGGGTCCAACCCAGACCCCCAGGCCGAGTTCCAGTTTGGAGACTCTCCATGGAGACCTCCCCTCACCCTCTACCTATCTGTTCAATAAAAAGGAAGAGGTGATTCTGGGACTGGGGGAACAGACTGGGCCTGCCTTTCCTCTCACGTCTCCAAGTCTAGAGGGGCAGGTATGTGTGTAGAGAATAGCACCTGCTTCTGAGGCATGAGGGGCCCTAGTAGATTCTGGTGATCTCCTGGGAGATTTAGAAGCAGCAGCAGCAGCCCTTCCCTCAAAGGTCATTGGAACCCAGCTTAATGGTGGTGGGTGTTGGGGGAGGGGTAAATGCCTCAACCTTTCCTCAGTTCCCTCATTTGTTACTGAGGATAATGAAAGTATCCATCTGGTCAGCTTGCCCTGAGCATTAATAATGCAGATGTGGGTCTTGGCATCGTGTTTGGTACACAAGAGGTGCTCAATAAATGGTTGTGGCTACCATCTATTGCTGTTGACGTTTGAGGTTGCCCAGGCCCCCTAAACCGCCAGTGAAAACACTTTGATGGAGGGGTGATGGCCAGGGACAGGTGTGGGGTGGGGGTACATTGGAAACCAAGCCAGAGAATCCTGGAGGACAGCTTAGAAAGCTGCCACTGCTGCGCTCCCTTGGGGCCACTTGGCCTTGAGAGCCTCCTGGAGTACGCAATGGGTAGGTGGGGTTGCATGAAGCGAGCTGCTGCGAACGCCTGGCACTGCCACTCCCTCTCTCTTTAGGACAGCGATGCTCCTGGAACCTGTGGGGACTGCCGCCCGCCCCGGGAGGGATCTAATGCGCCCCCTGGAGGTAGCTCGGAAAGCGTCTGCAAGGAAACTGTCAACATAAAAACTGACCAATTGTGGTCTGTTGTAATGGAGGTCTCTGTGACAGTTAACAATATTTAAGAGCTGAGTAGCACAGAAAAATCTCGAAAACACAATGATGAGCAAAAAAGGACATACCCTGAACAATGATATATGTTCAGTGTCTGAAGTTTAAATACCAGAGATACCTCTGGCTTGTTTATGGCTGTAGACCCTTGGGAGTGAAATGTCAGGGTACAGAAGGATTAAGGCCACATTGGGACAGATGGGTAGGGGGTGCCTGTCAGGTGGAGGTGTGTGGAAGGCACCCAGCAGAGGGAGCCCAGAGCCGGGTTGGGGGAGCAAAATGCAATAGCTTGATGGTCCCTGGGTCTCCCAATTTGGGACACAAAAGAAGAGCTCAGTACCCTGCCCAGCCCTGAGCCCAGCGGCCTCACTTCCCCCACCAGAAGTCTGGAGCCAAAGCTCATGGCAGGTGATAATGCTAATAGCTCATGAGAGCAAACTCTCCTTTCTAGACACTGACTGATCATGGCTTAAGACTATTTGCACATGCCTTCCACACACACCAGACCAAGCCCTTGATGGGCTGGGACCATATATGCTTCCTCCTTGTGCCCCCATCCCAAAGCACAGAGCCTGGTCCCCAATATGAACTGTCATAATGACAGTGTATGAGAAAATCTATTTTGCCATTAAAAAAAAAATTATACATCAAATGCTAGTATAAGAGGAAAAAATAAAGCTGTCCCTGTGCCATCCTTTCACATCCTAGTCCTGTTCTCCATGGACAACTGCTTCTAACTCCTCCAGCTGTTTCTTCTAGTATACACCTAATTTTAAAACCATAAACTTAACTAATAATTACACATTACATATGTATATATCTGTGTCCACAGCCCAGATGGAGATTTCAGCTCCCCAGGTGGCTACCTTCACCTCCTCCTAGCCAGAAGCCAAACCTATCACCTTAGCACTACTGACATCTGTGGGGCTGTCCTATGTATGGTAGGATGTTTAGCAGAATCCTTGGCCTTTACTCATTGGTGTAGGTAGAATAACTCCTCCCCAGAGATGTCTACACCCTTATCCCTGGAACCTGTGAATATTCATTATACATGGTAAAGTTGCAGATGAAATTAATGTTAATCAGCTGAAATATAAGCATATCATCCTGAATCATCCAGGAGGGCCCAATGTAATTCCAAGGGTTCTTTAGTGTGGAGGAGGGAGGCAGTCAGAGAGGTGACAAGGGGAACAGGTTGCAAAGATGCACCTTGAGAATGGAGAGGCCATGAGCCATGGAATACAAGCATCCCTAGAAGCTGGAAAAGGCAAGGAACTGGATTCTCCCTTAGAGCCTTTAGAAGGAATATAGCTCACCTGCCCCTTGATTTTTATCAGAGACCCATTTTGAACTTCTGAATTCCCAAATTATAAGATAGTAAATTTGTGTTGTTTTAAACCACTAATTTTTTTACAGCAGCAAATAGGAAACTAATGCAACAGTAGATGCCACTAACACTCCCACTCCACAAAAATGTGTCCTTGGGGGCAAAATCGTCTCCAATTGAGAACCACTGATTTAGATTATAAACTGCTATTTTCTATCTGTTTTAGGTACATCAAATGGCTTCCTACTAATTTGGATGAAGCTTTGGCTCTCTTGCACCCCTAACACCTTTCTCATCTCTCCATTCTCTGAATATGACTTTATCTCAATTTTGGTTAAATCATCAGCCAGTGTTTCTAATATTACCAAATAAATATTGTTCTCTGCTGAGCCAAATAATATACTATGATTACATTTCCTTTCTCATTGTTCTGTCACTATTTTACTTTACTTGTTTACATATTTGTTATTTTCCCACAAATGTTCCAAGAGATATGTCAAGCTCCTTGCAATAACTTTCCCTGATCCTCAAGCACATGAGATCACCTACCATCAGTTCCATTTTTACTCTGGAGACCTTCCTCTGGGAGCTGGTAGCCTCCTGCCCCAATCTGGACATCCATTTTCTAAGCTTCAGCACAGGCACCATGCAAATGAGGATATAGGAGCTATGTAATTTGTCCTTTTGATATCAACAGCTTTATGCTGAATGAAAGGTTTTTCTGGGTACAGAATTTCTGAATGGAAATCACATTCTCTCAGATATTTGAGAAAACTTCTAGCTTCTAGTTTTCCAGGATTACAAGTCTGATTTTCAATACTTCTTACAGGTTTGAATTGGTTTCTAGATCTAATTCAAACGTGGAAAGGGGAAATATTCCCCACCCAACAAGCAATTCTCAGATGCCAGCAGGTTGTCTAAGAATTCAACTCAATTCTGACACTATCTACCTGGAGATAGCATCATATTCCACAGGTTAGGACTCAGTTCTACAATACTGCTCCCAATACACTTCAGATGCCAGCTGCAAGCCTGGACTCTTATCTGAGTTTCTGACCAACTGGCTATAAATCAGATTCTCATGACCCCCTTCTCGGGTTTGGTTAATTTGCTAGAGAGGCTCACAGAAATTAGAGAAACATGTTACTTACTAGGTCACGGGCTTATTAAAGAATATGACTCAGGAACGGCCCGATAAAAGAGATGCATAGGGCGGGACATGGAGAAAGGGCATGGAGCCTCCATACCCCATCCAAGTACACCATTCTCCCCACCACGTGTTCACTAATGTAGTTCTCCCCAAAAGGACCAATGTGCTGTCTACCTGGGCTTTTATGGAGGCTTCATTACAGAGTCATGATTGACTAAGTCATTGGCCATTGGTGACTGATTCAACCTCCAGCACCTCTCCTTTCCCTGAGGGGTGTGTGTGTGTGTGTGTGTGTGTGTGTGTGTGTGTGTGTGTGTTGACAGAAAGTCCAACCTACTAATCACATGATTTGCTCCATTGGCAACCAGCATCCATCCTTAGGTGCTTTAGAAAGTTGCCTCAGTGACCTAACAAGGTACACTTAGAAAATTCCAAGTGTTTGAGGAGCTGCGAGCCAGGAACCGTGGATAAAGACTAAACAGCTTACAAATCACAATATCACAGGCTACCCCCTGGTCTTACAACCTGATCCCTCACAGCAAAAGAATCATATAAGTCAAGATACTGGCACGTTACTAAAATCTCATTCAGTCATTAATAATTATCTAGTCTATCATCATATGTAAATATCTTTCAGGGAGATGCCCTTGAGGTTTGCAGGCTGCCATTCAACCCTGTCATGTTCCAACAGTATGAGTGGGTTCAGCAAACACATGGCTTCACCCTTTCAGGCATCTGATATAATGGAGCAAAGAAGCAGTATCATCTTGGGCTGAGCCTCTCTCAAGGCATAAATAAAATATTGGATTTCCCTTGCTGCATAACCCAGTTATTTATCCCTTTTAACCCTCTGCTATTGTTTCTCCTTCCCTCCATCTGTCATTTATCTTTCCTCAGATTTTTCCATCCTTAGAAGGGATGTTAGGTTCAGCCAGTGTGCTGGTCTAGATTGCAGGCAGCAATGCTAGTGTAGGTAGTGCCTCCCCCTCAGGCCACTCTCACAGGGTAGGGTCATACAGGTACAGAACTTGCGGGCTCTCCTGACCACTAGGCAAAACAGCACCATCCACTGTCGGCCCAAATTCTGCCTGATGGGGTGAAGGCACAACCTGCCTCATCAGGTCCTTGGGAAATCTGACATAAACTTACTCCCATGCCCCACATCACTCCAATCTCTGCCTCTGCCTTCATATGGCATTCTTCTGTGTCCGAGTCTGCATCTCTTCCTTCTTAGAAGGACAGCAGTCATATTGGATTAGGGTCCACCCTAATCTAGTATGAGCTCAACATGATTATATCTGTAAAGACTCAATTTCCAAAAAAGGTTATATTCACAGCTGGGAGGAGTAGCACTCCAACATATCTTTTAAGGTGACACAGTTCAACCCACAACAGGGATAATAAACTCATATTTCTTGAATGAATCTAAGATGAAATGGACCCTTCCAGGACTTCTGATGTAATCCAGTGGTCCATGAACCCGTTAGCTCCTCTATGGACATAATGGTTCTTTGAGTTCTGCTGCTGTGCCTCCCTCCCACAGCCTGCAGAAACTAGTCAGATTTTCCAAAGCTTTCCCTTGCTGGGAATCTGTCCTGAAAGAGTGAGAAAAATTATTCTCCCATTAAATATTGCATCCCATTCTCTTTGCCTCCAAAAAACCCTGAGCAGTTTTTACACCTGCATAACCAAGGTTCAATCTAACAAAGATCGGACAATCTGGATGTTATTAAATAGAAAGAGTAAGAACATGAATCTAAGAGCCACTTCTTGCAAGACCCATGAGTCAGAGCAGCAGGAAGAACACTTATTACCATGAAAAAAAACTTAAGTTTTCACTCACCAAAAATTTTTTCTGTTCTTTTTTATTTCATATTAGTTTCAGGTATATAGTACAATGATTAGACATTTACATTATTTATAAAGTGATTCCCCCAATCACTCTAGCACCCATCTGATACTACACACAGCTATTATAATAATGTCGACTATATACTCTATGTTATACTCTAAATCCCCATGACTATTTTGTAACTACTAATTTGTACTTCTTCATCCCTTCACCTTTTAAATCTAGTCCCCCAACCCTCCTCCCCTCTGGCAATCACCAGTTTGTTCTCTGTATTTGTGAGTCTGTTTTCGTTTAGTTTGTTCATTTCTTTTGTTCTTTAGATTCCGTATATAAGAGAAATTATATAGTATTTATCTTTCTCTGACTTATTTCACCCAGTATAATACCCTCTAGATTCATCCGTAACATGGCAAAGGGTATGATTTCATTTTTTTAAATAGCTGAGTAATATTCCATTGCATATATGTACCATAAAGGTTTACCAGTATAGTTAAGAATTTCTTAAGAATCCTCCCTGCTTCCGGCACCCACAGTTGAAGTCCTGGTCCTGGGACCACTGCATAAGGAAGGAAAAAAGAAAGTCGCAGTGATGTGGGGAAGAACTCAAACCAGAATCCACTCCCACACATTCCCTAGATCCCTAAGCTCCAATTCATGTTGAGTGTGAGCACACACTCAAGAAGGCATGTAAGCCAGCCTGCCACGCCTTTAGTTCTGCTGTTTTAGACAACCAATGTTTTAATTGCCCATTTCGATCCTCTATCAAACTTGTACTGAGGAGGACCCCTCTCTGCCCACTGTAGAACATTATCAGTTGTAAAGCGTGTCTCTTGGTCTGAAGAAATGTAATCTTGGTGGTACAAACTGGTGCAGCATTTTCTGTTCCAATCCTTTAATAGAATTTTGAACATTTGTATTTGCCACTGAAAATACAAAACCTAGTTTAGAGTTAAGAGTCCGTTAGGACTCATTTATAGCCCGCCCCCACCCAGGCTACTGGCATCGTCCAATGTAATCCACTTCCTTTCAAGTATCTTCCCCAGAGCTATCTGCTGTCTAACTCTTGTTGACAGACAACAGTTCCTGTTAATATTTTGTGCCTCACAGGGTACAAGAAGACTATGTCTAGATTCACACCATCTCTGCACTGCTCTAGCCCAAGTCCATTCATGTCCTGGGCCCAGGTGGCCACTTCAAATGAGCACACCTAAAGGTCTACCTTCCAAACCTTCCAAACTTGGGAGGGGGTTCTTCAGATGGCATTAACATGTCCTACTTTAATGCATCCCTCAAATTCCCACAAGGGTTTGCACAGTCGTGCCCTGACTGGATGAGTAGGTCATTGGCCACTGATCCCACTGGGCTGACTGTTTTTACCTTCTTCCATCAGAGTGATGGCCTTCCAAACAGGATATTGTCCATTCACTGTGGAACTGCCATCCATGAACCAAACAGCTCTTTGTTGGTCAGTCAAGAGCTATCTATATGGCATTGTCTAGCTGACAATAGAATACAGCAGCTCCTCACACAGTTCCAAAGTTGGTTCTAGGAGAAAAGAGGCTCCCTGCTTGTATCTCCTTGTGTTCCTGGGCAGCATGATCCTGTACAAACCATTCCCATTTTATTATCAAACTCTTTGGGGCACTACAATACACATTAGAGCGTTTCTGATATCACTGAAGACATTGTGGGTATTTCAGGTTTTATTCTATGTCATTTAATCATAGGGAGTAGTTTCAATTTATATTTGAAAGCAAGGTAGTAAATGCCACTCAAATGGAAATTCTCTTGATTAAAGTCACAGTAGTCATCACTAGGAGGTGTTCATGGGGTGTTGCCATCAGACCCAGTCTACATTCCACATGGACTATTGCCAAGAAATCTGTCCCCACTGGCACTCCAGCTACTGTTTCACACTGTGTAGGCTCAGGCAATTGCACAGGTTCCCATTTAGCATGTCCAATTAATGTGGCTTGATGGGTGGATTTATGTGCCTGTTTTACAAGATTAGGTAGAGAGATGCTCCCCAGTCAGATACAGTGTCCATCACCATAATATAATCAGGTAAAAGAGACACAGCCATTTCACATCAAGCCTGATTGAATGTACCAATTCTCCTATTAACTTTTACCTGAACTCCATCACCTCTTATGTTTCTAACTGAAGCCCCTATTAAGACTTCATCAATAGGTCTCCGTTTTACAATACGAAGTAGGGAAGTATCCCCCAATAGGACATAATATCCTTCCCCACAAAACATTAGGTAAAGGAGACACAACTTCTTTATATCAAGCCTATTTAAATATCTCAACTTTCATATCCTATTAACCATTACATTCTTCATGTTCTCTCAATCTCTTTGAGTCAGAGATTCAGCAACAGGCTTTAATACCACAGTTCATGGGACTCCCTTATCAAGAAATCCTAGAAACTTCTTTTCCATCCCCTGACCATTTTACTGACTTTTGTGTAAAAGGCTGTGAGTTCCCCCAGTGAGGGATCGAGCCAAGAGACCTGGGTCTTTTTGTCAATCTTTAACTTGATTAGTCGGCTTAACGCTGTCCATGGTCAGAATGCTTGTGTAATCTTAAGTTTGGCAGTCTCCACGGTGCCTTCCTTCCTGGAAGGAAGCTACAGGTATGCTGGGAAACCTGGCTATTCAAGAGTTACGTCATGTTATGCAAGACTGGCCTACAAGGCAGGCTCTGGCAAAGCTGGGAGGTGCCCTGTGAGTAAGCCACAGACCCAAGGTTTCCTCAACTGTTCCCGCACCCCAAATCTCTCCCAGGTCTGTGTCCATCTGTCTGTCCATTAAAGACTGACAGCAACTTCAACTGTCTTTTTTCAATAGGGTACAAATTTAGGTGCCCACGGAGTGGTCATGGGATCATAGTATTCACTGACTCCTTTAACATAAATCTCTATTTTAAAAGAAAAAGAAACCTATTCCTCAACAATATCTTTTCTAGGAAGAGGAAAGTGAGATTCCTTGGCAGATGTCACCAGCCCAAACTTTCCATAAACAAACCAGAGGAATTTCACAACGCTGGAAGCAAACATCTCAAAGCTCAGCAATCCAAGGGAGCTCCAGCTAAGTGCTCCCAGCCAGCAGCTGACATTGCCCGGAGGATGGGGAAAAGCTTCCTGATACCCTCTGACCCCTCCAGGGCTTCCAGGTCTGGACAGAGTCAGAAACTACCCTCTTCACTCAGAGGCTGAGCCCCCGGTCAGAACTGGCAAGAACTTCCTAACATTTTTATCCCCACATACCAATACCACAAGGAGACCTCAGAGGCTCTGCCTTCTCCTCTGGCAGGCCGGTCTGAGTGCTACAGCCACTCAACCAGTCTCAATAACCCACAGGGGCTCAGAAACATAGCTGGGTTGGCAACACCCAGTTTGAACCTCTGCTTCCAAAACAGTTTGCCTCTGGAGGTTCCCACTTGCCCTGTCTCCTCCACCAGAACTTTAGCCATAGAAGAGGCAGTAGCTCGTCTAGAAGAGAAAGCTTCAGTTTAGTGAAAAAACACAGATCAACAACAGCCAACTAGCCCAAGAAAATCTCTCAAACAACACTGTTTTAGGCCTTGGGAAACTTGGTACCATGAAGCCTACCTGGATCCAGGCATAGTCCTTGCTGCGATATCAGATGTCCCAAATATTGAACCTGAATTTAGACATATTGTAATTTTTCTTTGAGGTTCTGGACAAACTGCCAACCTCATTCTTTGTTTTTTTTTTACAGGTAAAATGGAGTGTCTAGTGCAAGGAATAATGAGGCCCTAAATCCTGTGATTTTCTCTTATAGGCTTAATGCTTCAAAAGGCTTCATTATTTATGAGGTATTAATTCTGGGAAAGGGTTTGAGGGACCTATTTGAATCCTATTAGGTGTATTGTGGATTCTGCCATCAGTTGACGGTTTTACCCAACTGGTCCAATAGGACAAATGATTAGTGCTCCCAGATTCAGCTACAGTGTGGTCAGAAATGTTAAAGGGTCATTTAGTTCACCTAATTGGCTATTTTGACAGCTACTGTCAAGTTCTAGAGTTATTTCTCCCTTTCCAGAGAAATTCTAAAAGGACCCTTGTCTAGAAGGCTCAGTCTAATAAATGAATAGGGGCAGAAGTGCAAATAAAGGGTATTGTTAGTTTTGCCGAAAGAGGAATGCACAAAGCCAAAGGGATTAAGTTTACTGTGGCATGTAACAGCCAGGCTGAGCCCAACATGGTGTTAGCCCCGAATGTGAAGAGACTCGAAGCTTATATGGGGCTTAAGGCAGGCTTTTTTGACAGGAGTTTTCTGAGCGGGTAAACTGGTGGGTATAGTGGAAAGTCTTAGTCCAGTGAAAAAGGATGTGAGCATGTAGCTGTTGCCAACCTGGATGTTGCAAGGTCCAGTTCCCACATGAGGGGTAGGAGAGAGGGCCCTCCAGGACCTAACATCCCAGCTTTTTGTTTTACGGAATAGGATTGTGACTCTTCCTTCAGTAGCTGCTTCCTGCTGAATAGGGGTGGTGGGATTTGGTAGTGTGGTAGTGACTGGTAGTGTCTGCCAACCAGAGGGCTTGGTATTGTGACCTGGAGTGAAGTAGCATGACTTCTGCTATGAACTAATTGGTAAACGCATGAAAATGGTCCTGGAGGAGAGAAGAAATCTGGCGTAGTAGGCAAGGTCCCAAAACCAAAATGAAAAAAATGAGTGTTAGAGGCCCTATGAAGGGTAGAAGCCAGGTAATCCAGTTTTTTCTTTAGCCAGGTATCCCAAGATTTCATCTGCCATTCTCTAATCTTGTTGTGGCTTTGTCCTTTAGTTTTTTAGTTGCACCTCTTACTAGTCCTAATTGGTTAACATAAAAACATTATTCCTCTAAAAAGAGGCAGAAACCTCCTTTTTTCAGCTGTCTGTAGGTCTAGCCCTCTTCTATTTTGTAAAGTGATGGCCACTAGAGAGTCAATTTGATCTTGTAATTGAATTATACTTTTTGCAACTTCATCTAGGCTTTCCTGGAGATCTTAGCTGCAGTCGAGTGGTTAAAAGTACCTGATAGGGGCCTTGCCATCTAGGATTAAGATCATCTGAGTGGAGATCCTTATGTAGGACCCAGTCAGCAGGAATTACAGGAACAGATGGGAGATCTCCTGTGAACAGCTTTGGCAGGATGTGGTCCGCAAGTTCTCTTAGCATTTGTCTAACTAGATTTAGTATGAGTGTGTAACCTCCTAAGGGGGACGTTGTGGTTAAGGAGTTCCCTAGAAGGAAAGGTCTTCTGTACATGAGTTCAAGGGGGCTGAGAAAAGAAAGGACCCAAGGGGAGGTGCTAATGCACATAAAGGCAAGGGGGATGATTGAAGTCCAGGGTTCTTTAATCTCTTGACTAAGTTTAGTTAACTGAGTTTTTATTAAGTAGTTTTCTTCTACTTTTCCTGAGGATTGAGGTCGATAAGGAGTGTGTAGTTTCCACTGAATACTTAAGGTGAAGCTGACTTCTTGTGTTATTTGAGATCGAAGCCTTGGCCATTACCTGATTGAAGTGAGGCAGGTAGTCTGAAGTGAGAAATAATATCCTTTAGAAGTGCCTGGGTAAGTTCAGAAGACTTCTCAGAGGTGGTAGGGAAAGCCTTGACCCATCCTGAGGTGTCTATGAGGGTTGGTAAGTTTTCTTGTGGGGTGGGAGGTAGAGGGGCATGTGTGTAAAGCTGCCTTGCCAATCTTGTCCAGGGTTGCTGTCTCTAGCCTGATGGGAAGGAAAGGAAGGAGGGTATATATATCCCTGGAAGGAGACTATGGAGCAGATAGAGCAATTTCTTGTAATATCTCAAAGGAAAGTGTTAGTTATTACAGATGAGGGGTTTTAGGAGCTGCAAAAGTGGCCTAAATCCAATGTGTAGTGAGTTATGATTATCTTGTAGGATATTTTGAGCTTGGCCCTGGAAAGGAAATATGCTTTCCTTTAGCCAAGGGTCTTCCTTACCCGATCCAAGCTTGAGGAGAGACATACTCTTTAAGACAGTACTGTGGTGTGAGATCAGGAATAGCTAAGAGTTAGGAGAAAGGGGGTGGTTGCTGCGCTGCCCTTTACAATGCGGTCGTTTCCTGCCTGGTGCCCTTTACAGCAAATTACTGCTGGTGACCCAGGGAGACAAGCAGCCTTAAGAAGTTTAAGAATTAAGGGGGCATCAGTTAGTTATAGGAGAGCCTTTAGTGGTAAGAAATCCTCATTCTTTCCAAATTGAGGTATGTGAATGGAGAATATGGAAGACATATTTGGAATCTGTATAGTTAACCTCTTGTCCAAATGCTAAGGTTAACACTCTGGTGAAGACAATTAATTCTGCCTTTTGAGAGGTAGTCCCTACAGGAAGTGGATTAGATTCTATAACCTCTGTGCCAATCTTTTCCTGTCCTGGGAGAGAGAACTACTGTCATTAAACCAAGTGTGTGAGGCAGTGAGTAAGGAAGAGTCTATTATATTTGGGAAATAGGGAGTCTTAAGGTTGAGGATTTCTATGCTAGGGTAACATGGGGGATATTCAATAAAGATTATGTGAAAGTTTGTATCCTACAGAGAAGGAGATTTGTGTTATGGGGTCAGAGAGTTTATTTGAAGAATAGACTGTGATGGGTTGTCTGGATGTGAGTTTCTGACTTTCAAGTTAGAATAATGGCCACTGACATTTAGACAGGCTGGCCAGCCCCTAACTGTGGTATCTATTTTGACAGATAGGTGACTATCCGAGTATCAGTTCCCTGAACCTTTCCTAAAAGACCAGATGCTATTCCTTCCCTCTCTGTAAAGTTTAAAAGATTTGATGAGGTTGGGAAGGGCAAGAGCTGGGCCTGATATAAGGGCCTGCTGTAACTTCCAGAAATAAGGGCTAATAATAATGGTGGGATCTAACAGTTCAGTTGAAGGAACTTTAGAGGCCTGATATAAAGGGTGAGCTAGAATGCTGAAGTTAGGGACCCAAATACGAAAAAAAACAGATAAATTGAGGAAAGAAATGAAGTCCTTTCTGTCTAAAGCAATGGCACAACCTTGTGCAGAAATGGAGAGACCAAGATAAATGACTTGAGGAAGAAAGTTGGGTCTTCTTAAGAGACGCTCGATATTCATTTTCAGCTAAATGATTTAGACTAGCTGTGTTTATAAGAGATCATCTACATAGTGGAGAAGAATGCTGGGATGGAGATCTAGTTTTGCTAGATCTGATGCTAAACTTTGTCTAAAGAAATAGGGATTATCCCAGAAACCCTGGGAAAGGCAAGTTATTGGGACTGATGAGTAAAAGAATCTGTCCAGGTAAAAGCAAAGAGATTCTGAGAGTCTGTGTGTGTAGAGGAATGGTGAAGAATGCATCTTTTAGGTCAATTACAGTAAAATGAGAAGTGTCTGGGGGAATAAGGAATAGGATGGTATAAGGGTTGGGTACTACTGGGCAGGTTGGAAGAACTGCCTGGTTTATGATGTGGAGGTCCTGGACTAAGGTGATCTGAGCCATCTGGCTTTTTGACAAGTAAGTTAGGAGTGTTGTATAAGGAGTGAGTGGGTCTTAGGAGATTTGGGAATAGAAGGCGCTGTATAATGCGTTGGAGGTCTCGTCTACTTTCTAAAGATAAGGGGTATTGGGGTTGACAGGGATGAAGGGTCTTTTAGTTTTATGTGGATAGGAGAATGGTTTTGAGCTATTGAAGGAGTGGACATATACTAGACCTTGGGTGTGACTGGAAAAATTGGGACAGGGAATATATCTGGTTTGGGCTCAGTGAGGAGGAGGAATGGGTCTAAATTAGAAGTGGGAGAGAGAAGCATAAGGGAGGCTCTGAATTCTGATAAAATGTCTCTGCCAAGGATTGGGGTTGGGCACCTAGGAAAGACTAGGGATGAGTGACTGAAAAGTGTTCCTAGTAACAGGCAATTTAGAAAGGGTTAGAGGCTTAGAGATAAGATCAATCCCCACAATGGAGACTTGAGATGGGGAGATAGGCCATGCAATTCAGGTAAGGCAGAATAAGTGGCCCCTGTATCAATAAAAAAGGAGATTGGCTTACCTGCTACTCACAAAGTTACCCCGGGCTTCGAAAGAGTGATTGGTGTAGGGGCCATGGGCCCAGGCACCCTCAGTCATCAGTGGCAAGGCCTCAGTCATCAGTAGGCTTGGCAGATTAATGTTGCTGTTCCAGCTTTTTGGCAGGAACAGATGTGACCCTCCCTTGAGGGGGTAGGTTACAGTCAACTTTCCAGTGACCTTTATTGCAGCAGTGTGGAAAAGGGTCTGGAAGAAGACCAGGATTAGGGCAACCTATGGTCCAGTGTCCCTCCTTGCCACACTTAAAGTAGGAGCTTGGAGGGTTCTACCTTACGGAGTTGCTTATTTTTGTGGGAGCCCTGAGTAGCTGCCACCAGCATCTGGCATTTAGCCTGATATTTTTAAAGCTTTTTATTTCTTGTATCTTGATCTCTATTATTGAAAACCTTAAAGGTAATGTTTAAGAGGTCCCTTCGTGGGGTATGAAGGCCATCCTCCAGCCTTTGTAATTGGCAACTGATGTCAGGAGCTAATTGGGAAATGATATAAGGATTTAAGAAGAAGAGAACTGCTGAATAGGGATCTAGTTTTGTGTATTTTTGGAGATCCTCTGTTAAGCAAGAAAGAAAGAGGTAGAGATTCTTGGCTGGACCTTGGCTGATCTTTTTGAGTTTTTCATAACTCATTACTTTATGTGCTGATTTCTGGAGTCCTGCTATGTGATTTTGGTGTCGGAGGCCTGGAGAATCCATCTGGTAGGAACTGTTACTGCTAGGAACTGTTACTGCTCCCACCGGCTGTTGGAGGTTATCAGCTTGACCCTGAGTGGCTAGCCAGACTCTCTCCGTTTCTTCAGGGAAAAGAGTGGAGGAAATGATAAGGTAAAGGTCATTCCAGGTAAGATCATAGGATTAAATTAGATATTCAAATTCCTTAATGTAAGTGGTGGGGTCGATGGAGAAAGACCCCAACCTTTTCTCAATCTGAGAGGTTGGCCGTGGAGAAAGGATAGCAACATGGACTCACCCTCGGCTCCTGCAACCTTCGTTAAAGAAAATACAGTGGCAGGTTCCTGGGGATGAGTCTGAGAATGTGTGTGTGGCAGGGAGGAAGGTTTGGAGGGATGTGGGCTGGATATGGGGGGAAGGAATGGGGGAGTCTTCTGCGGGGGAGTCGGCTAAAAGACGAACACATGGGGGTGGGGGGGCCTAGGGGTAGCCTGTGATCAGTGGGATCGAAAGAGAAAGTCTTGGTTTCAGAGTTAAGGGAAATAGTCTGGAGTGAAGAAGTAAAATGTGATAAATAGAGCAAGATTTACAAAGAAAAGGCCTGGACATAGGGAACTTCAGATTACTTTCCATTGCAGTGAGAGAAGTTGTTGAGATTTCAGGACAAAAGTTGTCAAGATTTCTTAAATCAAAGGTGCCTGTTCTTAGGATATTGCAAGCCATTATCCAATTTATATTGTAGACAGTGTTATAACAGAAGATGAGACGCTTGTTTTGATATCACCCTCGAGGTTGCTTAGGTTCCTTAAAAGGCAGCCAAGAGAGATGGGTTTGGAGGGTGTGTTCCCCATGATGAAGAGGATGAGGATGATAAGGAAAAAGAGAAGGGCAAGTGGAAGACCACAACAGAAGGAACAGCTTTTTGGGTGGATGGCCAGCCAAAGAGTCTGTCTGGTAGAGGAGAGGGGTCCTTTCCGAGCTGGATGTCCCCAGTTCAGAAGGATTTCATGCCAGGAGGCCGAAGAGTCTTCTGACCTAGAGTTAGGCTTTGCCAGAGGATGACAGACAGAGGACCTGAGAAGAGGTGGATAACCATTCACCCGAAAATTAAGTGACGGATGTGAACTGGCAGGTCAGCAATGAAAAGGTAAAGCTCCTGACTTGCCGTCTTCCCTGGCTGGGTTCGAGGAGGATTTGGGAAGTTAGGGCTAAACCCCTCAGTGCCCGAGGAAGAGGCAGGATCTGAAGTAAGCCCAGGTGAGCCACGGCCCACTGCTTTCCGGGTTGCAAACCAATAACCTCGGGACCCAGAGGAATGGCCGCTAAGCCTGTACCAAATCCTCCCTGGTTTTGGCACCAAATCTTATGTTCGTTGAAGGAGGAACGCACAAGGCCAAAGGGATTAAGTAAAGTTTATTGTGGCATAGTAACAGCAGGGCTGAGCTGAAGATGTCATCAGCCCTGAATGTGAAGAGACTTGAAACTTGTATGAGGATTAAGGCAGGCTTGTTTGGCGGGAGTTTTCTGGGCAGGTAAATTGGCAGGTATAGTGGAAAGTCTTAGTCCAGTGAAACAGGATGTGGGCATGTAGCTGCTGCCAACCTGGATGTTGCAAGGTCCAGTCCCCACATGAGGGGTAGGGAATAGGGCCCTCCTGGACCTAACAGGTATGTCTCTCTTAAAAGGCCTAAACAAAAGGGATAGGTTCAGAAACCTGTTGAAGTTTACTTAAGATCCAACAATTAGAACTGTTTTATTACTCCCAGGCAGGGCTGCTTTACTGTAGTGGGGTTGAACTCAGGACAGAGATTCATTCCCAATCTGGAGAAAAACCCTTATAGTTCTTGGATCAAAGTCATTGGGGATTAGGAGAACCTTGGGAAGACTGATTACAAGGCTGAAGGTACTTAAAGTGCTGAAATCTTTTACGATGTCCTGGCTCTTTACAATAACATTAGAAGCCAGGAAGCTTTTGCTTTTGTATAGGGGCCTTCACCTGCTGGAGCTGAAAATAAAAATTCTTAGCAGTTTTACTTCTAGGTGACTCATTTAGGATGCGAGCCAGTTTACTTGCCACACTGACCAAATCTAGAGTGGATTTGGTTTCCCATTCCATCCTGGTCCTTTTAACTAAAAGGGAAAGGTCTCTGTTCAGCCCATTAACAGTTAAAAACTACCCGAGTGGAATCAATATCTGAAAGAAGGCCAGAATTTTGTTGAAAGATGATCTGAAATAGATTATAATAGTCATGAACAGAAATCACCATGCTTCTGTGAGGCCTGAATTTTGTTCCAATCTATAGGCTTTGGAAAGCCTACTAGAATTGCTCAGTGGAGGTCTATAGCGAGTTTTCTAGCATTTTGCCAAAACTGGAGTTTGTTTTTTTCTTTATCATCCCTGTCGGGATGTTCCCATCCAGCCAGTTTCATCCGATGCAGAGCTTGGTCTTCACTGAATAGCAAATAAACTAGCTTATATGAATTGGAAAACCCAGGCTGACAGGTTTCTTCAGTTACCTTAGGAAATTCTATAACTATGGCTCCTAAGTAAGCTTTAGCCCAAAGAACATGTGAAGCTGGAGGTCTATAAGGATCCTCAGAGAAAGTCACCAGAGGTGAAGCTGCAGGCAAGAAGCTGTTAGTGCAAGACCAGACAGTGTCAAAGGAGAATTTGGGGAAGAACCAAAGAGCTCTGGAGCAGGAGCCTGAGGCCAAGGAATGGAGGGGAAAAGGCAAGACAATGCTCGAATCCTGAAGCCACCTTCTGTCTCTTTAAAAATTCAGTGGCTTCAGTTAATTCTTAAATTCTACTGTGTAATGAGGGAACTTCAGATTCTTGGTAAGCCTAAAATACTACTCAAAATGGGGATTTCGTTCATCTTTGCCAATTTTAGCACTAGGATTGTCTAATTTGGTCTTAAGAAAAAAAGTTTGGGAAATCTCAAAGGTTCCCCGTAACAGCAGCCATTGATATTCTGAATTATTTTTGGTCAGATAAGCCCATTTACTTAAATATGCACAGGACGAGTGACCACAGCCTTTAAACATAATTTCAGCGGGAGTGCCTTTAATAGAGCCATTCTAAAGATAACTGAGTTCCCATTTTCAGGGGCTTTTCTCTAGAGCAAGGACCCCTAACATCCTAAAACAACTCAAGCAACCTGCACATTAAAAAAGTTATTTAGTCGAGACAGTTTGCTCCAGGAAGACACACAACAAAGGCTGAGGCAGAACTTCAATACAGCCTGAAAAACTAGTGCAGCCCCACGGAAGCAGCCTAATCTCCCAAGGGCAGGAGTCCCTAACCCCTGGGAAGCAGATGAGTACCAGTCCATGGCCTGTTGGGAACGCGGCTGCAGCATCATCTGTGTTTGCAACTGCTCCCCAGCACTAGCTAGCATCACCGTCTCAGCTCCACCTCAGCTCATCGGGCATTCTCATAAGAGCACCACTCCCTGGTACCAAAAAGGTTGGTGACTGCTGTCCTAGGTATTCTGGCCAGAGTGTGGAACTAGTTCACAAATAAGGCTTTGTAACAAAACAAAGAAAAACTAGAAACAGTTCCCAAATAAAGCCTGGAGAGCTTCAGAATAGCGGAAGCTCAGTTCCAAAAGACTTACCCTTTCCAGCTCCCGAATTAGAGAGGAGACAGTGAGCTCAAAACAGCTCTGTGGGCACCAGCACCTGTTTTGCTCCCCAGCTGGGAGCTATAAGGGTTTCTTGTCTGAATTCCAGAGGACCCCAAATTTTGTCCATAAACAAAAGTATACCAGGTATCACCTCATTAAAGAGGATTTATGGGGGGGGGGGGAATTGCAACCCTCAACACAAGAACGTGGTGAACCGTGCACAAATGGTGCCAGGACAAAGCTGGACGAAGTACTTAAAGCATAGGAAGTTAAGGGGAAGGGGAGGATCCAACCATAGAGCTCTGTTGTAACCCTAGAAAACTTCCTGTCGAACTTTCCTAACAGGGTGTGAGAGCGCCTCCTACAGGCCCGCACGATTTCTGTCTAGGTTGAGGTCTCTGTCAACCTTTTTCTAAGACTGGCAACTTTAGTGGTCGGAGCCCTTGGTTGGATCTCCACGAGGGGAGGGCTGCCCAAAACGAGGATCCAGGGAGAGAGAAGCCTGAGGCCTCGGAGGTGTCAGCTGGGGATAGAGCGCCCGGCGTCCACAGCGCTACTCTAGCCGTCACCTCCCGCGGGCGGGGCCGTTGCCGGGCGGGGCGTTGACGTCAACCCGGAAGGGGCGGGGCAGCCGGGCGCCAGGCTGCAACGCGCCGGCCTGGAGGGGGCCAGATCCCGGACCATGGCGACGGCGGCGGGCACCGATAGTCGGCGCGCGGCCCTGGAGGCGGCGGCCGCGGCGCCGGAGCGGGGCGGTGGGAGCTGCGTTCTGTGCTGTGGGGACCTAGAGGCCACGGCGCTGGGCCGCTGCGACCACCCGGTGTGCTACCGCTGCTCTACCAAGATGAGGGTGCTGTGCGAACAACGATACTGTGCCGTGTGTCGCGAGGAACTGCGCCAGGTGTGTGGCGCCGGCCGGGCTGCTCATTAGGGACGCCGGGGCGGGCACCGGTGCGCGGCCGGGCGGGGCGACCCTGGGCGGCGGGGCACCCGGGGACCGGAAGGCGACTTTCCTTTTCTTATGTCCAGCGGCGGGCCTGGCGGCGCCAGCTTCCAAAAGAGAGGCCTGGCAGGACACCCGGGGCGAGATTCCGATCGTGAGGCCTACTGTAGGGCGTCTGGGGCCGGGAGGCAGGAGGTGACCGAGCTGGGTCCAGGAGGGAGCGGTCTCTGTGGGAACAGAGCCTCGGGACTTTTCTCTTGCACCCCGGGAATTCCTGCCGAACTGCAGGAATGGACATGTCCAGAGCAAGAACTGCTCCATCTGCTCATCTTTGAGAGTTTATCCTTCAGGGGTCTTCATTCTGGTGGAGGAGACAGAGCAGTGGGCACCTCCATAGGCGAACTGTTTTGGAAGCAGAGGGTCAAACTGGGCGTTTCCAGCCCAGCAATGTTTTGGGCCCCTCTAGATTACTAGAACTGCAGTTTTAATATGTTGAATGGTAGTCGCACTCTGACCTGCCTCCAGAGGGGAAAGCAGAACCATTGGCGTCTCCTTGTGTTTGGTGGGTAGTGATAAAAATGTCATGAAGTCTTGCCATTTCGGAAGGCGAGTGTGGGGGCGGGGTTCAGCTCCAGCGTGAAGCGAGTAGTTTCTGACTCTGTCCAGACTCGGAAGTCCTGGAGGGGTCAGAGGGCACCATGGAGCTTTCCCCCACCCTCCCGCTAATGCCAGTTGCTGGCTGGCTAAGAGCACTTAGCTGGAGCTCCCTTGGGTTGCTGTGCTTTGAGATTTGTTTGCTTCCAGTGTTGTGAAATTCCTCTGGTTTGTTCGTGGAAAGCTTGGGCTAGTGACATCTGCCAAGGAATTCTGACTTTCCTCTTCCTAGAAGTGATGCAGAAAAAGCATTGTTGAGGAATAGGGTTTGTTTGTTTTATTTTAAGTAGACATTTATGTTAAACCAAGTGGATGTTGTAATTCCATAAGCTCTGTGTGGGCACCTACTTTGTGTCCTGTTGGAAAAAGACAGGGATGCTGTAAGTCTGTAAACAGAGATGTACATGGACACCAGAGAAATCAGGGGTGGGAACAGTCGAGGAAACCTTGGGCCTGTGGCATACTCACAGGGCACTTCCTGGCTTTGCCAGAGCCTGCCTTGCTGGTCAGTCTTACGTAGCATGATATAACCCTTGAACAGCCAGATTTCCCAGTACACTTGTAGCTTCCTTACAAGAAGGAAAGTGCCATAGGGACCCCAGCCCTGGACACTGTGGGTCTCACTCAGAAGTAAGCAGACACCTATGTATGGCTACTATACCAGCATCAGGCTTTTCACTGCTTGTGGGTCCCACGCCCTCTAATTGCTTTGTGGCAAAGGGGTGTTGACATGAGCTGTCAGCAGGCTCCAGTGGGGTGTGGTTTGGCATGAGGTACCCCTGGCTGAGCCTGGCCTTCTTCTCGGGCTTGCCCCAAATTGCTGGGCAGCAAGCAAGAGGGTGTCCAGAGAAGTTTGAGATGATGCTCTTCTCTATTCATCCTGCTTCCCTCCCACTCTTAAACTTACAGCTCTACCCTATCTCTTTCTTTTCCTTTGTTGAGCACTCTGAATTCCTGTGTCCCTTACCCACTCTGAATCCCACAGGGACCCCTTGCCCCTGACCCTGCCTCTGCTCTGCCCTCCCTTATGAGACTTAGTCTTTGAAAAAAACTGGGAAGAAAGTGTGCCAAGATGCTGTATGGAACAGGCCAGCTCCATTTGCTGGTTAATTTCTGTACCTTGACTGAGTGCCTCCCTATGCCATCCCATGGAGACAGGCATTAGGAAGAGTAGATGTAGCTTAGTCTTGCAGCTGCTAGTCAGGTGAGGAGCCAGATCAATTTAGATTGCTGGCAGGTGCTCAGGATGGAGGCTAAGTCCCAACTGACAACATGTAGGTTCACACTGATGTCAAGTTGCCAGATCACATCTTTCCCAGAGGCTACTTTCTTATGAAAGATGATTCTTGTCTTGCTTTCCACCTTGCCCTGATCTGCAGAGATATTCCACCTTGCCCTGATCTGCAGAGATATCAAAGAGGCTTGACGGGCCTGGTGTACAAAGTGGGATGTGTACGAGCTAGGAGGGGCCCTGCAGGCCACCTAGTGCAGCCCCACTCCCCATTTCACAGGCTGAAAGTGGGAGGGAGGCTGAAGGCAGGTCAGGAGGTGGGACCTGCTGACTCAGGTCATGCTTTTCTGTTGTCAGTGCCTCCTCCCCTGGACCTCCTCTAAGATTATCATCTGGGCTCCTTGTGTGCCTATGGGACAATCCCCATGGTGGGATAATCCCCAGGGGCCCACCGTCTGTTTGCTACCCTACCCCAGGGCTGTCCTCACTGCCCATCCCTCACTTATCTGGCTCATTTTTGCCATGGTCACTGCTGGCTTCACCTGTCTCCTCATCCGCCCATTTTTAGTGCCCACTGCATACCAAGAGCATACTAGAGCAGTAAGGCCCCATACTGAAACCCACATCTGTCCCTGTGGAGTGCTCTGAGGGGGTCTCTCTAACCCCTATCTCTCTAACCCCTATCTCCCCTTGTCTCTTCTCAGGGACTGGCCTGGCCATCCTGGGCCCACCCAGGGGTGCACTTTCCCCCTTGGTCATTTATTGCCTGACCTACCCAGGGGCTGCCCAAGATGGTCTATCTTCAAGTGTCCAGTCTTGGCCTGGTCTCTGTTCTTGGACCTATGACCCCCTCCCATCAGGTGGTCACCAGGGTGGATGGGTCTCTGACCACACTGGTTGGATCCTTGGTGGGTTCCTGCCCATCCCTGGCCAGGCCACCATTCCCCTGTTCTTGTCTAGCCACTTGGTCTCACTACTTGCTTCACTCTATGCTGGGGACAAAGACACCAGCCATACCAGGCTGCATTGCCATCCCCTAGACTGCTCATTGCTGGGCCTAGCCTCTGCTGCAGCCCTGGGGGCACTCAGCACCTGTCTCACAGCCTGTCTGGGAGGGACAGTTAGCATTTCCCCACTCCACCCCCTGGCTCCAAAACTCTCCCTCCTTCTGAAAAAAAGTTCAGTCACTTTCCTTTCCCAAGCCTCTTCCCTTGGTTCTGATCCCTCCCTGAGCCAACCTGATGTCCCCTTCTCCTGACTTGGCTCAGGTGTGTCCAGCCTGGGCTGCCATATCAGGCTACATTGCCATCGGGCATTTGGTCTTGAGACCTGCACCCTGACTCTGTCCACGGCAAGGGCACCCACAGCCCAAGGAGACACCATCCATGGTGGATTGGTATTGACCTCTGAAAGGAGTGTGCTGGAGCAGGGAGGCAGTATGATAGGGTGTCCCAGCACGGGTTTCCTCTGGGGAAGGAAGTTGTTTTTCTGCTGAGTCTGTTGGGCTTAGATGCTTCTTGGCAGCCTTGGGGGATCCTTCACAGGCTCTTGCCTGGCCACCTTGCAGGCTTTTAAGTCTGCTTTCTGTGTTGCCTCAGTCTAGTTAGGACACCAAGTCTGGTGGGTAGCTCTTCCAGGAGCATCCTGCCTGGTTTTTGGCCCTATGCCTGTGAGTATCTGTCCCTGGGCAGGATGCAGGAGGAACTAGGGTTTGGACTAAAAAGGCATCCTTGGGAGGGGTCGTAAGGCAGGATTGGGCATGGCTTGCCCAATTTCTTAAGAAATTCTTAAGAAGGCACATTTCTTAAGAATCCAGCTTAAGGCTCTGGCCTGAGGATATGCCGGGGAGGAGTGTGGAGGGTGACCCTTTGGTGGTAGAGCCATGACTTCTTCCTGAAGACATGGCAGTGCAGCTAGGATGAAGCAGCCATCCAAGCTCAGTGTATAAGCCCCTGCTTTGCCAGACAGGAGGACAAGGGAAGAAAGGCCTTTTGGGGTCCTGCTCAACCCTGGCCCCTCGGAATGAGTGTGGCTGGATCACGATGCCTCCCTTGTGCTACTGTGGGGATGGAGTGGGAGGCAGGCTTGGGTGTCAGCCTGCCCCTACCCCTAGGGTGTTCTCAGAAGCAGAGGCTGAGCTCCCTGGCTCCTCCCCAGGCAACCAGTTTAGACTACCCTGCTGCTTGGGGACAGCCAGCCCTGTGCTTTCCCAAGTTCATGGCCATTCTGGTCCCAGACATCCTTCCTGGCTGAGCTGAAACATAATAGGAATGACCTTGGTGTGGCCTTCCCCAAAATGAAGATGAATCGTCCTGTTTCCCTACCACCACCACGTGTGCTGTTGAGGACTCTGAGCTAAGGCAAGAAACCAGTTCCAGACTTGGGTGACAGTTGGTGGAGCAGGAAGGAGCACGGAGGAGGGGAGATGGGCTGGTGTGGTCTTGGTCCAAGGGAGGGAGCCCTGCAGGGAGCAGTGCCCTGTTGGTTCAGAGCACTAGGACAGGGGTCTGGTTGTCGTCAGGGTCTGTGGCAGGGCCAAGGCAGGGCCAAGTAGGCCCAGCTGGCTTTACCTGAGAATGCTGGAGACCCCTGAGGAGCCACTGGGCTGTGGAGGTTAACACGTCCATCCCCGTCCAGTGCACACTACCAGCTCATCCCTTTCGTGCCCCCAGACAGCCCAGTTAACAGGCAGGAAGCTGGCCAAGAATAGCCAGGGCCATGACTGAATCTTGTGGAAGAGCTCTTCTCCTGTGCAATCTTGGAAACATCATGGGTAGATGCAGGGTGGCCAGGCCTTGACACACAGTCACCTGATATGTCCTGGCCTGGCAGCATTTTTCTTTAGCTGCTTCTTGGACTGTCTCTCCCCATGAAAACTGTCATGTGCTCAGCCCTCATGTGATTAAACTCTGGTTTGCCTGGACGTTTGCTTTCTGTCACTGCTTCTGGGGGTCACTGCCCCTGGGGTACAAGTTTGGTTGTGAATGAGTGGGGAGCCAGCTGCCCCTTAGTGGCAAAGCCAGGTGTTGCATCTATCTGTCAAGGCAACCCCAAGTTGGCCTGGCAGAGAGTGCTGGCCCTGCCTCTGGTTTCCCCAAAGAGGCCCTGAGTACCTCCCTTTCTTCTCAGACTGACAGTGTCCTCCAGTGGACATCCATCCTGATCACCAGGTCCTCTAACTTTCGGTTCTAGGTGGTCTTCGGGAAGAAGCTTCCCGCCTTCGCCACAATCCCCATCCACCAGCTGCAGCATGAGAAGAAGTATGACATCTATTTTGCTGATGGGAAAGTGTTTGCCTTGTATAGGTGAGAGAGAATGCCTCAGCTTCGGCTTCTAGGATCTGTGGCCAGCCTGCATCCTATGTGACACTTTGTGGCAGGGGTGGGTGTATCCCCGTTACCTCCTGTGCTCACAGTTTTCAGGAGGTGGGGCACTTGGTGTGGCACAAACATCAGGGCCATGTGGCTGGGCTCCTACTTTCAGTTTTCTCTCCTGTAGTTGGGGATGCTTACAGCACTCCTCATGAAGTAGTGGTAGAGATGGGTGGCAGGGGGTGAATTCAGAGAAAAAGCTCCTGGTATAGCACATAGCACCTGCTTTCTGGGTCCCATTGAGGTGCATGTGAGCTCCTGCAAGGCATGTTCTTGGCCCATGGTACGAAAACCCCATGAAGGGGTACAGTTGTCATGGGTATGGTCTTCATCTTCCAGGTGAGGGGTGGCTGCCATGTAGATTCATCATTATGTCCACCTGTTGCAGGGGTCTGTCTCTCATATCATGGACCCAAACCCATCCTGTGGCCTTGTTTGATCTGGGCCCTGGTGGGGAGCAGGTCCTGACCCCAGGTCCAATACTGTCTGACTCAGAGGTTGGAACCATGGTGGGCTTGGGTGGGAGTCCCTTCCCTGGCTTCTCCTAGGACATCTACAGGGGTGTGGAGCAAGGAGCCATGGGGAGGTGCCAATGATCACTCCTGATGGTGACACTGAGTGCTTGAGGGGGTGGGTGGCTCTCGGTGTCTCCCAGGCAGCTGTTGCACCACGAGTGCCCAAGGTGCCCTGAGCTACCGCCCTTCGGCCTCTTCGGGGACCTGGAGCAGCACATGAGGAAACAGCATGAGCTCTTCTGCTGCAAGCTGTGCCTCAAACACCTCAAGGTGTGCCCCTACCCCCAATAGTACCCACCTAAGGGTCTTAGGGACCCAGGGAGTCCTGGGTAGAGGTGGATGGTGGCCAAACCCTATGGGGCATGGGCTCAGCCAAACAGCTGTGAGAGGCTGGTTGCTGCCTCTGACTCTGGTCAGGCCAGATCCCTGAAGCCCCCCAGCTTCCCCCAGCTCTCTTGTATCATAGAACCTTGGGGCGGGAGGTGGGAATCAGGCTGCATACAGCCTGGACAGGGAGGGCCTCCCAGTGACTATGTAGACCTGCCAGGCTCCTTGTGTCCAGGGGCTCTCTCCACTGTCTGGCCATGAGAGGGGACAGGAGGCCTGGGAGCCTGAACCCTGTGCCCAGTTACCCATTCCCCACAGATCTTCACATATGAGCGCAAGTGGTACTCACGCAAGGACCTGGCACGGCACCGCATGCAAGGGGATCCCGATGACACGTCGCACCGTGGGCACCCACTCTGCAAGTTCTGTGATGAACGCTATCTGGATAATGACGAGCTGCTCAAGCATCTGCGTCGAGACCACTACTTCTGCCACTTCTGTGACTCGGATGGGGCCCAGGACTACTACAGGTGGGTGCAAGACAGCACAGGGTGGCCCCTAGAACACCCAGAGCAGGTTGGGCAGAAGCTACTGGCTAGAGTGGTAGGACTGACAAGGCTCTTGCTGACACCCCACCAGCGACTATGCGTATCTTCGCGAGCACTTCCGGGAGAAACACTTCCTGTGCGAGGAAGGCCGCTGCAGTACTGAACAGTTCACCCATGCCTTTCGCACTGAGATTGACCTCAAGGCGCACAGAACGGCCTGCCACAGCCGGAGCCGTGCCGAGGCCCGCCAGAACCGCCAGATAGACCTGAACTTCAGCTACACGCCACGGCACTCACGCCGGAATGAAGGTGAGCAGGGCCTCCCTTCTGCAAAGCAGGGTTCACATTGCCCTGCTTTAGAGGCCTCAGACCCAGATCCTGATCCAATCTTCGTGTGTCAGCGGAGACAAGGGACATACACATGTTGAACCTGCATCTCCTCTGAGCATGTTGTGACTGTAGGGAGCTCTTCACCCTGGCTGATTCCAACAGCATTTCGGGTCTGTGTTCTGGGGTCCCTGGGACTCTCCCCAAGGTTGGAGGATTATTCAGTGCCTGCTTTATGTGGGTCCCCACCTGAGGCTGTATGGCCAGTAGGCCTAGGCCCTAAACCCACTTCTTTCTCTGACCTGCTGCTCATGCCTTAAAGACCTGGGATTGGTATGGACCCCTCAAGCTATCTGAACCCATGCCCTAGGCTCACATGCTGTGGGGCGCAGAGAAATCTCTGCTGTCCAAGCCAGCGCACTGCCTCAGTCTGGCTTGGGCCCATGACAAGCTATGTGCTGGCTACAGGGATTGTCAGTGGTGAGGACTACGAGGAGGTGGACAGGTACAACCGCCAGGGCCGTGTAAGCCGGGCCAGTGCTCGTGGAGCCCAGCAGAACCGCCGAGGAAGCTGGAGGTACAAAAGGTGGGAGGATTTGTATGCCACCAATATTTTCCTGGTGCCACCCCTCAGGCAGTGGTAGTGGCCCAAAGCTGGGCTGGGAACAAGCATGGGGACTGTCCTTCTGGCATCTGGTATGCTGGGTATGGCAGCCAAGCTGTTTGGTGTCCTCGGTGAGCAGATGTTTCCTCTTCTTTCCTCTAGTTTCAGCCAGACATACCAGGACCTGCAGGTTGGGGTGGGTGAGAAGGGCCTGTATCATTTGTAGGTTCATTGCAGTTGTGCTATGAAGCATTAGTGTGACAGGCACATGCTCAGGTCGGGGGCTGCCCCCAATGCTGATGCCAGGCAGGATCCAGGCATTTGCTGACCCCAAATGCTACCTCAGAGCATTGGGCCAAGGTACTGCCCACAGCTACATCCTGAGGGGCAGTTGGGGGGAGCGGGGAGCAGACTCCTGCTGCTCCACAAGTGCTCTCTCCTGGCTAGTGAGGGTGGACCAGCACCAACTCTGCTGGCCCCAGGCCTGGCTCCCTGCAACCTCCTGGTGTCCAGGCTTCCTGGGACAAGGCCCTTCCCCAGGCCCTTGCCCTGCACACTGCTGTAGTCTCGGGCCTTGCCTAGACTAAAGGTCTCTCCATCCCAGGGAAGAAGAGGACCGAGAAGTGGCAGCTGCCATCCGGGCCTCGGTGGTCTCGCAGCAGCAGCAGGAGATGCACAGGAGCGAGGACCGAGAGGAGGGCAGCAGGCTTAAGAAGGAGGAAGCAGGGGTACTGGGGCCAGAGGAGCCCCGGGGGCCCCGGCGTCTACCTCGGACTCAGGGTGAAGGCCCAGGTGAGCCAGCCCTGCCTGCAGGCAGTTCTGCCTGGGCCTAAGAGCCACTTGGTTGGCTCCTTGGTCATCCTGGAGAGTCTGCTCCCACCTCCTCAACATTGGTTGGCCCTGACATAGGATCCTTTTGTGTCTTGTAGGCCCCAAAGAAGCCTCAACAAATGGTCCTATAAGCCAAGAGACCTTCCCAACCACCACCCCTGCCTCAGGGGCCACACTTCCAAGGTACATGTGTACACAAACTCGGGCCAGGGTGCGAAGCTCCTATGGCGGGTGGGTATGGGGCAGGCCAGGGCTTGGCAGGCCACTGACCCCTCTTCCCTCCCTGGGCTCAGCACCCTCCTGCCCCCCACTTTGAAGCTCAAGGACGAAGATTTCCCCAGTCTCTGCACCTCCAGTTCCTCCTGCTCTGCAGCAGCAGCCCTGGGTCCTGTGGGGCTGGCATTGGCATACCCTGTTCCCATCAGAAGCAGGAGTACTTTCCAGGAGGATGACTTCCCTGCCCTGGTGTCTTCCACCTCCAAGCCCAGCACTGCCCCCACCAGCCTTATCTCTGCCTGGAACAGCAACAGCAGTAAGAAGGTGGTACAGCCCACCTCAGGGGCCCAGGCTGCCAGTGGGGGCAGCCAGCCTCCCAGGAAGGCTGGGAAGGGGGGCAAGGGCAGCAAGAAGGGTGGGCTGCCCGTCACGGAGGAGGAGGAAGAGGAGGACAGCCACATCAGCCTCACTGCCCCGGAGCTTCGGAGTGGGCCCACCACTGTTGCTGTCTCTTCCCTGCTGGCAATGGCCTCCACCCAGACCTTCACCAAAGTCGGCAAGAAGAAGAAGGTGGGCTCTGAAAAGCTGGGTGCCGCATCGCCACCGCCATTACTTCCTGACAAAAATGCCCCCCCCGGGGCTGAGCAGGCCCCCCCAGTTCCCATGGGCAGAGCTGAGGGGCCAGTCGCTGTCATCGTCAATGGACACACAGAAGGATCGACCCCAGCTCGGAGTGTCGCCAAGGAACCCCCTGGGCTCCCACGGCCCCTGGGGCCCCTCCCCTGCCACACACCCCAGGAAGACTTCCCAGCACTAAGCAGCTCCTGCCCACCCAGGATGCCCCCTCCTCCAGGTAGGTACACCTGGCTCAGGCCTGCATCTGGGCATCTGGGAAGGATCTAGGGTTGTAGCGTCTGGATGGCACCCCCAGGGCCCAAGATTATGTAGTATAGGTAGCCACAGGACCTGGGTGGGGAGAGATGAGCTTGTGCAGTGGTTTCCAGCTGCTTCAGAAGCTTAGAAGTCGGGACACGGGCACCACCATCTGTGAACAGTGTGACCTTGGTCCACCATGTAACCTTTCTGTGTCCCTTTCTTCCCTGTAAAATGGGGCAATCCTGGCCCCTATTCAAGATTGGGACAAACAAGTTAACTTAGCTCAGGATTTTCCACGAGGGAGCGCAGCATGTGTGCTGGCTCTGGGCATTGTCAGGCCCTTGGGCCCTTGGCCTGCTCTTGATGGGAGGTGTGGTCTGTGGATGGTAACCTAACCCGGGTGAGCTGGGTAGTCTGTGAGAAGCGGGGGATGAGGCCTGGCCGTCCCTGGCCATCAAGGGTTATGTTCTGGGTCTTGGTGTGCTGCCCCCGCAGGCTTCAGCACTGTGGTGCTCCTGAAGGGCACTCCACCCCCACCTCCGCCGGGTCTTGTGCCCTCTGTCAGCAAGCCGCCCCCTGGCTTCTCTGGCCTTCTGCCCAGCCCCCACTCAGCCTGTGTCCCCAGCACTACCACCTCCACAAAAGCGTAAGTGTGGCGGGCTACCTAGCCTTGTGCCCCTGGGGGCCAGGGGAGAGTGCTCTCAACCTTGAGTCATCCCCAAAACTGAAGCTTTCACTTCCTCCCGGTCTCCCCAACCCCCAGACCCAGGCTGACACCAGTGTCACAGGCTTACCTGGTCCCTGAGAACTTCCGGGAGAGGAATCTGCAGCTCATCCAGTCCATCAAGGACTTCCTGCAGAGTGATGAGGCCCGCTTCAGTGAATTCAAGAGCCACTCCGGGGAGTTCAGACAGGTTAGGCTGGTGGGGAGAGGGGGGCCAGCCCACAACCTGGGGTTCAGGCCTGGGCCAGGCGTGACTGGGCCTGGTTCTGCGTGGCAGGGCGTGATATCTGCAGCCCAGTATTACAAGAGCTGCCGGGACCTGCTTGGGGACAACTTCCTGAAGATCTTCAATGAGCTGCTGGTACTCCTGCCTGACACAGCCAAGCAGCAGGAGCTACTGTCTGCACACACAGACTTTCAAGGCCGGGAGAGGCCTCCCAGCACCAAAGCCAAGAAGAACAAGAAGAATGCGTGGCAAGCCAGCACCTGGCAGGCGGGCCTGGACTGCTGCGTGTGCCCCACCTGCCAGCAGGTGCTTGCACATGGTGACGTCAGCAGCCACCAGGCTCTCCACACTGCCCGGGACGATGACTTCCCTTCCCTGCAGGCTGTTGCCAGGACCCTCACGTAGCTCTTGCCAAGTAGGCAGAAATGGCCACACTCATGAACCTCCTTTCTCCCTGGTCCTCCTGGGCTGCCAGGTAGCCAGGTAAGGCCCTTGTGAGGCCACCTGCTCAGGCCCCTCAGTTGGCCAGTCTGCCAAGGGTCACAAGGACAGCCCACCCTGCTGTGTCAACACAGTCAGGCAGGAGTCCATCTGGTTTTCTTCTGGAAACTGGGCCGAGACCTGTGCCTCAGTGGTGGGCCAATCTTGGTTTGTATCTCATGCCTCTGGAAGGTGCCAGGGAGGAGAAGGGCCGGAATACAGGGACCTGTCTGTGCTGTCAGAGCCAGTGGCCAGACCTAGGACCTACTGAGCCTAAGCACCATGGCCCTCAAGCCTGAAGCTGTGGGTCCACTGGTGCTGGAGCCAGATTTTGAGTGTGTTGTATAAACAGTGGGCTGTTTCATGATTCAAGAGTCTTCAGGATTAAAAGCAGACACAAAATTGTGCTACTTGAAGTTAAATCTTTCTACGAGACAAGCTGAATTTGGGATCTCAAATTGCCTCTGATCTTTTATAAAAGTTTATCTTCAAATAAATTTATTTTGCAATAATGCACATAGCTGGTGTTCTGAGCTTCTCTGCCTTCTGAGGTTGCCTAGCAGCAAGGGAGACTCAGTCTTTAGATGCTACAGCTCAGGCAGTCAACTAGTGAGCACTGGGGTGGAAGAAGGCCTGTGGGGAGAGCTGGGCAGCTGGGTTTTGCTCACAGGGAGCAGCAACCTGGGGCCCTGCTCCTTGAGGACTGGTACTACCATAACTTGACACAGCCATACTTGACCCACACTTTGTACCCAGTAAAACTATTCTTCCAGAACATGGGAGGCATAGACACAAGGCTTACATTCATAGATGTGTGAAAGAACTACTGAAGGTGAACCTCAACAAGAACAATTTAGAAACAGTGGGGGAGAATGAAATAATTTGTGTTTAATTATTTGGATCTAGTATTTTGGAAGGGGACCAGATACACTGAAATCTCCCCTTTCTGCCCCGAATACACAGACAGAAAATAAATTCTAAACACATAGCCACATCCAAATAAGACAAAGGAAATGTCTGTAGATAAGAAGAAATGGAGATGTCTTTCTAAAACAAGCAGAAGCGGGTATCCATGGTGATGAAGGGGCCAAAGTCAGTGTCCTGCATGGGAGCCAGGTGGGAGGCACATGGCTGCACTGCCACTGCCCACCTGAAGCTGAGGACTTGGATAGTGCTGCTTGACTGCCCGTGGCTGGAACTAGAGTGATGTCCCTGGGTGATGGAGAGGAGAGCCTCCACTCTGCACCCTCCATTGAGCTGCCAGGCTGCAGAGAGGCCACCTACATTTCCTACCACATGAGAAGTACCTCATAGCTGATGCCCTCTTTGCAGACCTGAGTACAACCAACGCACAGAAGAGTAAGCTGGAAACTAGGATATCTTGTTAAGGATATTGCAAATACCTATTCTTAAGAAACAAAACCCATAATAGTACTATGTGACACTTAAGTAGTTCTGGTTGTGTGACAAACACTGCTTTGAGCTCTTTACATGTGTTACCATTAACGTGTTTACACATATTATCACCCCACCCTATGTGATAGGAACTATTATCATTTTTTTAAAAATGCCTACAGCACCTGGTATTCCTAGGTGGTCTCCCATCCAAGTACTAACGAGGCCTGCTTAGCTTCCGAGATCAGATGAGATCGGGCACGTTCAGGGTGGCATGACCATAGACTGAACTATTATCTTTTTATAGATGGAAAACCCAAGGCACAGACAAGTTGAGAAACTTATACCCAAGATGATCAAGCTTGAATGTGGCAAAGCCAGCATTCCAGTTCCAGAGACAGTTCTTAACTGCCTCACTCAACCAGGTTACTAACCAATTAGAAATTTTAAAAATGAAAAACTGAGATAAAAACACCAATAGTTGGGTTCAAAAGTAAACAAAACCAAGCTGGGAAAATTTCTAAAGGGGAGTTGGTCATGGAATGTGGTTCTGGAAGCTCTATGCCTGATGGGGGTCCCAGGAGCAGAAAGTGGTGAGAAAGGGATATTTGGAGAAATCATGACTGCTTTCCCCAGGCACTGAAGAAAGAAACAAGCACTAAGCAGTATAATTTTTCAGCCACATCTAGAGATACATTTTCAAAAAAATTTTAAAATTTGTGAAAAAAATATAACCTACAAAGGAATGCAAATTGTACTGTTATCAATGCTCTCACAGTGTAGGATCCTAAAATAGAAGTACTTTTTAAGTTCTAAGGAAAATTACTTATCATTTATATACCCAGTAAACCTATCCTTTAAGAATGGGAGTAATATGGAGACTCAAAAGTTTACAACCATTGATTGATGAAAGAACTACTAAAGATACACTCCCACAAGAAATATTAAGTACTCTTGCTATTATAAAAGGGATAAATGAAATGGGGATCTCTGCAACTTTTCAGAGTGCCTGCTCTGAGCAACCCAGTTCCAGATCAGTGTGACATATGGTGAGGGGCTTATGGACCTGGGGTCCCCAGGTGTGGGGGTCAGCCTAGCCTCCACTTGTCTGCCCCTTCCGAGATTCTGGGCCCTAATGTACTTAACAGCTCAACCTCCAGCACTGGGAAGGGCAGAGGTAAAATGAGTCCAAGAGTGTCTGGGCCACAGTAAACTCATTTATAGTCTTTATTGTAAAGAAGTTGCAGTTGGAACATGGGACACTGAAATTACACAATCACGGATTGTTCTTTCAGAGGAGGAAGGAAAAGATCCATATATACAAAAATTGTAAACATGTTCACTTAAATATCCACACATAATTGACCTAAGCTACAATATTCAGGGTTGTCACTCAACTGCAACTCCAGAGAGAGGTGTCTGTCTCTAAGAATGAAATGTGGCAACTGCATTTGGTACTGACATAATATGAAAAGCCAGCTTGGAGAAATGCATGAGTGGTCAGCTATGCAGAGGGTCCTTAACGTTGGACTGGATCTTAAAATAGGGTACAGGGTGGGAAGTTGAGAGATTGGTCCAGGAAGCCAAGGTAAAGGGGTTTACACAGAATGGCTGTCTCCCGGGCACCGTGGGCAGATAGAGCCTTTCTCTTCGCATGGGGCTTGTCTTGCCAGGCACACAGGTGTCCTAAGCCTCCGTTGGTATTATTGAAGGGCTGGTGCCCAGGCCTATGGCCAGGTTGTGCCTTCCTAGCCAGAACTGCCCACACCTGGGCAGGGGCCTAGGCCAAGGCATGGAGGGGCTGAAAAAGGGGCCACAGACAGAAGGGTTGCTTGGGGGAACTACCAGGTGAAAACTGAAGACTTGATCACAATCACAACATTGACAGGGCCAGGCTACTCTAGCGGCAGGTGAGAGGAAATGGAAGGAAGCTCCAGACAGACCACATGCCCCTACAGGGTGAACCATCATGACAGGAACAAGGACTGCCACTACCCATGGGAACATGGGATGGGAACAGTGGCCATACTCCCTGGGCCACAGCATGGGGGTGGGAGCAGCTCCTACACCTGGCTATGGAGGGGCAGCTGGATCCCTGACTGGAGTGAACAGGTGAGCCTGGAGCTGTCTGCCTTATGAGGGGAATAGCCACTGCCCAGGCTGGTCCACTAGAGGCTGGAGGACACATGTCCAGGGCTGTGCTGTTCCCTCCTCAAGACCTCAGACCTGGGGCTATGGACTAAAGGTATAGGGAGGACTTCGGAGTACAGCCCAGGCACTCTGGAGGCTACCCTCTCTTGGCTCCAGATGGCCCATAGTGGTCACCCCTCCATTCCTGGCACTGGGCCAGGAAGACCTGAGGGAGGTCACAGAAAGCCTTGGTCCTGCACTAGTGGGGCAGCCTTCTAGCCCTGGTCCGAGCCTGCGGGTCATTAGTATGCGGGTACCTGGTACCCTTTGGGGCTGGTGTCCAGGGTCTCGGTGAAGGGTGGGCTCTGGTAGGTCTCGGTGCCCTCCACGCCGCTTCCCACTGGGTAGCCGGGGTAGGCCTGGCCCGCCCCGGTGCCCAGCTGTTCGGTGGCAAAGAGAGACATGTCGGTGCCCAGGCGAAACCGCTGCAGGGCCTTCACGGTGAGCGCCACCTGAGGGGGAACCCAGGGTCATTCAGAGCCGACCCTGCCCCGGCCCTAGCTTGGCCAGGTCTGGCCCTCACTGGCCGCATGCTGCACCTACCCAGCTGAAGATGGAAAAGAAGCTGAAGGCGATGGCGGCCCGCGCTGCGTCTCCCGCTTGCTTGGTGCCGGGTCCGGGTGCCGTGCGCTGCCACTGATTGGTGAGGAAGCAGAAGCCCACGAACCACAAGAACGACCAGAGCCCTGCGGGAGAGCGGGTGGGCGGATTAAGGGCGCTCCATCTGAGGTCTCCGCCCAAACACACAGGAAACAGGCCTCGTCGGTACGCATGGAGGCCCCACCCACCGCCAGGCCCCGCCCGTACCCCGCTCATACCTGTTCTTGCTCCACTCTCCTCAAAATCAAGACGTTCTCTCTTTGGCCCCGCCCCTTAAAATCCCCACACGCTCACCCCAGAAGTCCCGCGGGCTTCCCTCCAGGGTCCCGCTTTCTCGGCCCGGCCACGCCCACCTGAGAAGCCCAGGTCCAGCAGTACCGCGCGACGGCGGTCGCGGACGCTGCTGATCTGTTGGAAGCGCACGTCGAGCAGAAGGAAGGCGGCGCAGGCGAGAAAGGCCCCGAGGCCGAGCGCGACACCAAAGCGACAGGCACCCGTGTTTCCATTGAAGACGCAGCGCAGCTCCGGGCCGCTGTCGGAGTTCACGTAGCCCTCGTTGACTATGGGCCCGAAGACGGCGATGGAGAACACCTGCGGACAGCAGGTGGCACTCAGGGCCTGACAGTGACACCCTTTCTTTGCCCAGGGCCGAGCTTTCCGTGGCCCACCGCGAGCGGCCACGCCCTCAGGCCTATCCCTGAGTTCCCTTACAGCATGAAGCCCATCTCTGGATGAAGGTCTTCCCGCACTCCCTTAACACCTCCCTCAGGTACTTAGTAATTATGGATAACATGTACCATTTAGTGAGCATCTCCTATATCCAGGCAAGGTGCTTAAAAACGCTACTTTACATGGGTTGTTCGCTCCTAGAATCCTCCCAGAAAACCACGAAGGTGCCATTGTTCTTATCCCCTTTACAGATGGGGAAATTAGGGCTCCAACAGGTGATTTGTCGGAAGTCAGAGTGCTGATAAGAGCTGGGGCTGACATTCAAGCTGGGTCATCTGCATCATGTGGGGCCCGTAGTCTCTCCTCGCTGCCCACTGGAGAGTACAAGAATAGGAGCCTTCAACTGGACCCAGTGATTCTAGGCTTGAGCCAAATGGTCTGGGTAAGGTAGATGTGGAACCAGCAGGGAAAGGCCCGGAAACACTGGGAGGTAGGGGGCGCAACAGAGGGACAGCTACACAGAGCTGAGGACCAGGCCCTGTGTGGAACCCACCCTCAGCATCTGTGTGCTAGGCAGCCATTTCCCAGCATGTCAAATGTAGTAACAGACACAGCTCATGGGATGTTGGGGACTGAGAAAAATATCCCACCCAGCATCCTACACTTGGTGGGCACTCAAGGATGATGACCCCATGTGACTGTGATTAATTATTACTATCACCCATAAGTGTTTGGGTTCAAAAGGTGACACAATTGACCTCTAGGGTTCAGTCAAACCTCAGCACCCTGTTCCCACCAGGGCTGGAAGGTAGGTCAGAGGTGAACCATTTTACGCCAGATGCTGATCTTTTAGCTTTGGGCAGCCTTATGTTTCTAAAAAAAGACCTCCAGTTTCAACTTCATTTTCTCCTTTCCCTCTCTAGCTCCTAGAGACCTACCTACCCAAGAGGGAAAGCAAGGCACAGGATATGGACTCACCCCCAGAGTGGCCCACAAGTCAGATCATAGCTGGAACCAGAATATAAGGATCCTACATCTGGGTCTGGCCAGAGTCATTCCACACAGAAAGGGGAGGCCCATGCCCCACCCTGGGCACTGCCCTACTGGAAGACCAGCAAGTAGATGCAGCTGCCATCAGCTGCTGCTGCTGGACAAAACCCAAAACTCAGCACCCCACCTCTCTCCTGCCTGGAGGGGTGGAAAGGAGGAGCAGGCCACAAGGCCCAGGGATGCCCCAGCAGGCTAAGCTGCCCCAAATCTGCCCTTCCCACACCACCTCCAGGAAGCCCTCCCAGAGAAGAGCCCCTTCTGGCTGCCTCACCCAGAAGAATCCCAGAACATTCCCTCAACTCACAGTTGCAACTGGGGACCTGGGAAGGGCCAGCTCCCTTCGAAGGAGCCTGGAGGATGTGTGTGTGGGAGAAGCACGGGGAGACTGCCTGATCTTCTCGGCTCCTGTAGCCCCCGCCTTGGGTAGAGGCTGAGTGGCCAAGCCCCTCCGTGAATCCCGTCCCCACTCCTTTGCCTGTTTCTAGATGGTGAGGACAGGAAAATTGGGGCGAGGGCTGAGAAAGAGAAATTAGACCTAAGGAGGAATTGGGGGTGGGGGGCGGCCGGTGGTGACCTCTCAAGGTCCCAGACTGTCGCCGCTAGCCCCTCCCCCGCCCGCAGGTGGGCGCGCCCAGCTGGGTGACGTAACTCCAACCTGCGGCCGGCGGGGGAGGGGTCGGCGAGGATGAGAATGGGGGCGAGGGGCTGGGGAGAGGGGCTGCGGAGAGAGACTAGGGATGCGAGGCAAGGCGGAATCGGATACTGGGGCGGGGGCCACTCACCCAGGACACAACCCGCAGCAGGGTCTGGGGCCGCCGCGCGAAGCTCACGGGGTCCAGGGCAGCCCCCGCACGGCCCGCGCCGAATGAGGCTCCCTCCATTGCTAACCCCGGCGGGCCGCGCGACCCCGTCGACTGCTGTCTGTCCGTCCGTCAGGCCGGCCCCGCCCGAGGCCGCCTGGGGCTGCTGCCGATGCTGCTGGTTGGTGCTGCCGCTGCCTCTTCCAGGGAGCGCGCGCCGGCCACGGCGGGGGCGCGCGGGGCGGGGCCGAGCCCGCACCCCGCCACTCCTCCACAAGCTGGACTGGAGCCCTTCCCTACCTCCTCCCTGCCCACCTTACACTCCCCCACTATATCACCTGCCTGATCCCAGGTCCGAGATGAGACCACCCACCAGATCATAATCAGGGAACAAGGCCAAGATGCCGGAGCCCCAACAGGCCCTCACAGGGAGTCAGGGGTCAGCAGGACAGGCGGGCACTGGGCTGGCTTTGCTGTAGCTAGACGGCTTGACAGAGAGAGGGGGTAAACGAGGTCCGAGGGCTCCAGTATCTTATCCCTGCCCTCATGAATGGGGAATAAACATGAGTCCCTGGCCCCATCCCCTGCAGACCAGAGATAGGTGAGTGGAGCCTTTCTCCCTTGACTCCCCACTGTACCCTAGCTTCTCCAGAGGGTTTTAGCCTGCCTGACAGGAAGGGAGAATGGCTTCTGACCCCAGGAGCACTTGTCCAGGTGGGCAGAGCTCACAGGCCAGCTTGGGTGGGAGTTGGGGCATCTCTGCTTTCCTGTGGCCAGATGTTGCTCCAAGGATGCTCTGAGCCTGCCACATTCCTGAGTTTCCCAAACTGACTTGTGGCTGACATTTAGTTTGGGGTCAAGAGGTGAGGAGCATGAAATATGAGAGTTTGTCCAAGTGGGGGCCTAACTGCCCCATGCCACTGCTGGGTCTATTCTACAAATTTCATGGACCCCAGTTAGTGTTCCTTCCTTCAAATTCCTTCCAAGTCAGCCTGACAGGAGCCTGGATGACTTCTATGTTTCTGTCTAGGGCATTAATGACAAGTCTGCATTCATTGAATATTTACAGTGCCAAGTGCTTCACAATGACCTCTTGGGGTAGGGACTGTTATCACCCCACTTCTCAGATGGTAACTAGGCAGGCTGGCTGAGTTCCTGGATCACTGAAAATGAAGAGCTGGGATTCAAATCCAGGTCCCCCTCATGACTTCAGTGAGGAGGGTAGTGCCTGTCCCAGCCCCCTGGGTAACCCATCCCAGGGCAGGTGTGGCCAGAGGTGCTGCCCACCAGTGTTCTGTCAAATCCATTACATTGTGTATCCAATCCCACTGCCTTTCATCTGTCAGCAAATGTTCCCCCTCTTGTACCATCCATTTCCCTCTTTTACTTGATCACTTGCATCAGCAACCAAATATATTACACTTTCTTCTATTTTAAAAACAAATTTCCATTCTTGACTCCATTCCCCTCCAGCTGTTGTATTCTGGCTGGGAGCCAAGGTCTGGGAGCAGGTGTGGCTGAGCAGATCAGGAAGTCTCAAAAGCTGGGTCCAGTTTACCTCCAAGCCTGCTCCACTCAGCCTTCTCCATCTCACTGATACACAGAGCAACTCCATCCTTCCAGCTGCTCAGGCAGAAACCAGTCACCCTGGGCTCTATCTTCAGAGTATATCTGGTATCTTCTACCTACTCTGGGACGAGCTTCCCCCTTAGCTGCCACATGGATGCTTGCCCCTCCCAGTTCCCATCCATGCCTGCCTCATCCCAGCAGCCAGAGGAACCTTTCAAAAGTCACATCTTACCGTTCTTTAGCTCCAAATCCTCCAAGACCTTCCTGTCACAGGAGCTGAGTGTTAAAACCATATCCTTGCTGAGTCCTTGATGACTTCAAGCTATCTGATCCTCCCATGGCTCCAGCAACTCAGTTTCTTTGCTGTTTTTGGAATATCCTGGCCAACTCTTGCCTTGAGACCTCTTCTTATTCCTAAGGAGCCAGAACCAGGAGAGGAGGAAGCAGCTGACCACATAAGAGCAAAGGCAACCCCTGTCCACCTCTGCCAAATCTCAGCACAAAACACACTGAAGTCAGGTCCTCAGTCTCTTCTCTGGCATTTTATTTTGGTCTCAAGCTCCGAGAAAGTTGGCCCTAGGAAGCATCTGACAGGCCTGGTACAGCTATGGAAAGCAATGTGCTGGACAGGAAATGGGCAGCAGGGTCGGTGAATGTGCAGTGAAGAACCCTCTCTGAATTTCTCCTCCCTGTAGGAACTGAGCAGGCGGTGGAGGAGTGCTTGGCCTCCAGGCCTCTTTCCTCAAGTACAAACAGCATACAGCTACTGGAGCTATAATCATTGCAGCAGTCCCTAGCTACAGAGTGAGAACACAATGGCCTGGCTTTGAGGGGTGTGGGACAGGGAAGCCCAGCCACACTTATCATTTTCTTGTGTGGGGAAATGGGCACCAGGTGTGGGGTGGGTAGGAGGCCACATCCTGAAAGGGACAGCCTACGTTATTCCTACTCCTTCGCCTGCAGCCCCATGGGGCCTCAGCTGAGGCGGCAGCCATATGGGTGCTTGTAGCAGACACCTCCACTTCAACTCCAAACCTGAGGATCACCCAACTAAAACACAACAGGCTCTAACTCTGCTGCACTTTAATGAGTATCCTGCCCCTCTCAAGTCAGGTCACCCTTAGGCCCTGGCTGGCTGCCCCATGGACTCCAGCTGGCCACCCTCTAGTCGCAGGAGCCATCCTTCCAGCCATCACGCCAGCGCTCATCCACTTTGGAGCAGTCGAAGTCTGGCTTGCCTAGCTTGCGGTTCACCTCGTTGTGCAGGCGGCACAGCCACTGAGTTAAACATGTCCGTGTGCTCGTGTCTGGCTGGTTCCTGCATATCCTGTATGGGGGAGCACATGGAAGATGGGGATAGGCAGAGGTCTCACTGTCCCTGCTCCTGCCCCACCAGCCCCCTGCCTGCTCAATCCAAGGAGGAGAAATGGAACACTGCTGTGAGATACACCCATGAGTATCCTCATGCTCTGAGAAACTAATTCCCAGAACAAGGCTGACCCTGCATCCAGGTATGATGAACTTAAGCCTGCTCAAAACTGCACTTAGGGAGCTTGGCAAATTCTGACAGGAGCCCTGGGCAAGACATTAAGGCATAGGCCAAGCAATTTTACAACCTCGTAATAATCAGGAAGCCTCACCCCAGCTTCCCTAGCCCTGGGCAGTGTGGAAAGGGTGGGGCTTACACAAAGGCATAACTGAAAACAGAACTTGGTTTCTTAGCTCCTGGAGGCTGGTGCCTCAATTCAGGAAGAGATTTCCTTCAAACTGCCCAGATTTCAAACAGCAAGGCTACCCTGCCCCCCACATCCAACCCAGAAATGCCTATGGGAGCCAAACAATGAATCTTAGGCTCCCTAATAATATAAAAGTAGCTTTTGGGAGCAAAAGCAGTGCGTTCTCAAGAAGTCAGGCAAAGTTGAGTCCTCTTTAACCTATGGGAACCTCCATCAGTGCTAAGCAAGGGACCTCTTGAGGGAAGACTTCCCTGCCCACCTGTGACTACAGAAAAAAGTAGTGCCCAGCAGGAGCCCTAGGCCTTTAAGATGGCTCAGATGATCGAATTCCTACTTTGATGGTGGTCCCTGCTCTTGGCAACCCTCTGCCACCTCTAGGTGCACCTACTTGTCCAGGCTCCCCTTTATGACATCAATCAGGGGCCCCAGGCCCAGGCTCCAGGTGGAATGCTCTACTGCCTGCAGATAGTGCATACACAGCTTACCTCTTCCTAATGTCTTCTGCACACTCCTCACACGGATAAAACTTGGAAAATAAATGTATGAACTGGGCCATGTCTTGCTGCTGTTCTGGGGTGGGCAAATCAGGGTAGTAGGCAGCCAGGGTGTGAAGAACAGACCAGCTGTTGCGGCCCAGTTCCTCGCGATCTTGAGGACAATCTTCCCTAAACTTGCCGTCCCGCTGCGGAAGGAGACCAACCACGGGTTAGTTCAGTCTCCCCAGAAGCAGAAGACTACAAAGTTCCCCTTTTGCTCTCCGCAGCCGGAGAACCACTGACTGGAGACATTAGTGCCGATGCGGATCTGGCCCACGTGTGGCTGAAAGACCAAAGGCCGGGCCGACCTTGAGGGCAACGTTCAGAAACTGCCAACCTTGGGAGGGGGCTTAAGTTTGTTAGGCATAAGACCTGTGGCCGCTCGGCCAGAACGTTAGGAGACCTGCCGGGGGCCCCTGAAAACAAGGAGTGGGGGCCGAGGGCCAGGGGTGGGGGAAGTGGAGACGTATGCGGGCCAGGGATAGGGGTGGGCAGGGCTCGAGGGCCTTTGCGTGGAGGTGGCGCCACCGGGCATGTGCACCTTCTGCTGCGTCCGCATCCACGTCTTGAAGTCCACACAGGCCCGGCAGGGCCGCCTCCGGGAGGTGTCATTAGCAACTTCAGGGTCTGGAGTGGGAGCCTGGGTCAGCGTCGAGGCGGAGGCGGCAGCATCTCTCCGTCCCGCGCCCCGGCCGCGCGCGTCCGTCACCAGGTCCTCCATCGTCTCAGACCGCGCGCCGCCGGGCAGAAAGGAGAAGAAGTTGCCGCCGCCGAAGCGTCCCCGCTCGCTGGAGGCCGCCATGTTGCTCGCGCGATGTCTGCCGGGCCAGCTCGGCCTCCAGATGGGCCTCCAAGTCGGCCTCCAGGCCAGCGCGCGCGCCACCGCCAAAGCACGGCCATAAGAACCGAGCGTGCGCGCCGCGGGCTCTGGCACGGAGGCCGGGCCCGAGCTGGGACTGGGGGCGGGCTCGGAGGCGGAGTCCGGGGCGGGAGCTGGGTCCGTCGAGGAGGCGGGGCTGAGAGTCGCGGTCCGCACCCGGGAGGAGGCAGAGCCGCAGGCTGGGGTCCCGGCCAAGGACGGGTCAGACGCGCGAGCGGGGGCGGAGGCGGGACCGGAGGTCCGGGTCCTGGCCGCGCCCCTGGGCCTAGTTCCGCGGCCTGCGCCCGGCTTGCGTTGTCCAGGACGGCTCTCCGGCTTCCTCCAGTAAAAGAGGAGAGTGTTGTGGAAGGTGCGCCGCGGTCGCGCTGTGGACTCAGGCTGTGATTGAGGCGAAGTCCGTGTTGCGGCCCTTGACGCCCCCATCGCTCCACTCCAACCGTGCCGTGTGCCCACGGCCAGGTTCTGTGCTTTCAACTGAGGGCGCGCCGCAGGGAGAGCTGCGGTGCCATGGCGACGCGGGGCGGGGCCGTGAGCGCACAGAGGGCGGTGCGCTAAAGGGCCGGGTCCCCGGGATCAGCCTCTGCGGCCCCAGCGCCGCGACAGCGCGGGGTGGAGCCTTGGCTTCAAAAGAGGAGGTTCTTGTCTCTGGGCTCCTTAGTGCACCCAGCGGCCGGTGATCCTACATCCTGCAAGAAGGGGTTAAACCCATGTAGAATGGCCTTAGGGATACCTTTGCTTCCATACGTACACTCATTCATTCCGGGGATATTTGTGTTGCGTGTAATCTGTTACTCTGTTCCAGGCGCCGGGCAGGATGAGGAACAAGATCCACCCCTGACCTCCTTAGCTCATAGACATGGTCAAGACAGAAACAAACGAAAGAAGTCACGCTAATAAATAATTACTTACAAACTATGATGAGGGGCGTGGTAAATCCAGACGACCTCCTTGAGAAGGTGACACTTAGAGCCCTGAAGAATGGGGAATCAGCTGAGGCCAAGGCGGAAAGTGGGTCTTGGCCTCTTGCATGGGCAGAAAGGCCAGTGGGACAGGACCTAGGGAGGAGAGATCCAAAGGTAGGCAGGGGTCCACCAAAGACCTCATCAGCTGCCAGGGAATTGGAAAGTTATTCTGAGGACAGTGGGAAGGTACTGGACAGTTTTGAGCAGGGCTACCTCCACCTTGTCCCATTCCTGTTTTGCAAAGATTCCTCCAGAGAGTCCATTTCATGGGAGCAAGTGAGGAGCATGGACATTAGGGGATGAGTTGGGGGGGCTGTTGTAGTTATCCAGGTGAGAGATGAGGATAGGGACTATAGAGAAAGGGTGGAAAGGATCCATAGTTTCTGGGGGTGTGGAGCAGGAACTGTCACTTGGGACAGGGGCTCTTCTAGGTCCCTGGCTGTGAGTAAATTTACTTCCCCAGCTTCTGTCCTCCATCTTCCATGGAGGCGGGGTCTGTCCCACCTTGGACCCTGCCAGGCCTGCAGGACCTTCAGCATGGCTCCCACTGAAGTTGGGGAGTGTGACAGTTGGGCTGAAGGCACTGCAAATCAGGCCTATGTCAACAGGTGTTCATTGTCTGGGACCAGACTAGGGAGGGTCTGAGACCTTCAAAGAGAGCTGCTGTTCAGACACACAAAAGCCCTTGGTCCAGGCCAGGGTGGTTTCCTGGAGGGATGCCCTAGAAGCACTCCCTGGAGGGTTTTGATTGAGGGGGTTCCCAACACCCATCAGAACTGTTGGTTCTGATGCAGGACAAGGCCATTTCCCCGAGTGGGGGTGATACCAATCCCTGCGGCGAGAGAAGAGGGTCCTTTGGTAGAGCGTGGAAAGACTTCAACACACATGCCAAAGGTAGGGTTGAAAGAAGTTTATTAGAAAAAAGATAACACTTCACAGTGTGGTCTCCTCTCAGAGGCAGAGAGTGACAAGGACAGTGAGAGAGACAATGAGACAGCAAATGAGGGGGATCCAGAGGGACAGTGAGAGACAAAGGCACTGAGAGGGACTCTGTGTGTTCAGGGCCTCCTCCTTTTATTAGTTCCAACAGCAGAAAATAACCATGTACCAAGGTTAGATGGAGCTGCAGAAATCTCTGCTACAAGGAAGCAGCACAGAAATGTGGGGCACTTGGGCATGCCATCTGGAAATTCTAGGGCCTTCTCTCACCACTCCAGTTAGTGGGGGGAATAGTCACTCCTGATCTCAGAGGCTGCATTTGCAGTAACTTGTAATAAATCATGAATTTAGAGATTGCTCTTAAAACAGTCTTAGTCACAACCTTCCCCACCTCCAGGTGCCAGGTGACCGCAGAGATAGACTCTCTTTTCCGCCTTAAGTCTGCTCCCCATAGGGGAACTTCTGGGGTGATCCTGTGAGGTCTGCCCCTTCTCAACAGATACAGGAAAACTGACAATTAGCCCTTTAACATAAATGTCCTCCTTTGTGACTTGGTAATATTGAGATCTTTTTCCAAGGTAGGATTAAGCCATTCCTGATAACTGCCTGTGAGCTCTCCAGGTTATTTCAAAGGCAGCAGTGGGGCCCACCCTGGCAGCAGGCTCTCACCAGTATCAACAGGGCGTGGGAGAGCTGGAAGGGTGAGCCAGACTTGGCGGCACTTTGATGACTTCCTTCTCTCAAGGCCAGACTTCATTAGGAGGGCCTCAGGCAGCAGTCCTAGCCCCTCCACCACATTTGTGCTCCCCCTCTCACTCTCAAGCCTTGTGTTTCTACCCCTCCACCCAAACTTTAGCTTGGCGTGTAGTGAGGAAGTTGTGAAGGAAGCAGGTAGAGCAGCGCTGCAAGATCCTGGCAGGTCCGAGGTGAAGCGTCACAGGGGAATTCCCACTAGTCTTCCGGGTGCCCGAGAGTGCCTCCCCACCTAGTGTGGGCAAGGAAGCAGCAGGATCCTCCACCGCTCACTGCCGGCTTCAGAGGCCCTGGATTGCTACTCAAAAAGCCACAGTTATGGCGGGCCCTCGACACCCAGCATCAGTACACGCAGCAGCTCTGGTGCAAACAGAGAGGATCCAGGTATGACGCTACAGGTCCCTGACAACCCGGAGGAGGGAGGGAGGGAAGGAGAGAGTTTTCATGGCCCAGCCCCTCCCAGATACCCCCAGCCTTTCCTCCAACAGACATTCGCCTTCTCTGTGCGCTGGTCTGACAACAGCAAAACCTTTGTGCGCAGGAGCTGGGTTGAGTTCAGGAAGCTTCATGTGAGTGAGCCTGGGGCGACCCGACTTAACCCAACTGCATGATCCACTCATAACCCCCACTGGAGTGCCTGCTCTCACACCCTGGCGGGCTTCCTGTCCTTATAATCCTGGCAAGGGAACCCCACCCTCCCAAGTGAACCCCAGTGGTGGGTGTTAGGACCTATTGTCTTGGGACCAATAGGCTGGTTCTCGCCCTTAGAAGACCCTCAAGGAGACCTTCCCAGTAGAGGCGGGCCTGCTGCAGAGATCTGACCGCGTTCTCCCCAAGCTTCCGGGTCAGGCCAGCAGGGATCCTGGGGAGGGGCAGCCTGGTGGGGGGACACTCTGGGGCAGGGTTAGACAGTTGGTCCGTCATGCCCACAGACACTTCCTTGGTGCGTGGGGGCCGTACAGGCCGCGGCCTGACACGCCTGCGGCTGCTGGAGACCTATTCACAGACATTGCTATTGGTGAAGCATGTGTCTAGGGCCCCGGCGCTCACCAGCTTCTTCGCACCACAACCCTGGGACCTGGAGCCCACACTGCCACCTGGCAGGTGCTTGACCACCCCAAACTCCCCACGGGAAGTATCTGGAGGGTGGAGGTGGCATAGTGGAGAAAGGGCCTAGGAGGTCCAAAGGCAGGGCAGCTGAGGGACTTCTGAGGGTTGGCAGGCCACACTTCTCACCTACCCACCTCTTGCCTGTGCCTGCTGCCCTTTCCAGCCTGGTGATCTTGCCCGTCCAGGAAGAGCCCCTACCTGGCCCTGTGGGCAGCCTTTCCATCCACAGCCTGGAGGCTCTGAGCCTGCACTGCCTGCAGCCCTTCAGCACCCAGGACACACAGGGCAGACCCTTCCATGCTCAGGCCCAGGAGGCCCTAAGTGTGCTGCTGCGACACCCCTCAGGTAGGACTGGGCAGGAGTATGGGGATTCAACATTCTGCCCCCAGGAGCCCAGTGGGCCTGGGGAGTTGAACCCCTGCCCACCTCTTGCACACAGGCTGGTGGCTGGTACAGAATGAAGACCAACAGATAGCATGGTTTCCTGCTCCCTACCTGGAGGAGGTGGCCCCAGGCCAGAGACAAGAGCAGAGACAGCCCCTAGGGAGTAGTGGTATGAGACTAACCCTCCTCCCCATGCCCACCACCACCACTACTGGGCAGCATGCAGCAAGGCTGGGCCACAGAAAGCACCTGACCCAAGGGAGAAAAGCTGTGGAATGACTAGGTGGTGGCAGTAGTCCGTGCGTAGTACCCATAGGAGGGTGGAGATCCAGTGGGTTTTAGAGTGATTCTTGGTGTCAACAGAGAACTAAACAAAGAGGGATTCCAGAGTTGGTGATTCAGTGGGAAATGAGGGGACCAAGAGGTGGAAGCCTTGTGGTGAGCCCCCAAGTACCCCACTTCTAGAGTCCCAGTTCTGTGCTTCCCGTGCCTATGAAAGCAGCCAGGCCGACGAGCTGTCAGTACCTGCAGGGGCGCGTGTGCACGTGCTGGAAATGTCAGACCGTGGCTGGTGGCTATGCAGGTGTGCAGGTGTGGGGCTTTGGTAGGGGGTGTCCAGCCTGGGGTAAGACCTTGTGCTAACCAAACCCCACTTTTATCACAGGTTCGGCAACCGCACAGGTCTTCTCCCCTCCGTGCTGCTACAGCCAGATGGGTTGGGCATGCTCCTGAGCAGGCCAGGGCTACACAGTGGGGCAGACGGTGGGAAGGACAGGGTGGACGAGGCCCAAAGCTGCCCTGAGCGCCCCCAGGCCACAACCCTTCCCCCTACAGTGCCCACCCGCCCCCTGCTGAGTGCCATTCAGAGCCGCTGCTGCACCATCACACGAAGGGCACTAAGGAGGGACCCAGGGGGTCATGGATCCCCTTGAGGGTATGCAGAACCACATGGATGGCTGTGCTGTGCACCCCATAGCTGGAGCAGCAAGCCAGAGGCTCCAGACCTCAAGGAGTCTGGAGCCTGATGGCAGCCATACCACCCCAGCTCAGGGGGCAGTGCATTTGAGGGTGGGATTCTCTGACTGGCAGGGCCAGGAGGCTATAATCTTCTATTTCCTCTAAGTAAAAAACTACTGATTGACCTATATCCAGTGTCTGTGCTGAGGGGCAGGCCTGTTGGGTCATATCCAGGCCAGGGCACAGGGATGGGGCTGGCCAAGGTTGTGACCCAGGACCCAAAGTGAGACAATGCCCAGACAGACACAGGGAGCTAGAATAAAAAAGTACACCTTCTGCATGTTTCAGAGGGCTGAGGGGGCCACAGGGAGGGTGGGTAGCTTCATGTTGTGCCATAGGAAGTCGAGAAAAGTAGCTGCTTGCAGTGTCCGGCTGAGCCTCTGAAAGTGCCGCTCTGGGGGACAACAGAGGCTGTCAGGGGTCCGTACAGTCTGGCCCGGACTATTTCCTACCCCCACCTGGGCAATGCCTACGTACCAGTGTAGGGCATCAGGGCCTCAAGCGAGGCCTGAACACCCTCATAGGCCAGCAGCTCTTCGGGAGCCTCATGCCGCAGGAGCACACCCAGCACGGCCTGGGCTTCGTGGCAATGCCTTGAGTTTGTGTTCCATATGACACAGAAACGCAACAAGGCCTCTGCAGGTAACAGAGATGGTCAGATCTGCCCACTGGCTATCCCACCCAGATCAGCCACTGTCCAGCCTCTACCGGCCCACGCCAAACCTTTCTGGTCTCGCCGCAGCCGGAGCACGGTGGCTTCCAGCTTCTCACAGGCCTCAGGGTCCCTCCGGATGGCTGTGGGAGGAGGGAAAATAAACCGTAGGGAAGGGGCATAATGGACTTCAGAGGCCCCCCACTCCACCACCTGTTGGGCCCAAGTCAGCACTAACCCTGGATAACAGTCAGCACAGTGTGGGGCCGGTCCAAGGAGATAGCCAGGCCCAATGCCCGCAAGTACCGTTTCTCCTGAAGCAGGTTGTCTAATTCTTGCTGCCTGGTGGGGGAAGGTGGGAGGATAGGGCCATAGGGCTGTGGCTGAAGGCGGACCCATCAGAGGGCTGGCTTAGGAATCAGCAGCCCAGGCCTGAGCACTCACTGATGGTGAGCTGTGTCACCAGTCTGAGCCTATTTCCCCACGCCATAAAGTAGGGGTGATGCCAATATACCCTACCCTAACCGGAGGATGTGAGGCTGATGTATGGGACGTGCCAAACATATGGGTGACACTCATAGGGAGGCTAAGGTGGGAACTCCCAGACTTACTTGACCACCTGCTCCTCCTTCTTGGCCTGTTCCTCTGCCTGCTCCATCTCGGTCACATCCTAGTGTCAGATGGGGGTCAGACTGGTATCCCCATCCTGTCCTACCCACTCTATGCCCACCCAGCCCAAGCCCACACACCTTCCAGAGGATGACACAGGAGTCACTGGCACCAGTGAGGGCACAGTCATCCAGACGGTTGCAGTGCAACCCCCAGACCTTGTCCTCGTGTGCATCCAGTGTCTTCACGCACTCGTTGTTCTTTATGGTCCAGAGCTTCACGAGCCCGTCAGAACCACTGGGTTTGGGATTGGGAGGGGGCTCAGTGTTGGGGCCTATCCACAAACTCACTCCACCCACTGCCCTGTCCCCAACCTGTTCACCTGGACAGCAGCTGTGTGCCACGGCTCACAAAGGTCACCTTCAGCACTGAAGCATCATGCCCCTCAAATGTCTGCAAGGTTGGAACAGGGAGGTCATGACATGGCGTCAGGTAGCAGTCAGGCCTAGTGTAGGGTCAGCTTACCTTGAGGCAGCTGAAGTCTTGCAGTGCCCAGAGCTTGACGGTGCCATCAGCTGAGGCTGTGGCCAGCACCTGGTCCATGGGTGAGAACTGGACACACCAGAGGCCACGCCGGTGGCCTGAGAAGACACCCAGCAGTTGGCACTGTGGCAGGGCCCAGAGCTTGGCTGTACGGTCCTGTGAGCCTGTGGCCAGCAGTTTGTCATTAGGAGCAATAGCTACACTGTTGATGTCCTGGTGAGAGGAGTATGCAGCAGCTCAGACACTTACGCCAGCAAGGGCCCCACCATACTACTGACCCAATGTTCTATGTGTGGTCACCTTGTCATGGCAACGCTGTGTGGCCAAGGCCTGTAGGACGACAGGACTACTGTCTGGGGCTTTGTTCTTGGATAGCAGAACTTCGGGGAGGGGCCATAGCTTCACAGTACAATCCTGGCTGCCAGTCACCAGGAAGGTCTCCTTCAGCCTAAGTCCCAATGATGGGGAGGAAGAGACACCTGTTGAGCCCCCACCAGCCCTATCTGCCAATGCACCACAGATCAAGCCTATAAGACCATGGTCCAGACCAGAGGAGCTCTCCAAGACCACCTGCCCCAACTTAAAACTGTACTATTCACCCTTGGTGCTGCCATACCAGGTGACTTTGTCCCAAAACTGGAAACCCCAGCCCTAAATGCAGGGAGTACCTTTTTCATCTGGGCCTTGTTCAGGGTCATTCTCTCTGCCCCAATGCCCCACTCCTGTTATCTACTTATCCCCAAGGCCACTTCCAGAAACTCCCCTCCCATGGCACTAGGGCATGCCTCTGGCCCATTCTTTGTTCCACATCCTTGGGCTGGAGTGTCAAAAAGTAAAGCCAAAGCAATATTCTCCTCATCTCCCTAAAACAGAACCCCATCAGCCCTAATCCGATACCTAGAGCAGCAGATAGTGCCCACGCTGTGTGTGTGCCCAGAGCCGTGAGCCACACAGGTCACTTCGCCAGCCTTGTTCATCTTCCAGACACGGATACCCTGGTCCTGGGGATGGGAAGGGTGAGGACAGGTGCTGGGCTGGGCTTCCCTACTTGGGACCCATGCCCCCACACCTTGGGGTACCTCACCTTGGCACAGCTGGCAAATAGCCATCCCTTTCGGAACACATCTAGGGCCAACACAATGTCTGAGATGAAGTGGAGAGAGAACAGTTAAGGGAAAAGACAAGCAATTCAGTCCAGGAAGGGGCATCGGACGGGTGCCCTCACCTGTGTGGCCATGGAGAATCTGGCAGGCTGAAGTCTGTAGCTCAAACACTTTCAGGCATGGGCTGTTGGAGGCCACAACAATGTGGGAGTCCTCAGGGCCAAGAAACCGGACATCCAATACCTCCTCACTGTAGCCAGCAAACTGTAGCGTGGAGTGACACAAACCAGGACATGTGTGAATGGAAGGCTGGTATCCACAGGCTATAAACTGGGCAGGGGCAGTGCTCACCTGTTTCTGTAACTGAAGTGAACATGCCTCATAGAGCAGCAGGTTGTGGTCAGCAGTGACACTGAGGAGTAGGCCAGCGGCTCGAACCAGAGTGCAATGAGTCAGCTCCCGCCCAGGGCCTAACAGCTGCTGTTGTGTGTATACACATTGCCCAGAGGCTGCCTCCCACACACGCAGTATGCCTGTGCAAGGACAGGGGCTGCTGGGACTTACAGGTCCATGGGCTACTCTAAGTCCCTGCTGCCCATCCTGGCCTGGCCCCACATACCTTGGTTGCCAGCTGTCAAGAAGTGCAGGTCTGTGGACTTCACACCCAGCTGGGGTGCTGGTTCCTCTGGCAACAGCACTGCAGCCTCCACACTCTGGGGAGGAGCAGGTCAGAGGTGACAGACTCACCCCTAACCCTACCCCACTCACTAGCCCTGACCCTTTGGGACACCCACCTCAAACACTGGCACGGTCCGCAGGGCCTGGTGGCTCCGCAGGTCCCAGACAATGCAGATCTTGTCCCGGCCCGAGCTGGGGGAAACAGCCACCTCATTTTCTACTCTCAGTCTTGCACCTCCCACCCAATCACCCAATTCTTGCCAAGGCCTGGGTGGAAGGCCACTGACCTGAGCATGGTGTGGCCATCAGCACTAAAGGTTAGAGAGGTGACAGCACTGTAGTGGGCAGTCAGTATAGCCAGGCATGACCGGTCCTGTAGTGACCATATGCGGATGGCGGCGTCCAGGGCTGAGGAGAAGAGGAGCAGGCGTGCAGGGTCTGGATGGAAGGCCACCAAACTATAGGCAGGTGGGCAGGGTCAGTGAACTGTGCTATCTCAGAGTGATGCCCCACCTACCCAGCCTCTGCTGCTCCTACTCACTGCACGACACCTGGCGAGCCCCGGAAGTGGTGTGTCCCATAGTGCTGCACAATATCCCAGATACGCACAGCCCCGTCACAGCCACCTGTGGGAATGTGCTTTTGGTAAGGGGACTGGTGTGCCCAAAGCTCCCTGCCCATGTGCCTTCTAGCTGGCATACCCACCCTGCTGGGGTCCTACCTGTGGCTAGTAGTGTGGAGGTGGGGTCAAAAGCCATGGTGGCCACAGGGGCTGTGTGTATTGCCTTCCAGAGGCGGGTGACACTGCCCTCTCGCCAGGCCCACTGAGCCAGCAGCAGTGCCCGACTGGCTGTCACCAGCACCTGGAGGAGGATGCAGTTCAGATGGGAAGAATAGCCACACACTCTCATAAACTCAGTTTGGTTGGGAGGTGGTGGAGCCCCCTCCTGTCCCCTCTCTATATACCTCATCATCAGGGCTGAGGTCAAAGGCAGTAATGTCCTCCTGGTCCTCCTAGGGGGCAAGAGTGGACACACAGTGCCTGAGAATAGGCTGCTCTTCCACACTCGCCCCTCGCCCTGGCTCTCCTTGCCCTCACCTGCTCTAGGCTACGTAGTATGGCCCCCGAAGCCACATCCAAGATGTTGATTCTGGTACCACAGACGCAGAAGAGGTGCTGCCCAGTCTGGTCCAGCTGGTGAAAGAGAGGCCTCAGCCAAAGGTAACACACTGCAGCCCCTGCCTGCCCCATCACGCTGCCCCTCCCTAGGCTGGTACCTGCACCTTCCCGCCCTTGTAGAAAGGCTCGATCTTGCGCTCAACAGCATAGCTGGAAAAAGGAAAAAAGAAGAGTGAATCACCCACTCCTTGGTCTCCAGTGCCCAGTGCTAGGTGCTCTCCCAGGAGTTAACCCAATAGGCCCCTGTGATAATAGGCAGCAGCAACAGGAATAGGCTTGGGGGAGGGGCGTGTATTCTCACTGGTACCTTCTTTAACCTCTCAACAGAACTGTGAGGTAAGTGTTAGTACCCCCATTGTACAGAAGATTGGAGATCCAAAGCTGGTTGTTGATCCACAAGGGATCCCATGACAGACAGCACAGGCAGTCCAACAGCTCAGTCTTCCCAGATTCCCCAGTGCCCAGTAGGACAGGCCTTGGGGGCCCCCTGCTGGCCATGGGAGGTCAGGCCTGGGTACCAGTCTATAGCAACATGATCCTGAACATCTTCAACCCTGAAGTCTCACCTGCCCTTTCCTTAACACCAGCCTGGCCTGCATTCCAGTCTCTAAGTAGCCCTTTTCCTTCTTCAGCTGCCTCCAGGCCACTGCACTCTCCCCTCTGGACAGCTGTTCCAGTATCTCCACTAAAAGCCTTTAGCAGATCTGTTTACATCACCATCGCACCTTAAAACTCTCCCTTCTCCTTACATGTTACCAAGATCCTGCGTAAAGGGCCACTGCTGACCTTTCTTGTTTCACACAGGTTGTTCCCTGTATACCGCCAAAACCTCTCTTCTCAGATTTCAAAGGCACCTGGCTAACTCCACTGCGGGAAGCCTTACTGCCAAGATGAAACAAAGACTCCCAACCCCCGAACAATTGACCATCCAACAGAGGTGGTTCTTTGCGCCAGGGCTTCCCGTTGCTAGTACTCGTCACAGCCACTAATGGAAAGGATTTGCTTAATATGTTTATGCCGCCAAAATGCGCTGCACAAAGCAGGGCTACGTCTGTCTCGTTCCGGACACTAAGCACCTAGATGTTCAGCAGGTTTGGGGACTGAACAAGCAAGGGATTCAGGGCTTCCTAGGCCACTGCTGAGCGGGCCCATCTCCTGACCTCTCTTCCTGCTACCTGGAGAAGGGGGACAACAAGTGAAAGCTCATAGGTCGCATGCCCTGGGGATGGTTCTCTCGCTACCTGAGGGATGAAGGGTGGCGTTTCTGTCCAGGATCAGCCTCCACTCGTGCTCAGTCCGCCCCTTCCTCCTCCTCCGAGATTTCTGGTCCCCACTCCCAAGCCGGCTGCTAATTTAAGTAACCGAGGCTGGCTGTCCCCGGTCGGGTTCCAGTCCTCCTCGAGAGCAGTCGGTGCCGGCTCTTCCACCTTACAACGCCACTGCCGCCACGACCTCGAGGGCCAGTCCGTATACATCCCTCACCGCCCCTCCAGACTCGAATGAGCATCCGGTCACAGCATGCCCCTGCGCTACTCCGCTGCGAACCTGGTTCTCTCCCGGACGGCGCCTACAGCCCCAGCACCCCAGCTCACTTGGCCTTGAAGCGGCCCACTCTAGCCGCAGCCTCCTCCATGTCGCTGTCGCCACCGCAGCTGCCACCGCAGCTACCACCGCCGCGTGAGGAGAACCCGTGCGCCACTCCTCACTGCCGGCGCACTTCGATATCGTCACCGTCCACTACCGATGTGACGTAATTAGCACTGCGCGCTCGGCGCCGTCTTTGCTGTGGTTAGTGGCTGCTGCTTCAGGAAGCGGAACCCGGCCGAGGCATTTCCGGCCCGCAGGCTGGGATGCAGATTGGATTGGAAGTGGCTCCAGCGGATGGGGTAGACTGATAGGAGACTGAGTCGCTAGCTGTCCGGTCTTTTAATGGAAATTTAAAAAGGCATTCCCGGAGAAGTGTTTATTAAAGTAACCCCAAAGGTCCTACTTCCTCGGCATTCTGGTATTTGGGGGCGAGCGCGGTTGCATGCCTTGAACCCAGGCCCTGGAGCTCACGGTGTGGTATGAGAAATAATGCATGTAAATGAATAAATGGAGTAATTTCAGAGTCGTTTAAGTATATGAGCACTTTATATGTGCAAAGTACTGTTCTAGGCACTTGGGAGACACCAGAGAAGGAAAAGAACTGTCTTCGAGTAGCCCGCTAGTTAAGTGAGGGCTGGAGGGAAGGGCTGTGGAATCAGCGAAAAATGAAGTTCAGGGGATGCAATTTTAAATGGGGTGGTGGAGGAGGCTTCATGGAAGTGACACCTGAGCAAAAACCTGAAATAGGTGAAGCAGAGAGCCATGTGGTTATTGTTGACTGAAAAATAATATCCACGGTGTTTCATCACCAAAAGAATTTGGGAAAAAAAAGACCAATCCATAACATACAAACATGGCAAGCCACGCGCACATTATGACAGGCCTGCCAAGAAGGAGTATTTAAATAATGGAAAAGGAAGTTAATGGAACAGGAAATTGGAACCATAGAGTTTTATTATAAATAAGAGTTCTTACTGTAGATTTTTCGCGATTACACAGAGTGCAAGATCTTCCATAAGCCCTAGGTCTTCCCATACACCGTCCCCACTGATTATGTTTTGCTTAAAGTTCCAGTTCATCTTTATCATCTAGAGGAACAGTGCTTCAAGCTAAGGAACAGCCAGTGCTCAGATCTGGCCTTAGGAGGAGCAACAGAAGTTCCTGTGGTTGCAGGGAATGAATAAGGAAGAGAATATAAGGGCCGATGGTCAGAGATAACGGGGTTCTTCGTGGATCATTGTGAGGAGTTGGGTTTTAATCAGCTCAGAGTTTTGAGCCATTGATGCTATTGGCTATGAAGGTGGGAAGCATATTGGTAGAAAGTAACTGGGAAAGAGACTGGGAAAACCTCTGCTAGGAGACATTCATTTTGAGTACAAAGAAGCCAGACAAGAGTGAGGGGAAGAACCTTCAGGCAGCGGGTATAGCCAGTGCGAAGACACAGTTGTGGGAAAGAACTTAAGAGGGGTAAAAGAATAGGGAGAAAGACCAAAGCATCCCCACGGAGTGAAGGGAATAGTGCCTGGAGAGGTGGGGAGATAAGGCTGTTAGGCCAGCAAGCACAGAGATGGTGGGGACCTGGCAAGCGCTCGCGTTTATTTACTTCTATATTTAAACGCCACTTTGGCTCTGGCCCCCCAACACTTCAGCCCCAATGCTGTTTTCTGGGACCTCGGGCTCCTTTCGCCTAGTGCTCATGAGCAGGGTGTCATCCTCCAGGAAATCTCCTAGCTGGGCCAGCTGCCGGCGGATGAGGTTGGCGTTGCGGTGTAACTTGCGCAGGCGCCGTAGCAAGCACAGCACCACTGTCCGGCTGTGCTCCTGGCGCTGGCCCCAGGCTTCGCGCAGCTGGCGGTAGCAGTTGTGGCGTGCACGTTCCGCCGGGCCTAGCGTGGCCCCGCAGCCCAGGGGGCAGCGCTGCTGGATACCATGTAGGCATTGCTGCCGGTGCTCAGTCAGGACCCCACGCGGCACCTGCTCCGTGCAGCCCTCGTTGGGGCAGGCCATCAGCTCAAAAGGGCATGAGTCCTGGTGACCCTTGCGATGGGCCAGGGGGCATGTCACCAAGCAGCCAGCTTCAGCGTTCTTGCACTGGGGGTGGGGAGAGCACCCTGTGAGCCAAACCAAGTTGGGCAAGAAACAGTGAACTAACTGGGAGCCTCCCAGGCTCTTATGGCACCAGTGACGTGGTGGAGAGAGGGGAGCAGTTGGGCAAATGCTTGGAAGAGGAGGGGGTCCGGCCCTGAGGCTTACAGAACAGGGAGGTACGTGGAGGGATTATTCTAGCAAGTATACCAGGCTTTTTTTTTCTTTCTTTTTTCTTTTTCTTTTTGGACCTTCATTTCCTCATCTATAAAATTAGATGGCTAGACTTAGGGGGATTACGTTGTAAATTATATAAATGTCTAACCACTATGCTGTATACCTAAAAAATGTTGAATGTCAACTCTAATTGAAAAATAAAAAATTAGAGGGCAGGAGAGTAATAGCCAGCACAGTAAACAATTCGTTTTCTAAACATTTTCTATAATCCCCATTTTACATTTTGAGGCCCCAGGGGCTCAGAGAGGTTAGGTAACTTGCCCAGAGTTTCACAGCAAGTAAGGAGTAGAGATGAGACATTTCAGCCAGGTCTGATACCCCCAAGGCTGCTGTCTGTGTTGCAGAAGCATAAATCATCCCTTATGATGATGAGATCCCCCTTACCCTCCCTCCTGGCTCTGTCCCACCTCCCAAAGGGACAAGGAGGGTGGTGGCAGCGGATGCTTTGAGCTACCTTGACTTCCAGGCGGCCAATGGTCTTCCGGAGCTTATTCACATGGACCATCTTTTTCCGTTTCACCTCTTTCCTGCAGCATGGACAGGTCTTTTGTCTACGAGGCATGAATGGGGGTATATTGGGATTCGGGAGGTAGCAATTGGCTGCAACATGCCTCTGGTCTTCCCTTCTCTCTAGTTGTTAGAGGCACAAGAGGGCTTTATAGGGAGCTGTCAGGTCTGAGGCTGGGGCAAAGGGCTTACAGATATCACAGGGTGAGGACCCTCATATTTCAGTGTCCCAGATTTGGCAACTGAATCTTTATGGGCATCGTGACTCTGTGCTTTGTAGACCTTCTTTTCTGTTCTGGGTTACAAGAATAGCCTCATCCCCACCTTTGCCCTCCCAGCCTCTTGTGTACCCAGTAGCACCTGGCTAGCCACCGGAGGATGCACTTCTTGCAGAAGATGTGGTGGCATGGCAACCTCACTGGCCTCTTGAGAACCCCGTGGCAGACGGAGCACAGGAAGTTGCTGTCAGGAGGTCTGGCGAAGAGGCTGAGATCATACCCTCCGCTCTGCAAAGGCCAGGCCAGCATCAGGGCCTGGCTAGGACCAGATACCAGTCCCCCAATCCACAGGCCCAGGAAGCTTTGGGTGGGGAGGTGGGCCAAATGAGAACCCCAAGTAGAGGGTCAGCACCCACTTCGAGGGGGCACCTGTGAACATCAAGACCTCTGACTACCAATCCCCAGCTGAAGCTGGCCTTGGCTAGAGCTCTCTGAAATATTTCCTTGTCTCACTTGCAAGCTCGTAACCCACTGTCCATCCTTTCTCAGTGTAAGAATGGGCAGCCAGCTCTGGGCAGGTCTCTGGAGTTAGGCACAAACTTAAGGGCCAGAGGCAAAGAGTGTCTTGGGCTCACCATGATCTGTGTCTGGATGGCTGCTGCTCCACTGACCTCAAGGGGCTGAGAAGCCTCCACTTCATAGCAGTAGTGCACTGACATCATAGTGGCATTGTGCAGCTCAGGCCAATCACAGGGTCCCACTGGGAACCTGTACCACCTTGACCTTGCTCCCCTCTCTAGTCACAGATGAGGAGTATAGTATCCCAGATTTGGGACAGGTACCTAGAACCCCTGCCATGGGAGTGGCTGATACCCAAGCAGCACTAGGCCAGGAACCAAGCTTCTGGGTGCAGTTTTCCCAAGACTTAAGAAATGCAGAGATTGTTTCATTCAATCTCAAATAGTGCTGTCCAGGTGGCTAAAATCTCCAAGAGGTCAGGAGCTTTATCATCCAAGACCCATGCTGCTAGCTCCTGGGTACAGATCTGGGAAATGAGAACCAGATTCACACGCAACCTGCAGTACCACACTAAAATAAGTAGTCTGGGGCTCTGACCATCTGGGCAGGCCAATGAGAAACCAGTATGTTCCCAAATGTGAGAGACAGAACAGAAATGCAGGTTCAGTACCAGTGTGGTGATTTCGTCAAAGTCTAAAGACCCTTACCACGTTCTGAGAGAAATGAGCCACTGCAGGCCTTTGAACTGTGAATCTTATACTCCCATCCCGGCTTTGCAGGGTTTGCAGGCCCAGCCCGACTCCCATCAAGCTCAAGGTAAAAGGTACCCGGTATGAGACCTTCGGAGCCATTCTGTAACTTCCAGACCCAAGATCTACTCCAGTATGGTATCCAAAGCAGAGGTGGGCTGACCGGTAAGAAGAGGCTAAGTCCCACAATGGTATCCTTTACACCTTGGTACCAGCGTCAAAAGTTGCATTTTCCAGACTTACGGGAAGGTGGTCAAGAACATTTACACGCAGATGAGTTAGACCAACAACTTTATTGAAAGAAGGACGAGTCCTACCCCCGCGGCCTTGGCGGCGTCGGCCTCAGGCATGGAGGATCCAGGCGTCCTGCAGGCAGAAGGCAAGGTCAGTAGTCAGGGATCAGAGGCCAGAGCACCCGCAGCCGTAATGGCGACGCATGTCGGGGCCTGGGTTTCACCTCCCCACATCGAAAAGTGGGCGGTGAGCTGAGTCCCCTGGTGGCTCTGGGCGCCGAATCTCACCCACGGCCACAGCCAAAGCCGCAGGTGATTTTCAACCAACGCCGATAACCGCCCGCCACCCAGCAATGAATACAGACCGGCGAGAAGGAGAGTCGGACCTACCTGCAACTGGAGAGGACCCGACGCAGTCCGGAGCAACACTTATAGCAGTTCCGACGTCACACAGATTCTTGGGCCTTGGACCCTCAGATGCGCAGGCGCACTCCACACACTCCAATCACAGGCTTCTTACAGGCCCTTGGCTCACCCGGGCGGGGCAATTTAGATCTCGCGGCATTTGGCGCGATATAAAAGCCCGCTCCCAGATACACTTGTTCTTCTCCGAGAACACACGTGAGTGCCGTTCTTTATGCATCACCAGCCTTGGCTGGCAGGGGGGTGGAAAATCCGTGGACATCGGGCTGTACCTGGGCTGGCGTGCCCCCAATCTCGGGGGTAGCTCCATTCCGGGCGGTAGCAGATGCCGGGACCTCACTAACTGGCTGGTTTTTTTTTCTCTCTCTTCAGCAAATGGCGGATGACGCCGGTGCTGCGGGAGGGCCCGGAGGCCCCGGGGGCCCTGGGATTGGAGGCCGTGGCGGCTTCCGTGGAGGATTCGGCAGCGGCGTCCGCGGTCGAGGTCGTGGCCGGGGCCGCGGCCGGGGTCGAGGCCGCGGAGCTCGCGGAGGCAAAGCTGAGGATAAGGAGGTAGGTCCGGGCCATGCGCATGAGGCGGGTCCGTAAGCAGGGTCGGGCGGGCAGCCCATGTCATCACTTTTTTCCTACAGTGGATTCCCGTCACCAAGTTGGGTCGCTTGGTCAAGGATATGAAGATCAAGTCTCTGGAGGAGATCTATCTCTTCTCTCTGCCAATCAAGGTAATGCGGGGGTCTTTTTTCGAATAGGGTATTGGGGAGGTGCAGCCATGGGGAGTCTCAGTTGTACTGAAGACAAGGGATGAGATCTGGTATTGCTCCGCTACTGAGGGGCCCAGGGATCCAAGTTTCAGAGGTTGGTTGTTCAAGTGCATGGGTTTTCCATCTCTGATATCGAGTAATCAACCTGGAGAGGAAAAACTGGACAAGTGGAATACCAGTTCTGTTAGCAAGCCAGGTGGAGGCTCCCAATGACTTGTTCACAGGCAGTTTTTGGTGTAAGCGTTTTTGTCACAAATTTCTTACAGGAATCTGAGATTATTGACTTTTTCTTGGGGGCATCTCTCAAGGATGAGGTTTTGAAGATTATGCCTGTGCAAAAGCAGACCCGTGCTGGTCAGAGGACCCGGTTCAAGGTATCCCAGCCATCTTGTCTTAATGGGCTATTTCTGCCAAGGGGCTTTGTAAGACTCTCCCGGCTCTGCATAGTTACACTTGTTTTCATACGTGTAACTTTCGTAATGGGGAGAGAGAGAAAAGATCTCCTCAAGGTCTCAGATTGGTCTTATGGTGGCCTTTCCTTCCTTGAGGAGCACAACAAGGCCTAGGCAGTGGTTACTGATAATTGTGTAAACTAGTGGACCACCAGCCACTTCATTCTCTTCACAGGCATTTGTCGCCATTGGGGACTACAATGGACATGTCGGTTTGGGTGTCAAGTGCTCCAAGGAGGTAGCCACTGCCATCCGTGGGGCTATCATCCTGGCCAAGCTCTCCATTGTCCCTGTGCGGCGAGGCTACTGGGGCAACAAGATCGGCAAGCCCCACACTGTCCCTTGCAAGGTAGGCTCGGTGATAGTGATTGATGGAAGGGACTTGCAGTGGTAGGCACCTTCCAACCCCCTAGTCTCCTGATTCCCTCAACCCTTCCAGGTGACTGGCCGCTGTGGCTCTGTACTGGTGCGCCTCATTCCTGCCCCCAGGGGCACTGGCATTGTCTCAGCCCCTGTGCCCAAGAAGCTGTTGATGATGGCTGGTATTGACGACTGTTACACCTCAGCCAGGGGCTGCACTGCCACCCTGGGTAACTTTGGTAGGTATCCTACGTACAAGTTGTGGTCTTTCTTAATTCTGCTTAATCAAACCTATTATATAGTTGGTGTATTTTCAGAGAAAAACTTAAAATGCATGGCAGACCAGGCCAAAGTGGGCTCTCTTCCTAAGAGTGCAACAGCTTCTGTCTGCACTTAAAGTCTTGTTTCAGGTGAATCCACCGATATTCTGTGTTTTCCATTTTCTAGCCAAGGCCACATTTGATGCCATCTCTAAGACCTACAGCTATCTCACCCCTGATCTCTGGAAAGAGACCGTGTTCACCAAGTCTCCCTATCAGGTAGTACCTGCCTGCTAACTCAGCCTAGATAAGTAGAGGGTGATAATGTGTCTGGCTACAACTAAAACCTTGTTTGTCTTTCTAGGAATTCACTGACCATCTTGTCAAGACCCACACTAGAGTTTCTGTACAGAGGACCCAGGCTCCAGCAGTGGCCACCACATAATTTTATACAAGAGAAATAAAGTGAAAGTGAATTAAATCTGTTAATAGTTGCGTTCTATTTATTTCATAAGTGTAGTGGTAGCTGAAATTAGTAGATGAGGCCAGTCAGATGAATTATAAAGCTCGTCGATGTGTCCAGGTTGAGGGCTGAAAGTGACACCAAAGAGACAGACGCTTCATAATTTATAGTAATGGTGACAGTCATGTGATGGGGGCTCAAGAAGCCATCTCAGGCAGCAGTAGCCCCTTTAGTAGCTTTTCTCTCTGCTAGCATTCTCTGCTTCTGTTTTGCCAGGCACTTCCTGGCAGAATAATGGGCTCCCAGTTCATGATCTGGAGAAAGAGATGGGAGAAGGAAGTCATGGACCACTTGTGCCATGTTGGGAACTGGTCTTTACTAATTCCAATTACACCCCCATAAAAGCTGACTAATTAGCCTTGAGCAGTGATATTTGTGAAAAACCACAGATGCATAGATCTGAGAATTAGCTTTAGCAAAACTTTCAGGCCACAGCCCTATGGAGACTTAAGAGTTGGGGAGTCAAGTAGCAAGGAGGACCCAGGGGTCAAGCTAGGGTGGAGTTCACTCACAGCGGTCCTGGTAGGCCTTGGCCACCTGGGTAAACTGCTCCAGCTCCTTGGCACAGTTCTGCCTGTGGCTCTCACCTTCCCTCTGCTGACAGGCCTTTAGCCTTTCCTGGATAATGTTGACGATTTCTTGATCAACCTTGCTAAAAAAAAAAAAAAAAAGGAACAAGAAAGATGGTGTACAAGGAATTCCATTCCTGTACCCAGGGAGAGTAGAATGAAAGCAGGACCTTCGAGTCTTGTGGTTTGACCCCCTTCATCCCCAAGATCTGGGCTAACCCCAGGAAGCATTCTTGCTGACAACCATCCCATGGCATTCCCAAGGACAGGACATACTAGTCTCTTCTCCATTGCATTTCTGCTTCAAACATGCATATGATATCCTTTTCTTTGCATTCGGTGATGTCTGGCACACGGCGGAACTCCCGGTGGTAGTAGTAATACCTATTCTTCGCATGCTGTCGCTCTATAAACTCTGCAAAGAAAACCCCGAAGGACCCATTGGTTTGGACAGGGCAGTTTGGATGGGCTCTCAGCTTTCTCATAAGCTGTAGGAGCGGGAAGACTTCCCAAATGATCCCAGCTTTTACAAAGACTGGCAACTGGACTCAGGAAGTGTGGACAGGCACATAACTAGTCCTGGGAAGGATTAGGCTACATACATATTGATGTCTAGGTTTATGGAGAGCTTTCTGTGAGAGGCCCTTCTCATTTACAGATGGGACTGAGACATAGGGAAGGCAAGATTCAGAATCCAGGCTCTCTACAAGTCCATACCTTGCTACAGGCCCTGCCTATCAGCAATCCCCACCTCCCTGCCCTTTCCCAGCACAGGGAATCCACTGAGCCATCAGGAGGGATTCTAGTTGCAGTTCTGCCACAGCTGACCTGGCCTCAACTTTCCCATTGGTAAATTAATAAACTGGACCTAATGAGATCTGATACATCCAGATCTATAAAACACTTCCTAAGAAACTTCTACAAAAAAAAGGGAGTGGGTCCACTGCAGTGCCTTTTCCAGACCTTGGGCGTCTGGTATGCTGACTTTATCCTCCCTAACAAAAGAGCCACCAGAGCCTGCTATGCACCCCAGATGTTTTGTTGTTGAATGAATTAATGGCCTGGCACTAGTGACTGAGGGCAAAAAATGCTTGGTTGCTACACAGGGCTAGATAAACCACAAACTGGGCAAGAAAGAACTGCCTTGAACATTCCCCTGGTTTGGACAAGAGATGGGGGATTTGGGGCAGCTTTCAAGCGTGAGCACACAAGAAGGACAAATCACGGCAAGTCTAGGTTTAAGGGACTTCACCTATCACCTGACCACCCCTGTCATTTTACAGTGTGCAAAGGGTTAGCAGGGAACCCCTTCATTTCAACATCCGTTTGTTGACCGCCTATTGTGCGCGCAGGATGCAAAGCGTGCAGGGAGACTGGGGTTTTAACAAGCCCCAGGACACGGATGATTGCGATATGCAAACCCTTAATATTTAGGCGAGGTAGGAGGCTAGGGGTGCGTAGAGGGTCCCCCAAGCGGCAGGGGCCGGAGAGCACTGACAGGTTCTGGTATAGGAGGGGGCTTCGCCTCCTGGGGGTCCAAGACGGCGACGGGACCCGCAGGTCTCCGGATGGGGGCCCCGGGTTGCAGTGGGGGAAAGTCACAGTGAGGGCCCAGGGGAGCGGCGAGGACCGGGTGGGGACCGTACCTCTCACAAAGGTCACAGGCCGGTCCACCAGGAGGTCGAAAGCCTTCGTCAAGTAGGTGATGGGGTTGGGCAACGAGGTCTGCGGCGAAGGCGCCGGCGTGCGGCGCGGAGGCTCGGGGTACACGTCTTTGTCCCAGCTGTCTGGCATGGCGGCGGTGCACGGCGGGGTCCTTTGCGGACGCGCTGCCCTGGCTTCCAACTCCGTCCCGCGGCCTAGTTCGTCCGCAACCGAGGACGCCCGAGAGCGGACGCGCCTGCGCAGCACCTCCGGCGCACGCGATGCACGATGGAACTTTTCCCCTCACCCGCTCATGGTGGGCTCAGGCAACTTTTGGCGGCGCGGGCGCCCCCTCGTGGGATCGCTGCGCCGTTGCACCTGTGGCCTCCCTGGGTCTCTATGGAGCAATTCTGCTTACATTCTAAAAGGAGACTCACGAGGGTATTTATTTAGTTCCAATGGCATGCAGTCATGTGCCAAGTGCAGCAGGGAACAAGATGAACACATATGGGCTCTTCTGGAGGACTCAGGCTGGTGGAGCAAACAATACCACAAAGTCAACAAAAAACACCAACCACTCTACCAGATGACTTCTTGGATTACCCATTCCCTGTAGTCCTTAATCCTCTCTGGGCTCCACTATACCTGCCAGGGCCCCTTATGAACTGACTGATGCTACTGAGGTTGGGGAACCTGCCTGGGGCAGAACAGAAGGCAGGGCTTGCCCCTTGGAGTCCCCACCTATAGGGAAAGGTGGCTCCTACTCTGGGCTCAGGGCATTCTGATGGTTCCATTTTTGCCCTGAGCATTGTTATGTCCCCGAGGCAGCTCCACTGACGAGGGTCCTGCTGGCTGCCTTCTGTGATTTCCATACCTGGCATGGCCCATGGCTGGCATCAGGGAAGGTACAGGTTACTCCTGCCCAGAGGCTTGGATCACGGACACAGAGCCATCAACTCTATGGACACATAGAACCTGGAATCACAGAAATGTCATATCTTCAAATTGTGAACTCTTAGAAACAGACATTGTCAGACCCAAAGAATCCTAACCTTGGCCTGTAACATCACATTGAATGAGGGACCCAATGGAGACAGGGCAGAGCCTCTCTGATTGCCATGATGCCCTGACACTGCCAAGATAATGGCTTTCTGCTGTTGCCTGGGAGTGGAGAAACTCAGAGATCATGTAGCAGAAGCAGAAAAAGGCAAGCAAGAGAGAGGAACCCATCCAAGTAGCTTTGTGGCTCCATGTTCAACCTTCTGGTCCTTGGCCTGTGTTTCTGGAGTGAGTCCTGCCACACCCAAGTGTTCTATAGCGCTCATGGGTCCCAGCACTGATGGCGTTCCCTCTGCCCTGAGTCTGCAGCAGTCCCTTCTGAGTTTCCTTCCCTCAGGTAGCCTCTCTCCCTGGCACAACTCTTGTGGTGGAAGGGATTACCTCTTCCTAGTGATTTCATTCTTGTGAGGCTCAGCCCAAGGTATTAAAAGTAGTTTTGTAATTCATTTTTTTTTAAAAAAAGCAATGGAAACAGAGAATTGTGACATTCTAGTAGCACAGAATCTTAGCATTGAGTGATGTAAAATCCACAGACCCTCAGAAATGTTTTAGACATATAAAAGTGGTTCTACAGCTACAGAACTTTATAACCATAGAATCTTTGAATACAAAAATAAAATGAATGTGGTTCCATAGTATAGCGGTTAGCACGTCTGCTTTACACACAGAGGGTCCTGGGTTCATACTCCAGTGGAGTCATGCTCTATGGTCTATGGCCATGACACCCTGAACAAGCCCGATTCTGTCTGATCTTGGAAGCTAAGCAGGGTTGGGCTGATTAGTACTTGGATAGGAGACCACCTAGGTAGACCAGGTGTATAGGTATAAACAATAATAAATAATAAAAAATAATAAGAAGAAATTTTAATCTCCTTTTCATTCAAAACTTAAGTTCATAAAAGTATCTAAGTGTTCTTGGGTCACAGCTATGAGGAACTCTCACATTGAATTAAGGCCCTGGTGATCCTCTAGACAGAGTCGACCCTACCCATCCCTCCCCTCTTTGTGCAGCTCAGGTTCACACCACTTAGAACAGGACAGGACAGTAATCCCCTCTGCCTCAATGCCAGTAAACTAGACTTGGACCCTCCTTGTGGGCAGCTGCTTGAGCGAAGCCCTCAGCTGGGATTCCTTGCTCTCCACCAGGCCAAGTTGTTCCTGTCCTAAGATGGAGACTCATGAGGCAGAAAACAAAGTGGGTGTGTGACCCTGTCTCAGGGCCTTGAGGAAAGGAGTGCCAGCGCTGGCTACAGGTGTCCCCACCCCAGGCTGCCCATTTAATGCTTGCCTCTGCTGCCCCGCCCTGGGCCAGGCCCGCTCCTGGCACACCACAGGAGATGGCCAAGCTCCTTTGCCAGGGGCTAAATCTGGGATCTGGCTGCTGTGTGTTCTGGCCCTGCCACTCGACCTCCGGCGCCTGGCAGGGAGGCCCCTTTCTTTCCTGACCTGCAGGGACCAGCTACCATGGTCAGTGGGCTCGGGGGCTGGAGCAAGGTGGCTTCCTGGGGAGGGGCAGGTGGGCTTTTGGAGTCTCCTCCAGCAGAGACAGTCCTTGGACCTGTGAGGGAATAGAAGATTGAAGGGGACAGCAGGGACCCGAACTCAGGCTGCCAGGCCTAGAACAGGGAAGATGGATGAGTGGCAGTAGCCCCCAGCCCCTGTAGCTCTTGCCACAGTGTGGGCATGCCCCTCCTAGGCCCAGCCAAGCCGAGCCCACTGAGGGAGGAAACCTGTGTGTGAGAAGGGCTTGAGGCTGGCTCCATCTTTAAGACACTGCCTCTGGGTGAACCTTTTCCTCCTTTCCTGCAGATAGATGGAGGCTCTGAAGACCATCAGGCCTTAGTCTGGGGTCTCTAGATAATTCTCTGGGTCTGGGCTTTGGGACCATCCAGCCATCTCCACCAGGGCAACCCCAACTCTGACCTAACCTCTTCTTCTGCTCCCAGTCCCACCGGAAATTCTCTGCCCCTCGGCATGGACATCTGGGCTTCCTGCCCCATAAGAGGAGCCACCGGCACAGGGGCAAGGTGAAGACATGGCCTCGGGATGACCCCACCCAGCCTGTGCACCTCACGGCTTTCCTGGGCTACAAAGCTGGCATGACACATACTCTGCGAGAGGTGCACCGTCCAGGGCTCAGTGAGTGTCCACAGAGGAACACACAGCTGGGGGTGGGGGTGGGGGTTGGACAGAGCATCTCTGACCGCCAGAAGATCTGGAGAAACTTTCAGATGCTAGGAGCCAAAACTGGACTCCAAGATGGAAAAAAAGGGCCTCAGAAAGAGCGAGGCCCTGCTAATGAGAATCACAGTCAGAATGCTCACTGTCATTAAGTGCTGACAGCCGGCTCACCGTTGAGGTGGGTTCTGTCAATGCCCCCAGTTTACAGATTAGAAAATGGAGCAGTTATGAAGCTTGCCAGTGGCCCAGTTAGTAAGTGGCAGAGCTGGGATTCAAAGGCAGGCCCTCAATATGCTTTTTGTTTTGAGATCATTGTAGTTTCACATGTGGTTGTAAGAAACAATGCAGAGAGAATCCCATGTACCCTTTGCCCAGTTTCCCCTGATGGAAAACTGTCATAAGGCTATATGTCAAAACCAAATACAGACTCACGTCTCCCCATTGTGTGTGGACGTGCGCATGTGTGTACTTAGTTCTACATCACTCTATTATGTGCAGTGCTTTGTAACATTCCATCTGCTCCTGGGTCTCCCTGTGCCCTTTTAGCCACAGCTATCCCCCCAACCTTCTGGCAACCACTCACCTGTTCTTCATTTCTCCTAATGTATTTTTTAAGCATACACTTCTTTTACTTTGTATCAGCCTCAGTAATAACATCTATAAAATCATGGGTTTTGGACAAGTTATAGGTTTTTTTTCCTAGAACTCATCAACATACATTCATAACTGTTAAAATAAAAAATGGGTCCTTTGTGTTCCACTAAAGGAGTTTCAACCCCACCTTTTGGGGGATGCTGCCCTGGCTGTTGCTCTCCTAGCTCATTCCTGGATGGTCTGGTGGGGAAACTGAGGCAGGAAGCAGGTCAGGTCTTGCCTGAGATCTCAGAGTCAGAGCTAACATGGACAACCTGAGGGGTCTGGACCAGCCGCTGCTTCATACCCAGGCAGAGCAGGGAGAGAAGGGACAGGGAATGGGCAGGCTGAGGGCTGGAGGTTGGCTAGGGCCCTGGTCATGAGAGCCTCTGTCCCCAGTAGCCCTGGAGCTGTGATGCTCCATCTTCCCTAAGGCAGGAGGGGCTACAGTTAGCTCTTCCACTCTGTCCCCTTACCCATGGGCTCTGGAGGCTCTTCTCTATGCCCATGTCTCTGGGTCTTATCCAGAAATTTCCAAGCGGGAGGAAGTGGAGGCTGTAACGATTGTGGAGACGCCACCCCTGGTGGTGGTGGGTGTCGTGGGCTACGTGGCCACCCCTCGAGGCCTGCGGAGCTTCAAGACCATCTTTGCAGAGCACCTCAGTGATGAGTGCCGCCGGCGATTCTACAAGGACTGGTGAGTGCCTTAGAGTGAACTGTGTGTGGGCTGGTGGGACCACTTCACTCCTCAGACCTGTGCTAGAATGATGGGGGTGAGCAGGAGAAGTGTCAATAGTGTGTGGAAGGCAGGACAGTGTGTGTGTGTGTGTGTGTGTGTGTGTGTGTGTGTGTGTGCGCGCGCGCGCGCGCACGCACGCGTGCTTGCGCGTGCGTAAATGCACATGTGCATGAAGAGATCCCTTTAATTCAGTAAATTCAGGAAATTCAGTGGGCAGGAGAGGAAATTGGGATAGAGGAAAAAGAAGAAACAAATATTATAATCCTCAAAGTTAAGTAAGGGACTAATTTGACGAAATATTGCAGTTGGCTCCGAGTTTTCAGCAGCCACAGTAAAAAGAGAAACAGTCAACTAACAAGCTCTATTTATCAGAAAGAAAGGCATTCTTAGGCTTCAAATCTTCATGGCACAGGTCCCGAAAGGGAAGGCCCTTCTGCCTGAGGAAACTCACAGATATTACCCTCCTTACAGAGGCAGAGACACAGCTCAGCCAGCCCTGGCCTTCTATGGGAGGTGACAAGTTTGGTCACTAGTGTCAGAGTGGGCTGTGTGACCAAAGCAAACTGGCTGACCTCTTAAAGCCTCATATCACCTCTGCCCCTCATACCACAGACATCATCAAATGAAGTTGGGAATGGTTCCTGCATCCTGGGGCTGTTAGATGAGCAAAGTGAGTCAAGGGCTCAACACAGAGGAAGTTTTCTGCTGGCCTTATTTTCTTGTTTCTATTGTTATCAACTTGCCCCTCATCCAGGGGCTTTGACCTTTCTGAACCTTGGCTTCATCTGTAGAATGGGGATAACAGTGTTCACCCAGAGTTCCAGCAAGGGTTAGGAACGACGTGCAAGGTACCTGGCCAGTACCAGCTGTTCACTTCATAAGTGGGGTCAGCAGCTGTAGCAATGTAGGCAGGTGGCTGGCACATCCCTTCCCCGTACTCCTGTGCATCTGCCACTCACCCTTAGGCCCTGGAAGGCAGGAAGGGTGCCTGGTTTACAGAGGAGGCCCAGAGAGGGAGGGATAGTCTGTGCTTAAAGATGGTGACTAGAGCCAGCCCAGGGACTCCCATGGTAGACCCCTGGGAAGGAAAGGAGGAAGGAAGAGGACATTTATTATTCTATTTGTGGGTGGCTGGCAGGCAGGGGCAAGACAGGTCCAGGGAGCTGCCTGGCTGGCCCCTCTGAGCACCCTCTGTGCATGACTCAGGCACAAGAGCAAAAAAAAAGCCTTCACAAAGGCCTGCAAGAGGTGGCGCGATGCCGATGGCAAAAAGCAGCTCCAGAAAGACTTTGCTGCCATGAAGAAGTACTGCAAGGTCATTCGGGTCATCGTCCACACCCAGGTCAGTCCTCTACCTCAATGTCCACACCATTTGCCTATTCACCTCCTGGGCTCACCCTCCCCCACTCCAGCTTCTAGGAGCCCTGGCAAATGTCAGCCTAAAAATACCAACAGTCGCAGGCACAGGCCCAAAGGGTTGGCCTCCCAAAGCCCCAGGGATGGGATGCTGGACATCAGAGTGCTCTGAGGGCTGTGGGGCATTGGCTGTGCCCAGTGGTCAACCAAGGCCCTGAAATGCTCCGAAGGGCCTGCCAAGTGTCCAGTGTAGTGGGCTGGCTGCCTCCCTGTGGGTTTTGGCACGAGTGTGTGTGCGAATCATACATGGCATCTGGCTTGATGTTGGCTGAAAGGTTACCAACACCCTCTGGCTTATTCTAGAACATTCCTTGGTGTCTTGTCCTCAGGGAAACCTTTCATAGGCCTTGAGTCTCCCATCCCAACCCCAGTTATATTCACTCTTGCAGTTCCTGGTTACTTGCATCATTGGTTAACATCCTTTTTTCCTTGAGCTCCATGGGGCAGGGGCTACGGCTGCCTGTTAAGTGCTGTGCTCCCAGAACCTGCCAAGAGCCTCATATGCAGTAGGTGCTCCATAAATACTCATTGTTGAGCATTATACTGTGTTCCTGCTTTCACTTGTGTGTCCCCACAACCTGTGCCACACACAGCAGCAGGCAGAGATATTTAAAAATGTGAATCTAATCTTGTCAAATCCCGCTCTTGGAATAAACCTCGAGTTCCTCCTTACAAGATCTATCTGGCTAGGCTCCTGTTCACATCTGACTCCATCCTGTACTCACTCCCCTCTCCTTGCTCCCCATGGTCTAGACCTTCTGGTCTCTTCTATTCCCACAACTCCTCAGGATCTTCCCTGTCTCAGGGACATTGCAATGCAGTCTCTTCTGCCCCAAAAGTTCTTATATCTTCACCCAGTGGCTCTGTCTTATTACTGGTGTCACCTCCCTGGAGAGGCCCTCCCTGACCACCCCATGTGCAATAACAGTCCCCTCCACCCCCCAATACTCCATCAGAATACTTAGCTCTCTCCAAGAGTTTACTTGACTTCTGTCCCCTAACTAGATGGTGGTGTCGTGGGGGCTAGGACCTGTCTTCCTGGTTCCCTGCTGTGCCCCAGTACCTAGCACAGGATGTGGCACACAGCCAGACCAGGCACAGGAACATCTGCTGAGTGAATGAAGGCATGCAAGCTGGTCATGCCATGTCGGCAAATGGGGGGTGTGACCCCCCAGGAACCGACTGGCCGTGCCGTGTCCTACAGATGAAGCTGCTGCCCTTCCGGCAGAAGAAAGCCCACATCATGGAGATCCAGCTGAATGGTGGCACTGTGGCTGAGAAGGTGGCCTGGGCCCAGTCCCGGCTGGAGAAGCAGGTGCCGGTGCACAGTGTGTTCAGTCAGAGTGAGGTCATTGATGTCATTGCTGTCACCAAGGGCCGGGGAGTCAAAGGTAGGGCCAGGCAAGATGGCAGCTCCTAGAAGGCTGCCTGGAGGGGATGGGGTCCAGACTGGCCTCTCAGCTACTAGCTCCTCCCCCCTGCAGGGGTCACGAGCCGCTGGCACACCAAGAAGCTGCCTCGGAAGACCCACAAAGGGCTGCGAAAGGTGGCCTGCATCGGTGCCTGGCACCCTGCCCGCGTGGGCTGTTCCATTGCCCGTGCTGGGCAAAAGGGCTACCACCACCGCACAGAGCTCAACAAGAAGGTGTGTCCACAGTGCTGGTGAGGGGGACGTGCTGTGACCAGACCTGTCGGTGGGGTATATGACCTGGTTCCCCGAAGGCTCTGAAATGTCCCCATTGGTGCCTGGGTCTAAGCCCACATGCTGATGTGTGTGGACACACCTCTGGCCCTAGAGGCCACCTGCTGCCCCAATGTGCCCTATTCTCCTGACAGATCTACCGCATTGGCCGGGGGCCACACATGGAAGATGGGAAAGTGGTTAAGAATAACGCGTCTACCAGCTACGACATGACTGACAAGTCTATCACACCACTGGTAAGGGTGGGAAGCCAGTTTGGCTCAGGGGGCCTGGTGTACATGTGTGGGCAGGTGTGTGGGTGTTGCCATGCCCCAAGAGCTCAGGCCCCAGTGAGCAGCCGCCTGGTGGAACAAACCCCTGCCTTCCCACACCCTCTGAGCCTCTTCTGCAGACAGCTCACTCTCCAGCTGCTGTCACAGGGTGTGGAGTGCAGCAGCTCTGACTGTGTCCTTGGAGTCAGGCTGCCTGGGCTTGAACCCTAACCGCAGCATGTGCTGGAGCAGGTGATCCACCCCTCTGAGCCTCCATTTCCTCCTTTGTAAAGTGCAGATTGTTCAATGAGACAATGTAGGAGAGGACTTAGGGTGTGACTCAGATGCTGCTCTGATTAGTGATTGAGGGTTTCACCCCCTGGCCAGGTGGCCAGCTCTGGTTCCTTCCAATCGCAGCTGAGTATAGGAGTTCTGTCAGGGTTCCCAGCCATCCCCTTACTTAGCAGCTCCTTTCCTGGCCTGGACCCTTGCTTGCCTCCCCACAGGGCGGCTTCCCTCACTATGGGGAAGTCAACAACGACTTTGTCATGCTGAAAGGTTGCATCGCAGGAACCAAGAAGCGGGTGATCACACTAAGGAAGGTCAGCACCTGTGGTGGGCTAGGAAGCCGGGGAGCAGGAGCCCCATGGAATGTGGGAGAGGTGGGAACTGACAGGAGATGGGTGGGAGATGGGCAGAGCAAAAAAGGGAGGGATTCTGGCAGGAGATGGGTGAGTAGATTGGGGGTTGCCTGAGGGTGGGGACCTCTGTCTTGAGGCTCTCCTCTCCCACGATCCCAGTCCCTCCTGGTGCACCGCAGTCGCCGGGCCCTGGAGAATATTGAACTCAAGTTCATTGACACTACCTCGAAGTTCGGACATGGCTGCTTCCAGACAGCCCAAGAGAAGAGGGTCTTCATGGTGAGCCCAACCCAATTGTTCTCTGGGGCCGAACCTCACACCCCACCTGTCCCAGAATGGGAAAGCAGGGGCAGATGGGGTAGCTGGAGGTCCCCTGTACTCATTCATAGGAGGGGGATTTTAGGAGTCCAGCCCTGGGCACTGATTCTTGCTAGAAAGTGTTGTGGAGGGATCGGTGGTGGTGGTGGTGGTGGGGTAGCAGGGCCTGCTCTGGGTGACACAGGTAGCTGACCAGGGGCAGTATTCAGAGCCAGACCCCTGTGACTAACGCTCCTTCTGCCCCCCTCCCCCACCACCCACACAGGGTCCCCAGAAGAAGCATCTTGAGAAGGAAAAGCTGGATACCTCAGGAGACTTGTAGGCGGCTTAGGATGGAGGGAGCCTGAAAGAAGGGCGCACCACCCCCTCCTGTCCTCTTTGTCTAATAAAGGCCGGAGACAACTCTTCCCGCGGTGTCTGAGTTGAGGGGATGGAAAGGGCAGTCGACGGCAGGTGGCCGGGGCTTAGCTCTTGGGCTGGGAGAGCGCGCGCGATTCAGGGTGAGATGTGGCCGCCACTCCACACCCAGCGCAGCTCAGCGGCGCGGGGCCGCGGGGACGCAGCTCAGGAGCAGTCAATGCGCGGGCCCTGCTGGGAAAAGGGGAGGGGGCAGGTCCTCGGGAGGGGGCGGAGCCTCCTGGAGGCGGAAGCAGGAATCCTCGTCTGGATTGGTACGAGGGAAGGGACCCATCTCTGGAAGCGGGCCCCGCCGGGCCCCCGGCGTCCCTGGATATGATTGGTTCCCTGGAGGGGGCGGAGCCTCAGGGCACCGGGCGGGACGCATGCAAGGGATCTTGTGTATGTGGCATCAGATCCGTAAGAGGCAGTGGGCGTACAGCGGTCCTGTCGGCGTCATGTCGTTCTGCAGCTTCTTCGGGGGCGAGGTTTTCCAGAACCACTTTGAGCCGGGTACAGTCTGTGACCTTCTGGGAGGACAGAGGGGCAAGGGCACACATTCGCGGGGGCGTCGCTGCCTTCGGGTGGTAATGGAGCCCTGGATCCCCGGGAATGGGAGAGGAAGAGTGTGACCGCATGGGGAGGAGCGCATATGGGTAAAGAGGATAATGGAGGAGGGAAAAGTCTGGGGGGCTCGGAGAGTAGGGGTGCCTGAGAGGAGGGGACATTAGAGAGGGGTTTACTGTCCTCCATGAGGAAAGGCCTTGAGTGCGAGCATATCCGTTTCCGGGCAGGAATCTGTGGGGTCAGGGCACATGAGAGTGGTGCGCCGATGGAGGGATACGGGTCAGGATCTGGACTTCAGAGGGACACGGTGGAAGTTCTTGTTCAGGGACAGCTCCTGTGACAGGGCTGCTCCTCCTCGTGGCAGCTCCCGCTCCCAGATGTTACCTCTGCCCTTCCCCTTCCGGATTCCTGGCATCTGCAGCGTAAGCCCCAGGGCAGAATGTCCTGTTCTGGTCTGAATATGCCGGCTTAGATGCCTCTCTCATCTGCCCAGAGGCCCTGGTGTTGGGTAACCAGGAGTGTTACCAGGCCACCAGTGTCCAGTGTAGTGAAGTTGGACAGGATAGGGCTGGAAGGGGTGAGTGGGGTGGGGGTGGGGTGCTTGGGGTATGGCCAGCCCTCAGCCCTAGCCCCAGGCTTTGAGAAGCGGTAGTGAGTCCCCTTCTGGGCTGTGCTGCCTGCTAGTGGACAAATTTGGTAAAAACATGCTACAGACAATAACTAAGGCAGCAAGTTATTAGTCATGAGATCTGTTGAGTGTCAGCACTCTAGGGGGCTAGGCTCTGACACCGGGCATCTATGAATGTCAGCTTTGACATAGGACCCTCTGGAAAAAGCCTTCCCCAAAAACCCTTTGGCTATGGGCCCCTCAGACTGCTCTGCCAAGTTCCCAAGCTGGAACCTCCACTTCCACAGCAGCTCCTGGTTCCTCTTCGCTTCCTCCTCCAGTTACTGGTAAAGATTGAGGCTGTCCTCAGAATGGGGAGTACCTGCTTCCTGTTTCACAAGTCAGTTTTGCAACATCCTGTCCCCACTTTTGAGGATAGGTGAAAACATATTTTTCTTGGCTCTCTGTTTTCCTGGGCTCTCTGTCTGTGGACTGGAGGCCTTTTTGCTGGAACCATTCTCTTCCTGCATGGAGAACAGGCCAGTGGCCGGGCGTCCAGCTCAAGGCTTCACTGGGCAGCAGGAAAGCCACTTGGGAAAGGAGGAGGGCTAGGTGGTAGTGCTGGCCATGTCAGAGCTCCCACTGTGTGGGGCCTGCAAGGGATGAGAGTGCTGTGATCTGATTAGATTTTTTAGGTTCCTTCCTGGCTGCACAACCTCTAGCTGAATGTTTTGGATTACCAGGCCTTGAATTCCTCATCTGTACAATGGATAGGTCTGCATCACAGAGCTGTTGAGAATCAATGCGATAAGTGTGAAAAATGGCTCTCTGGTCTCTGGCACATGCTAAGAACCACTAAATGTGAGCTCTGATGTGTCTCCTCCACAGAGCCAATACCCAGGCCTGGGGATGGTAGGTGGAGATGTGGAGAAGATGTGCAGGTCACTCTGCAAATGGGGACAGTGCTGTATTGTCCTGGGTCTGAGGGTTTGGGAGCTCACCTCAGAGAGGCTGAAGGCAGTGTCTTTGCTTCTGCCTCTCCTTCTGCCTCCAGGTATCTATGTGTGCGCCAAGTGTGGCTATGAGCTCTTCTCCAGCTGCTCAAAGTATGCACATTCGTCTCCATGGCCAGCCTTCACCGAGACCATCCATGCTGACAGTGTGGCCAAGTGTCCAGAGCACAATCGGCCTGAAGCCTTAAAGGTGAGTGGTAGCAGCAGGAGGAGAGGAGTGGGGTGTTGGCCACCGCTTCCTTCCTTCTGTTACTTCCACAGCTCTAGAGACTTCGAGTCTATCCCAGGCCTCTCTGGCTTCAGCAAGGAAGCTATGGGGAGAGCTTGGGGTCCTGGTGGGAAGAGGGAACCTGGACAACTTTCTTGTACAGGCTCCAGGATGGAGGTCAACCTCTCTTGCCAGCAGTTACCCTGGGAAATGGACATGGGGAGGATAGTGGTGGCAGGAGGGACCACTGCTGTGGCTGTTTTGTGTCCAGAAGTTCATGTGGCTGTTTTGTGGTCTTCCTAGGTCTCCTGTGGCAGGTGTGGCAATGGTTTGGGCCATGAGTTCCTGAACGATGGCCCAAAGCGGGGGCAGTCCCGCTTCTGAATATTCAGCAGTTCACTGAAGTTTGTTCCTAAAGGTGAGCTTGCCATCAGGCAGATGGCACAGGCCTGTCATATATTTTAGAGGATTTTGGTAGTGGCGGGGCAACAACTGTTTTCATCCACTTATAGTGAGATGGGGTTACCAAAGCATGCTGCCCAGGACCGCCCAGGGTCACTCCAAAAGGTGGCTCTCGGACAGGGACAAGAGGGCAAATTTCCTGCCTCCTGTGACTGGTTGATCACATGAATCCCAAAAAGGAGACATCTGAGGGTGGATGTGTTGAGGAGTTTTATCCAGAGGCCTGACTCTTGCCCACGACTAGAGTGGGAGTCATGTGGGTGGAGGTTGAGGGCTGGGGCTGTGCAGCTGGGGCCTGGCACATCGTAATAACTCAAATATGCATTCCTGTTGGCAGTATTCTTATTATTGGTAGTTTGTTTTGAGGAGCTGTATTTCATTTTGTGCATTTTATTTGAGCTCAGCTTGCTCTGTGGCCTTGCTCTCCTGCTCACATAAAAACTCACAAATCAACACACATCTGTTTACAAATCTAGCCACCCTTGGTTCTCCTCCCCAAGCTTTGTAGCTCAACCCCCAGCTCCTTGCTTACTGCCTACAAGACGATGGCCAGTCTCTAATCTTAGTTTCATTCTCTGTAAAATGGGGCTGCTGATGGCACCTGCTTGCTGCCATCATTGTGGGAGTTAAACGAGGATGTCCACAGGGGCTGGTGCATGATAAGGTACAATGATGCTTTTGTCCTTTGTAGTATTCGTTCCCTGTCCAAGAAGAGGGAGTTGAGTTCTCCTTGGGATGGGGTATACAGACTCCCGCAAGCTGGGTGCCTGTGTTCTTTGACCTGAAGGCTGGAGCGGAGCGGGCTAGCACAGGGAATGGTGTCCGAGACATAATTGAGCAGGACTGGTTTTTCTCTCCTCTCCTTCTTTTCTTTCAGGCAAAGAAACTTCAGCTTCCCAGAGGAAGTAGGCGGGCAGCCTTCACCCACCCTGGATGGGCGCTGCGTGGTGGCCACACTCTGGCTCTCCCCACTTGAAGCTGGAACCCTGGACATTCAGACAGGGAAGGCGGGGTGGCTGAAACATCAGGAAGGCTCCCAAGGCTTTGGCTCTGCACAGGCTCTCTTTGGGAAAAGCACTGGTTTGCTACCTGTTACCTATATCTCACTTCTAGGACAGGCCTGGTACACCCAGCTGTTGGCTTATCTTGGCCTCTGACTTACACAGGAGCCTCAGGGACATGGGTTTAGGCCTGGCTCATCTGTGAATAATAGTGTACCCCCACCTTCACTTCTCAGCACACTGCCCCCTCTTTGCTTGTCTGGACTCACTCCTTCAGGGCTCAATTCTGAGATGGGCTCTGGCTGTTGCCAAAGCTGGTGTCCACCTCCCTCAGGCTATACTAGGAGACAGTGCAAACGGAGGCGTCCCCGGCCAGCTGCTCTAACCCCAGTCACTACATGATTTGCTCTGGCTAAACCCTTCCAGGCAACCAGAGTGCTGATGATCCGTGACTCATGGGTAGAGTGAGCTGAGAGGACAGACCTCTGGTCTCTCAGTTATGAAAGGAGAAATCTGGAACTCCATTTCACCATCTGTGTGGCTGCTGCTTACCTCACTCGGGCTTAGGAAAGCAGTGATTGCTCCATCACCTTGACCGCACAAGGCTGGGGGCTCTGGAGCTCACAGCCTACTATAGTTCACACCTCCCCAGGGCACAATGACGATGCCTTACCACACACATGCTGAAATTCTTACCATGTGAGAGAGTGGGTAATGCTCCCTCCCATCTTGAATGCTCTCTGGAGTAATCAAGAGATGATGAATAAACAAATGAAATATCAGCCTGCTCTGTTTATTAACAACATTGGAGATGCCAGAATACAAGGGCCAGGCTTTTCACAGTTGTTTCCTTTGTTCCACAAATATTTATCGAGCACCTGTTTTATGCCACGTTCCAGCTTTGGTGCTGGAGATGCAGCTGTAAGCAAGACAGATGAAGCCTGCCCTCAAGGTCTTATGGCATAGTTGAATAGAAAATAAATTCATGTCAGTTGATAAGAAGGGCTGTGAGCAACTACAGCAGAGTAATGATACTAGAATGTGTGGAAGGAGTGATTGAGGGTTGGTACTTTGCTTCCAGAGAGAAAGATGCTGGGGAGGGTCATCTCAACTTAGCAATGACAGGTGAGAGCAGTAAGGAGAGGCACAGCAGATGCAAAGGTCCTGAGACGGCAACAAACTTGCACCAAGACCTGAGAGGTGCAAAATGTGACCTATGAGGAGGTATGATCTATTTAAAATAATTACTTGATTTTTTTTCAATTTATATTAACAAATCTGAGGAGTATGTATGGGAAATGGATATTAAGGGATAAGATAATGGTGTGGGAGAACATAAGTTGGATCAAGATGAATTTATTGATAGGGATCACTAAACAGATTCTGGATTTACATTGCAGCTCGGTGGGTTAGAAAGGGTTCTAACAGTTTGTTTAGTTGGTTGAAACATGAACCAAAAGGTAGCCCATACTAAATGGAGTTGAAATGCCAGACTTACCTTGGTTTAATAGAGAAAGGGATCCAAAGGCTTAGGGAGATTGGAATGTTAGAGTGGATTTGTGATTTAAGATTAGCTTACCCACCCTGGGAGGATTCAGAGGACATACCATTCACCACCATTGTGAGGAATAAATTTGTGAGGGAAACCCCAGCATCCTAGGGGAGCTCGTGATCATTTCTGTGTGAGCCAGAACTTAGAATAACTGCCTGCTGTGGAATTGGGAAACCTAACTGCAACAGGGCTAATTGTATCACCAAAGTCAAGGTGGGTAGGGTTACCCTAATGGACAGCAGAGTCAAAGCAGCAATCAGAAGAGTTTGACTCTCTCTGACTTAATGGTGTTGGCTAGTTGATTATGGTGTCCCCAGAAGTGGAATAGATGGGAAGCCTAATGAATTATTCTGTATGAGCAGAAGAGTTCTAGGTGAAGTAGATAAAGACTCATTTAAATCATTAAAATAGTCATGACTCCTCAATCAATTCCCAGATTTGTACTAGTTTACAGACCCAGAACTACTTGAATGAAGGGGAGGCAGGGACCCCTTAAGGAAGAACCTTAGTATGCTGCCAAAATGCATACTGTTAATCTTTTTTCCAGCCTTTCCTAAAGGAACCTATAGTCTTATAGCAGGGTGTGTGTATTGGGGAAAAGGAAATAATTAGGCATTTCAGGAACTTCTGGATACTGGCTCTACACTGATACCACCTAGGAGACACAAATGTCACTGTGTCAGAGTAGGGGCTTGTGGAGGTCAGAAGGTCAATGAGTTTTAGTTTAGGTCCATCTCACAGTGGGTCCAGTGGGTTCCCAAACATTTCCTATGGTTATTTCCCCAGGTCTGAACGCAGCATTGGAATAGACACACTTAGTAGCTGGGTGTACCCCCACACGGGAAGGAGGGAGGAGTGGGACCTGCAGGTGTGAGGGCAAAGGTGTTCCGATGAGGTTGGAGTGACTGGGGAGGGAGGAGAACGAGGAGCCCCCAGTGTTGTTGGCCTGTTGGGCCTGCTCATATCTCAGTGATGGGACTCTGCCCCTCCCCTGATCCCCAGCCACAGGGCAGGGGCCCCTGCTCTGGTGTGGAGTCACCTGCCTGTGCAGGGAACCCAACCTACTTCCTTGTTGGATAAGGGCACAGGAGAGCCATGGGGGTCAGTTGGATGGGGGGTGGGATGCAGGGAATCTGAGGTCCCCTCACATCAGATCCCATGGGCAAGGTCTGTCTGCTAGGAGCTAGGTGCAGGATGGATGTCTCATGTGGAATCTTAAATTATCTCCCCCACACCCCTCTTCCTATGGGTTACACCATAACCTCTGGCCTGCAGCTTCAGTTTCTCCTTGAGAAGCAAAGCACTTTGAGAGCCCAGGTGCTTCCCCTCCAATGCCCCCTCCTTGCACAGCCTTGCCAATCAAGGGCAGCGTTTAGGGAGTAGACGAATCCTGGTATTCTACCAATATTAGCCAACAGCAGCAGCAGGCTGGGGCACTGCAGGACAGCGCATCCCAGTCCTGGGAAGCCCCGTACTATGCCTGAGTGCAGGGCAGGCAAGTGGGAGGGTGCACCAGAGATAGTTGGCGAAGGTCACCACCAAGCCAGACTAGAGCCACTGTTCACCCACCCCTATACGAAGTCCTAGTTGGGGAATAATGCAATGACTCCCTTCCAGATTCTCTGGTTTTCAAGGTCCTGTGCATGGGGAGTGGTCGCAGGGACTGAGTAGAATCTACCAGCAGAGGGCGCGCTCGCTCCGCGTCGCCGATGCTCTCAGGCGGCTCGTAGTGCCGCTGCAGTTCCCCGAGGTGCCATCGGAGGCGCAACGGCGACAGCTCCTATAACAGGGGCGTGGGCGATCCCAGCGCCCCGCCCCTAGGCCCCTCCAACCAGGGCTCCAGCTCCTCGGCCACGCCCACCCAATATGATGGTTCTCGGGACACAGGCCAAGGTCTCCTGGCGTCCGAGGGTTTTGAGCGGGTGGCGGGGCCCCATTTGGTGGGCTTCACGAAACGGATAGGTCTAGGGAGAGCTGTTGAGGGCTGGGGTGGTCCTTCTTGAGTCCCCTGGAGTGAGACAGAGTTGAGTGGGGGCAGAAAGAAGGAAGGAGGTGGGAACAGTGCAGGGGTTGGGTGGACGCAGGTGGAAGCAGGACGCTCCTGGCCCCAGCCCAGTCCCAGCCCCCTTATCTAGGGCAGCTCCGTAGCACCCACCTGCACTGATACCCGGGCCTCCTCTTCCTGTGGCCTTTCTATGCCTTCAAGTTGCACCTGCTTCCACCGTGGCCCCCCTGGGGGCACCAGTTCCTGGGGTCCCACCTCCCACGCATCTTTGTCAGTAGGTCTCCCCCACAACAGTGACAGTTCCTAACTAGCTTCCCCCAACCAGTGTGATCTTAGCAAAATAGTCATCAGACCAGGTAATTTTCTTCAGTGGTTCCCATAGGTTGCTTGCTCTGGTCCTGCACATCTACCTCTTCAGCTTGATTTCCCACTCCATAAGTTACAGCAGTATTATTTATCATAATTATGTTGCTTTTATTATCCACGCCCCCTCTACCTAAACCTCTGTAGCTGGCTGGGCCTAGTCTAGACTAGCCAGGCTCTATTCTAGAAACATGCCCCTGAGTTCCTGCCTCCTAGAGTTGCTGTTCCTTCTTTCTCATCCCTTCCCCATGTGCCAGAATCCTAGAAGCGTTTCCTACTCACTCCACCCCAATTAGTGTCTCTCTCCTTACCCCATACTGCAGAGGCCCTGGGTGAGTCTTCCATATCTGTGCATAGACTGGGTTCCTGCTATCCCCTTGCAAGTTTCACCCCATCCCAAGTCAATAGCTCCTCAATACCAGTGACCACAGTGTATTCATCTCATTCCTTTCTTTCCCCAAACGCCTGAGCCTGTGGAGGCTGCACGTAGTAGCATCAGATGAATGTAGGTGTCAGATTGCACTGTCTTCTTCCCACTTTCTCTGTATCCCATGTGCATAAATGTGTCCATGGTCTGGGGGATGCAGGGACCCCGGGACCACCTATTTTATCCTATCCCGGCTCTGGGCACTAGGGATCTGATTAAAGGAGCTTAGGGGCAAGAAGCACAGGGAAGACAGTTGGTGGGTCCCCTGTGGCAGGCAGGAGGGAAGCTGCCGGGGAGAGAGCTCAGGGTTACCTGCAGATAAGCTCCTTTCACCCCAGTCCCTCATCACCCCCCAGTGCCTGTCTCCAGGAATGATTTGTTCCTTGTAAAACTCTGGAGATTATCCATGGTTCAGTCCCTGGCTTCATGTATTATGTTTCATCTCCAACCAGGACATTTATAAGCTATCCTTGGTTTCAGAGGGCTTGGCAGCAGCATTTCCAAAGAGAAGAGAGACAGAGAAGAAAGGGGATAGGGTCCTGGAGGGTCTGCCCCCCGCGATGCAGGCTGCCTGTTGCCCTGGGCTCTCTTCCACTTACGACTCCAGTGACTTTTGCTCTTTTAGTTTTGGGGGTGTGGTTCTTTGCTGGGCCTCCATCTCTGAGACCGGGAGCCCGTGGTGTGTGTCTGAATGTTGGAGGGAGGGACAGGGAAGCTAGAGTCAGAGGGAAAAGAGTAATGACCTGTATAGGGGACATGGATGGAATCATTGTTCTCTGAGGAGGGAGTGGGGGTCAATTATGAAAGTCCTGTTGTCAGAGTAGCAGCTTAAGGCGGGGTCTACTGGGGAGGCACTTGCCCCGAGATGCTCTGTTCCCCAGGATTCTGGCTTTGGGGTCTTTCTGAGCACTGAGCCAAACGAGATTAACTCCATGCTTGTCTGTATATCTGTCTGGCAAACTGTGGGAATGGGGTACTTCCCCTGGAAGTGAGAAAGAATGGAGTGTGGCCCTCCCTGTGGATCCTGTCTGCTGGCCAGGCTGAACTTGCTCCTGGAAGTAGATCACTGGTATGTGGGGAGATTCAAACTTAGGGCTTTCCACACTGGGGTGTTGGTGGTTGGGGCCTGGCAGCATGCCTCTGAACCTCCCATTCTTGCCTGTACACACACACACACACACACACACACACACACACACACACACACCACACACACGACATACACACATGACATTCACATATGGTCCTGTGCCCTCTTGTAGAAAATAGTGTTCCTCAACTTGCATCAAGCCCCTTGCTTATGATGGAAAATGCTCATAGTCACCTTCCAGTCTATGGGGACACTCCCCAGGATATGGTGAACACACCTGGCCACAGAGACCCAGTGGCCTGATGTGGGACCATATGGATGTTACCCAGCCTTCCCAATAATGTTCAGGGGTTTCTTCTCTCAGAGGCCTGGCTTGGGAAAGTGAAGCTGGGGAAGGTGGAATGGGATGGGGTCAGAGAAAGTCCTGTTTCTCTTGCCTCTTTAGACTCACCTTGGTGATAAAGGCTTTAACTAGCCCTCTCCTCTCCCAGAGCTGGGATTGCCAGCCTAGAAGGATTGCTACATTGTTATAAATTGAGCTGGGCCAGGCTGGTAGGTGAGAAGCAATTTGCGGGGCCCAGTTATGCATCCTGGGAACCTGGATGCATGACCTCTTCTGGAGAAGCAGGGGCCAGTGGCAAATGGCCCTCTGTCTATTCTGATCCCTCCAGGAAGACCAAAGGGAATGAAATGAGGGTAGCAGGAAACAAGCTGGAGCCCATCCCTGCGCAGGAGAGGGGTCTGGCTCCTTCTGGCAAACACTTCAGCCCCAAGTGGTCTCCCTGCAGGTATGTGGCTGATCTGGGTGGCTACTGAGCTGTGTAAGTCCCATTCCTGGCCAAAGGAACTTTTTCATGTGTCCCTCCTGACAATGGGAATCTTGTCTTCCCTGGCAAACCCTTCTGTGCCACAGTGTCTAGCTATGTCTGTGTCTAGTGTCTAGCTAGTCACCAAGAATAAGACCCAGGTTCTGGCAAGCCAGGCTGGCTGGCCACTTTGAGACCAGAGAAGGCTTTGCTTTCCAGACTTGTCGCCAAGTAAGATGAATTATGAAGTATTCAGGTCTCCTAGTGTAGGAACTGTTTCAGGGCACACCTTCTTGTGCCAGGGTCATCGTCACATGTCTACTGCCTCCTTCCATGAAAAGCTTAGGAGCTGGGAACTTAGAGATGTGGGAGCCAGTATTACTTTTGTTTTAAGTAGGAAAGTGAGGTTCAGAGCCTGGATATCTGCCAAGGTCACCTGCTTGGGTCAGCGGAGGGGGTCAGAGCTGGGCTTAAATCAGTCTCCAAAGTCCTTGCTGTCAGCACTGTGCTGTGCTGCTGCCTCCACCCCTAGGAATGGGCTCCTGCCCGCCCCCCTTGTTCCCTACCAGCGGGAACTGGGAATATTGGGCTGTGGGGGTGGGTTGTGTAGGTGGGTAGACCTCTCTGAGGGGCCCCTCCCCAGGAGGAAACCACATCCTCTATATGCTCAGGCAAATCTGGCATCCGAAGTGGAAAAACTTCACATAAATCAAGGACAGCTGGGCCCGCCCTCATCTGCAGTCCCCTCCCCTTGGAATCCCAACAGGCTGTGGAAGTGGGTCTGGGGGGTGAGGGTGTGGTTTTAGGGGAACGAGTTCCTGGAAGCCCCACAAGTGTGAAATCTCCCCCAGCTGTCCCATGGAGGAGCTTATTAATCACTCTCCTGAATGGGGCAGCTGCTTGCACATCCTGCCCTGTGGGTGCTCAGGCTGGGGGTGCCCACCTTGGGGAAAGGGACAGGCTAGGAAAGAGGTGGAGAGGAGCATGGGAAAAGAGCCCACATATAGACTCTCTCAGTCACACACACATATACACATATACAGTCACTCAGCAAACTCCTATGACCACTCACCATGTTAGGCATGGAGAAGGGATCAAGACTAACCCTGTCTATGCCCTTGCAGTGCTCATGGGTAGGTGAAGGAGACAGATGTGGATCAAAATCACCCACAAAGAAATAATTACAGTCTGTGAAGGGGACACAAACATAGCTGAACAGCTGGGTCACAGATTTGTGGGGCTAGGGTGTGACTTCCTCCCACCACGACTTTGCTCCCTAGGACTCTCTCCTTGGACTTGCATTCTCTGTTCCCCTCTGCTCTGGTCCTCCTTGTCATTTCCTCCAGGGATGGTGTTTACTTGGCTTAGTGGCCTGAGCAGCTCAGCATGCCCCCTCTCCCAAATTCCCCCTACTCTTGGCCACTATATCAAACCTGACCATCTGCATGTCTGATAGCTAATCTAAGGAGTTTAGAAAGACAAACTCTCCCTGGCCATCCTGTGTGGGCGGGGCATCCAGATGAGGTGAGAAGGGAATTGAGCTTGGGCTATGCTGGACTCTCAAAGCCAAGGGTATCCAGGGAGATCAGACTGGGCAGAAGGGACTTGCTGACCCCTGTTTCCTGTCCTGAACACACAAGGCAGAAGGTAGGTCCTCTCAGGATGCCCGGATAGCCACCCACTCTGTGCCTCCATTACGTGGTCTCTTTTGGGATCCCAAAGTCACTTTTCACCATGTGGTTCAGACAGGGAAATCCACTATCCCTAGGTTACAGGAAGAAGCCAGCGGAGAGCTGGGGCTGGATCCTGATGGCAAGGCAGAACAGAGGCAGTGTGGATATCCTGGGGAGAGGGAAGGCAGATTCTGAAATTCCCAAGTTTAATCTTCAAAAAGACTCTTCATAGAAGGCTTAACACAGACTTACTGTCTGACCCGGCAATTGCAGTGTTAGGTATATACCTAACATGTTCACACAAGAATTTGTAAATGAATGTTCACAGCAGCATTATACAAAATAACCAAAAGATGGAAACAACCCAAGTGTCCATCAACTGATGATTACATAAAGAAAATGTGGCCTATCTATATAATGGATTATTATTCAGCCATGAAAAAGGAATGAAGCCCTAACACATGCCACAATGTGGATGAACCTGAAAAACACCATGCTAAGTGAAAGAAGTCAGACCCAAAAGACCATATATTGTATGATTCCACTGATATGAAATGTGGAGAACAGGCAAATCCATAGAGACGAAAAGTAGACTAGTGGTTGCTGGGGACTGGGAGAGGGTAAAATGGGGAATGATTGCTACTGGGTATGAAATTTCTTTTTAGGGTGATGGATATATTCTAAAATTGATTGTGGTGATGGTTGCACAACATTGTAGATATACTGAAAAACTTCTTATTAAGTGACTGAATTGCATGGTGTGGGAATTACATTTAAATGAAGCTATTACTTTAGAGTCAGGACTGAGCTCTCCATCTTACAAAAAGGAGCTGGAGGCTTGAAGTTGTAGGAACCTGAGGGTACATTGCAGAGGAAGGCAGGGCTAGAACTAGCTTCAGGCTGGACTCTGAGGGTCACTCCCTCTCATACTGAGGATGGGCCTCAGACTCTGTCCCCCACTCTTCACTTGCTCCCTGCATTGTGCTCTCTGCTGTTGAGCCTTTCCCCGTGACAACTGGGATGTTGTCCTCTTGCTCCTCACCTGACCATCATCCCTCCAGAAAGCCTTCCTTGACCTCTCCCTCCATTTATATTCTTCCACTAGTGGCTTATTGGGTGCCAGACTCTATTAGGTGCTGAGATCACACTAGTGAACAAATGTCCCAAGGTTGTTGTCCTAGGTGTCACCAGATTAGCATCCACCCTTCGCCTGAGAACCAGATGGTGGATGGAAGGAGGGGGTCAGCGGCCCAACTCTCTGAGCCAAGACTTCTTATCCCTGGACATTACTCCCTTGTCATATCCTCCTCCCTCCCCAGTGTATTTGGTGTCTTGCTGTTCTTGGTCAATTCCTCCTGGACCGTCCTCAAACAGGTGTGGGGGCCTAAGGGAAAGACAGTCACAGCAAGGGGAGCAGCATGAGCAAAGGCTAGGAGGTGGAAACGACCATGCCTGTGCTGGGGCGGGGAGATGGAGAGGCCACCAGGGTTTAATGCTGGAATTTAGAGCCCTGAATGGTGGCTGCTGGGACTGTGGGTGAGTGTTGCAAGACGAGAACTTCTTGTGACCCTGCGTGTGCCAGCATGCACCCCAGACATTGCTGTACCAACAACCCGCCTACAGGGTTCCTGACTGCGTCCTGCCTTGACAAGCTGGTGCAGGCCTGGCGTCTGGAACCTTGGCTGAGGCCTCGGTCAGTGGTCTTCACCCCATTGGCTCTGCATGTCCTCCTCTGGCCAGGGCTGCCTCTGCGCGGGAGCTCTGGAAATGTTTATAGGTCACGGAAGCTCCCTGTCCCCTGGAGGTGCCCCAGGATTCTGGGACATGCTCAGATGCCATTAAACCCATGAATGGCTCATTAATGAGCAGAATCCAAGGCAGAAGCCCCTGAGTATCAGATGGAGAGAGGCTGGCCTCTTTGGTGGGCACTTGCATACCCAGCACCAACTGTGTTGCCAGGAAGTGGCGGAGATAGGACCTGAATCCAAGTCTGTCTCTACCTGGGACTGTTGCTCAGTTTCTCCCCACCCAGTTTTCCTCCCTGCTTTCCTTCTCTGTGCTGTGCTGGAGGGTCAGTGAACTTAGGGGTGCATAAATCTCCTGCAGATTGTCCAGTGCCCAGCAAGTTCCATAACTGTGAGTGGCACTTGAATCTCTCTGCCTCTCAGAGGGAGCTCCTAGGCCGGCCCCTGGGCTCCTCCTTCTAGTTCTCCCAGCACAGTTCTCCCTGAGTCTTTCACATTTCCAATCGGAGCCAGTGTCAGAGATGGGTCACTGACACCCCAGGGCAACCCCAGGTGGACTAGGCTGTACAGACAGATGGTGACACTGTAGAAAGGTCAGAAGACTGAAGTCTGAATTTCACTGGGCTCTTGGGCAAGACACCTCTCCTCTCTGAGCCTGTCTCCCACCTCATAAACTAGTAAGCAACTAGCCCTCGTTAGCTACCAGAGCTGTGACCCTGATGAATGGCAAGCTTTCAGTAAGGTGCCCCTCATTCCCACCGCAGACTTCTCAGGGAACCCCTCTGCGCAATAGGTCCGTGTCCACGTGCCTCCTTGGCTCACTTGCTCAGGAGCGAACCAACCGCGCCTTCCTGGTGCGCGAGGGGAGGGATCGGCCTTCTAAGAGCGGGAGCGGGGGCTCACCGCGCAGTCCTGTCACTGCCCTGCGACCGGACCGACGCCCCATCCTAGAACGAAAGGGTGAACACCTGGAGCCGAGAGGGCGGGGACCCAGGGTCTTCCAGCGGGCGTGTCCAGGTATTTTCTGAAGCTCGGCGTCGCTCTGCGGCGTCCATGGGTGCTGGCATGTCCCAGGCCAGGCAGGGGCACAGGTGGGGCGGGGCCTCTGGCTTGGGCGGGGCATTCCGGCCCCGCCCCGCGCCCGCTCGTGGACTGTGGGGCTGCGGGACGCAGAGCAGAAAGCCGGGCGCCAGCCCGCTGAGCGCTGCGCGGACCGGGATGCGAGCCCTCTTGCAGCCCCCACTCCCGGTCCTGGGCACGGTGCGGCTCGATGGCAGGTAGCGGCGGCCTGGGCGGCGGGGCCGGAGGCGGCCATGGAGCGGGGGCAGGGCCGGGTGCCGTGCTGCGGGCTCCCCGTGCGCCTCTTCTGCTCGCCGCGCTGGTGCTGGGCGTTTACTGCCTCTGCGCCCTCCCGGGCCGCTGCCCGCCGGCCGCCCGCGTCCCTGTGCCTGCCCCGGCGCCCGCCGAGCCGCCCCGCGCCTCGCTCACTCCGGGGGCGCCTGTCCTGCCGGTGGCTAGCGGCCCGGGCCGCCGGCGCTTCCCGCAGGCACTCATCGTGGGTGTGAAGAAGGGCGGCACGCGCGCCCTGCTGGAGTTTTTGCGCCTGCACCCCGACGTCCGCGCGCTCGGCTCCGAGCCCCACTTCTTCGACAGGTGGTACGAGCGCGGCCTCGCCTGGTACCGGTGAGCGCCCGGGCCCTTCCACCGCATCAGCTTCCGTGCGCGCCCTGGCGGGTGCCTTCTCGGAAACAGTGTGGTGCGCTCCGGGGGTTTCACCCCGGACGCGGCAGAGAGAGGTCCGAGCATCGCGGGTTGAGACCAGCCTGGGTGGGGGAGCCGAGGCTTGATCCTGAGGTAGCGGCCCTCCTACTACAGGTTTTACGAAAAGGAGGGGCGGTCACTGGCGGAGCTCTCTCAGAAACTTAAGAAACTACAGGGGAAGCCCTGGTTCAGGGCTGCTCAGGGTTCTCTGCAACACTGAAGGGGAGGGGGTGTGATCCAACCCAGAAAGCAGTTTCAAGGTAGTGGGGTTTGTGGAGCGTTAGAAATGCGTCAGGCTCAGTCCCCTCCCTTGCTGGCCAGTTACCCTAAGACGGGGGCTCCAGGATTCTTGCAGTCTCCTAGAAAGCGACTGCCCCCCAAGACTTCCGATTCTGGGAAGAGGAATCCTCGGTGGTCCTGAGCGTCTGGAGAAAGTCTGGGCTTTAAGAAGAAAAGTGCCTTTGAGTCAGTAGTGCCCAGGGGTGGGAATTGGGACCCCAGCGTCATGTCTGGGGCTCTATAGCTGCCCTGCCCCCAACCTGGGATGGCCTTGGAGTGCAGCCTGTTCTGGGGGCTGGTGGACCGCCAGCTGCTCCGTGCTGAGGTTATCACTGAAAGCCTGAGTGTGAGACCCTGCCTGCGGTGTGCCATCCCTTCCTGCGGGCAGACGAGGGCTTACAGATGGAGAGTGAGTCACTCCAGTCCCTGCAGCTCTCCCTTCATCTCCAGACTTGGGATCAGCCCTTATGGGGCAGAGAGGATACTGCCCAAGGTCACCTGGCGAATTAGTGGGTAGTGGCAGGGAGTGGGAGTGTGTGGGGTGGGTAGGGGGTGGGGATTTGGGGGTGGTGGCGAGGGGAGTGGCAGGACTCAGACTCTTGACTTCCAGGTAGGTGCACGGTTTCTGTTTCTGGATTCCTCACCCCCACCCCCATTTGCTATCTGTGTCTTTTTCATTAAAACCATTCATGGGTTTGGAGGAGTTCCAGTGAGAACAGAGATCCTGGCTCCTGACCTCTGAAGGGTTGCTGCTGTTGGGGGTTCCTAGGGAATTTGGATGGTGATGCGGGAAAGCTGGTCCATCCATGGGCCCAACTGGCTGAATCTTGGCATCTTCAGAGCTCAGTGAGACCGTTCACTGCCCACTCTGACAGTGTCACTGGCATCCCAAAGCATTTCCAATCTCTCCGTGAGGTGGAGAGGACGGAGGAGGAAGTGGATGGGGAAAGAAGGAGGAGGAGCGGGGGAGAAAGGGGAGGGAGGGTGGAGGACACACTGTTAACTGTAATGCAAACTTCACAGCCCACAGTGATCTATTCCAAGAGTTTTGACTACAAAGAGCTGGAGGGAGACACTGAGCTGGGCTAATGAATGGCTGCAGGGAAGGTTAGAACTGGTTTTAGTCCTAAAAAGATTCTGGAAGAGCTGGGGATCCTGAGACCCCTTCCAGGCTGCCCTGGGCATATGCCCCAGTTCTAAGGGACAAGTCTGGGAGGACAAAGGGCCTGAGAGGCAGCAGACACCAGATCCAGACTACAGTCAGATCCTTAGCTCTGAGGGGGGGTTCTTGGGACAATGGAGTGCCCAAGTCAGGGGATTCAGGAGCGTGTTTAACTTTGGTGAAGAAGAGATCTTCTCTTTCCTCATTTTCAGAGCCACCTCCACTGGGGGGAGGGGTGGGTACAGAGGATATAGAGGGTTAGGTCCTGGTGGTCTCACCCCATTAATCCAGAGCTGTCCATGAGGTGAGGCAGGCTAACCCCTACCCCTTACTGGCTTGTGCAGAGCTAGTGGGAGCTAGTGTGGCTGAGCTTCTGGAGTGCATGTGACCCTGTGCCCTCAAGGGACAGTGACCGTGTGCTGACATATGCAAATGTGGACTTGGTGTTCTCACAGGTGTCCCATGTCTCTAAATCTGTCTGTCCTTCAACCTACTCTGAGGGAGCATGAGCCTCTGAAAATGCCCACCCATGCCTCTTTTTCTCCAGCTGCAAAGAGGGTGCCTAGCCCCTAGGCATAGTCTGGTAGCGTTGTCTGCTCTCAGGATGCTGGCTAAACCTCCCCCAAGTGCAGAGCTCTGTTCTGAGTGTGTGTGTGTGTGCGGGGTTTGGGTCAGAGAGTAGGGGAGGAGTAGCCACTGTCCCCAGTCAAGTTTCTGGGATACCTGCTCTCACTGGACTGTGACAGATCTCATTCTAGGAGGTAACACTGGCCCTTCCTGTGGCCTCAGCAGGTGGATCCTGAGGCTGCCCAAAGTTGACCTTGCCCAAACCTTTCCCCCTCCCTGGACTTCAGTTAGCCCACCTCTCAGATTCTTGAGGGTCCTCCAACTTGGGAACTGTTACCCCAATTACCCCCACACTCAGTCAGCCTTTGCTCATCTATTCACTCACTCACTGAGCAACTTCTGTTTAATAGCTTTTGGGGTCCCCTGTACAAGCACCCCAAGGTCTCATCAGGAGAGCTGCCCTGTCTGGGGGCAGGTGGGGGTGTACTTTGACTATAGTATTTGGGAAAAATGAGAGGAGACCATAGGGGTGCAGTTGTGGAAACCCCTTGGGGCTAACACAGGGAGTGGGAGTCTGAGTAGGTGGAGAGAGGGACCCCTGCTTTTGTGGGTCTATTCTCCCTGTGTTAGGGTGGAGGCTCCTGTGACTGGGACCAATGCCCGCCCTCAGCACCCTATGATTTCACACAGGAACCCTAACTGATTTCTGCTGGGTCCCAGGCTGGGCTGAATGGAGCTCAGGGGAGGTGTGGGACATGAAGAGGATGAGACAGAGGAGGGAAGTGGCCAGGGGCTGGATGGAAGCCGCAGGGAAATGCAGACCAGATGAGCAGGGAGGGAGGGTCTGGGGAACAATTTGTCAGATGTTTGCTGTATGGAGGTCAGAGTCCTGTTTCTCTCATCCCCCCAAATCCCCATCCCCACCCTCTTCTGTGCCCTGGCAGGACAGTCTGCAGAGGGCTGGGGAGGATAAATAATTGATCCCAAAGATCTCAGATCTCAAAGCTGGTTTTTTGTAGGAGTGGGTCTAGAAAGTCTGTGTCTCCTCCCCATATCCATCCCCCTTCCACGCATGGGTTCAGGAGGCACCTCCCCCTCTCTGACTTCCGAGGCAGCAGCGTCTTCCTTGCAGCTCCCTCTCCGCAGGCAGAGCGTTTTCTTTGTGTGTGTGTGGGATGTTCACAACTCAAAGTGCCCAGTCTAGGAGGGTAAAGATGGTGTGTTCCTGGGGTCATTTGGTGCCTGGGGAAAGAAAGAGATGGGAAAGGGGTGTCAAAGATGGGAGAGGAGGGTCTGAGAGTAATCAGTGCTGGTTTCTTTCCTGAGGAAGGCAATGAAAGGAGGGACAGTGACTTCTGATACACCTGGCGGCTTGTCTGTCCTGGCACAGGCTTCTCTTCGTGGGTCTCAGCAGTGGGGTTCAGTCGGGAAGACTCCCCTTCTTCTGACTCCGTCTCATGGAAAAGGGGAGGTCCCCTGAGCCGATCACTGCAGGCTGCAACCATGGCTTCAGCCCTTGGCATTGTCACTTATCACACACCCTCACCCCTGGTCTTACTGAACTTATCCCAGGAGGGCTGGGTGCTGTTCCCACCTGGATTCCCAGGGCACAAAGCAGGTGTGGATGCAGGGGGTCTGAGAGCAGAGACCAAGCTGACACCCTCTTTCTAGCAGATGCAGTACAAGGAAGGATTGCAGGGGTATGGGCCAGTGTCCACCCTCACTCCCCAAACCTCTCACTCTCTCTCTGTGTTCCTGTCAATGAAATGGGGCAGTGAGTGGGGTAGAGGGAGGTTTTAGCTCCATCTGTCACTATGATGGGGAAACGAGATTGTCTTCTATGACACTCTGCCCACAGCCTTGTTTTGAGGGGTAGGGGAAGCTTCCAGAGCCAGAAGACCAAGCAGCCCACCCATCTCCCCATAAGCCATGGGCATGCCAGGGACTCACCCCCTGACCCCTCCATATCCTCCAAGCCAGGCACCCTAGTGTTTGGGTCTGCTCCTTGTGTGTTCACTAGGCTTAAGTTTCACTGGGGGCCTGAGCAGAAAGAGGAGATTGGGGCCCTGCCTCCCAGGGGATTGAGTCTGGGGGTCCCTTAGACTATGAAACCTGAACTTTGCCCTATTAATTACCCTCCTGGTGGGGGCCAGGGGACAGACCTGGAGGCTGCCAGTGGAGGTGGGGGTGGTGGTGGTGGGGGTGAGGAGCAACCTCAGAGGACTGAAGGCAGGGCAAGGCCTCAGGCAGAGACCGCCCCTTCCTAGCACAGATCCCACAGCCTCTGCCTCTATTAACCTAGATCTCAACCCTCCCTTTAACCCTCCCTCTGAGTTGTTTGCTCAGCTGGCCCTGCAGTGCACTGCCCCACCGCGCCCTGTACTACTTGGTTGGCAGGTGAGGCTTGGTCTCAGGACAGTGCTCAGGGTATTTGGTCTGCCCCATTCAGGTGTTCAGAAGGGGCTTCTCCAAGTTTGGGGCAGTCATAGGGCTGTCATCAGCCAACTCTCTCAGAATGTTGGGATGGGGTCAGTGTCCTTCTCCCAGTGGTCAGAATGAGAAAAATCAGAAATGCCGCAGTCACAGCCTTGTACCCTGGGGTCTGAGCCAGGTCTGGGAGGCCTTGTGGGGCTAGAGTCTTGGGATGGGTTCCCAGGCCACTTTACTGTTCTCCAATGTGCTGGACTGTGCTGGAGACTTTTGGCATTTGGTGAGTGAGAATTAGCTGTAATCAAAGGGTGGGGGCAGGGAGGCTATGCAGGGGAGACAGTGAGAGGAAGGGTAGCTGATCTTCTTGAGATACTTATCAATTATTAATGGCCTAATTTAGGGGATGCATCAGCCAGTTAATTAAAGTGTGACCTGGGGTAATTACAGTGCTGGGGCCTGAGGGCTAGGGAGGGTGGGCAGAGCCCTGTGAGCAGCAAGTTTAAGCCACTGGCCTTGTAGGACTTGTTCTGGGGTGGGAGGCATAGCAGAGTTAGGATTGGGGTACAGTCTAGCTAAGGTGGGCAGCCGGGCGTGATGGGACTCACTGCTGGCCTGTGCTGGGGCTGGGTACTCTCATAGTCCACATTCCAGGCTGCTTACCCTAACACTTGAGAATGGGTGGGTCTGTTCTGGGCGGCTTGCCTACTTTGGAGGTTTGGAGCTTCCTTGGGAAGTGGAGGTGAGTCTCCCATCCTTGGGGCTGGTCTATATGGAGGGCTTGAGGGGGACTAGCATCGGCTCATGCCCACCTCTCCTCCTACCTGTCCCACAGGAGCCTGATGCCACGTACCCTGGATGGACAGATCACCATGGAGAAGACCCCCAGCTACTTCGTGACTCGTGAGGCTCCTCGCCGCATCCACGGCATGTCCCCAGACATGAAGCTGATCGTGGTAGTGCGGAACCCCGTGACTCGGGCCATCTCTGACTATGCACAGACGCTCTCCAAGAATCCAGGCCTGCCCAGCTTCCGTGCCCTGGCCTTCCGCCACGGCCTGGGCCCAGTGGACACAGCCTGGAGTGCCGTGCGCATCGGCCTCTATGCCCAGCACCTGGACAACTGGCTGCGTTACTTTCCCCTGTCCCACTTCCTGTTCGTCAGTGGTGAGCGCCTGGTCAGTGACCCAGCTGGAGAGGTTGGCCGCGTGCAGGATTTTCTGGGCCTCAAACGGGTTGTCACAGACAAGCACTTCTACTTCAATGCCACCAAAGGCTTCCCCTGCCTCAAGAAGGCCCAGGGGAGCAGCCACCCCCGCTGCTTGGGCAAGTCCAAGGGTCGGCCCCACCCGCGAGTGCCCGAGGCCTTGGTCCAGCGCCTGCGGGATTTCTATAGGCCCTTCAACCACAAGTTCTACCAGATGACGGGCCAGGACTTCGGCTGGGACTGAGAGGCCAGGCCAGCTCATGTCCTGCCTGGGGACACTCAGTAATCTTAATTTATGTCTGTTATCTGGCTAGAGCAGGCTGTGTGCACATTCTGGGTATAGAGAACTATTTAAAAAATAAAGTTTGGATCTGTGTTCTTCCACATGACCTTAAAGGTTGGAGGGTGGGAGCTGGAGGTGTCACTGCCCAGGGAAATGATAATCACACCAGCTAACTCTAATGGGCACTGTTGGAGTACCAGGAGTGGTTCAAACCTGATCCTTATACACCCATTGAGGTGTGAAATGAATGAGCAACTGGGGCTCAGAGAGATTTAGGGCCTGCCCAGAAATGCAGAGCATAGCCCAAGAAAGCCTACGGCTTTCTTCCCAGCCCTGAGACACTGAGTTGGGTTGTCCCATGCCCTGGATGAGAAACTGAGGCCACAGGTTAGCCACCAGAGTGCTGAGGCAGGATTAAAGCTAGGTCTGTCCAATTCTTTGGGCTATACCCATGACCTCAGCTGATTTAGTGTCTTAGTGCCCAATGGATGGTCCCTCCTGGAAACCTGGTAGAGTTGCTGGACAGTGGCAGCAGGGTGACTCCTGTGTGCCTCTTACAGCCTCCTAGCAGCTTCCCACATAGCCCTGCCAGGTCGGGCTTATAGGCAACGCCCACACCACAGACCCCACCACAGACCCAGCACATGCCTCAGGGCACGCCCACTCAATGGGCCCCTTCACTCCTCCAGGCCCTTGATGCCCTAGTTCTGTGTTTACCCGGCTGGGAGGGGTGGGGATGGGCAGGGATGAAAGCCCATCTGCAGCCCAGCTGCCTGCTCAGCTCCTAACCTAGTTGAGCCAGACTGAGGCAGGAAGGGGTGCCCTGTCCACCCCTCTTCCCTGGGAATGTGAGGCTCCTCAGTAATGACTGTTACATGCTCCTGGCCACAGTGCTGTCAGTTGTCCTGACAATGACCTCCATGGTCCCTTAGGCCCAGGCCTGGCACACTCTTGCTGTCTTGGGCCTTTGTAAGACATGGCAGTGGCTGCTGCACCCTAGGCTTGGGGTCCGTATCAGATCCTTGGTTCTGATATGGCCTTTCCACCCTGGGCTACTTGGTGCCACTCCCTGTCCTGGGCTCCAGGTCAGAATGAGGGATGATTTTCAGGGGAGCAGTAGCATGTCAGTCAACACCCTTGTTTCTGGCTGAATGTGAGCCAGTGGCCCCACCAGTCACTGTGGCCACTGTCTTAGTCACATGAGCCACTAGTGGTATGAACATGGTGTCAGCTAATGTTGGTGGGTGAAAAGAGGCTCAGCAGGAGGTGGGGAGGGAGATGGGGGCATTTGTCTCCAGCAGCCAGGAGACCACCCCTTTTCCCTTGGTTCTGTGCCAAGGAAACACTCCCACCTGGAGCTATCCTCAGGGGCCAGCATTTTCTCTAGGTCCACCATCTGGGCCAGGCCAGGGCCAGGGCTGGGGATGTGTCTGGAGCCACCTTGGTGGAACCATGGTAGCTGATATGGGCAGATGTGAGTGAGAAGCACCCAAAGCCTCCTCCCCAACTCAGATCGCTGATGTGGGTGGAGGGTGGGCTGCCCCAATACATGATAATGATGGTGAGGAAGAACACTGTTTTGGAATCCCTGCTGGACAGCAAGCAAAGGGCCTGGCAGCTCTGTCTCCATTCCCTGTGCAGGGGCCCCACTCAGGGATGGCACGACAGTCCATCGTGGGTGGCAGGGGCAGAAAAAAACACAGGATAGCCCCTAGCCTTGGCCTAGTTCCTAGCCTGACTGATACATGTTTCTTCTTCTCCCTCAACATACCCTTGTCCAAACTTCTGCCATCTCATGCCTGGGTGGCTTTAGGAGCCCCTTGCTATTACCCTGGCATCTCTTTTATTCTCATGCAAAAAGCAGTCCTCATGCATGGTGGCCAGAGGGGTATCTTCAGAGTAAACCAGATCCTATTATTTTAAAACACTCCAATCTTCTCCCTGACCTCCATTGCTTCTAGAATGAAGACCATATGCCTTATCACAGCTGCTAAGCCCTCTGAGGTGAGGTGTGCCCTCACGCCACACACCCCTCCCTAGCCTATGTGCTCCTCTTACCTCTAAGCTTCTGCCCCTGTCAGCTAGCTACTTTCACCTATTATGATCTTTCTGACCTCATAACCTTTGCACATGTTGTTCCCTCTGCCTGGAATGCCTTTCCCTGCAGAAGGAGCACACTGAGTTGGAGGCAGCCTTAGGATAGAGCAGCTGTGCTCTCACTCTGGGCTCATTTCCTCCCTACACTTAGAGTTTCTTTCCCAAGGCCGATGTGACCCACTTTTGCATTCCTGAAGCTTCTTGGATGTAGAGCTGTGGGGGCCACTAGTTTATCTGGCTTTGGGGCCCAGGCCCAACTCAGAAGGCAGACTCTGGAAGCTACAAAGAGAAAGGGTGAACTGGTTTGTTCTACTCTCCCGCTCCCAATGCTAAGTGGTTCTAACCACCATCCCCAGTGCCAGGTGCCCAACTGGATGTCAGAACATGCTGAGGGCATATGTGGTGGGTCCTCCCAGCTGTGTGTAGGGGGGTGGGGCTCTGTGGGAGAGTCATCGGCCTTTAATTAAAGTCCCTAAATTGCTTCCCCAGCTGCTCAATGGATTTTCCATGTTGGAATGTTCCAGAAGGGGTGAGAAATGCTGATTCAATTAACCTCTTCCTGTTCTGCCCAGTGGAGGAGAAGGAGCCAGGGACCCCTTCTCCCGCCCTCTTACCTCAGCGGACTGGGATGAGGTGAGTGGGGGTGGAGGTCCTCACAGCCCTGGGAGTTCAGGAAGGAGCTTGAAGAAGGCTGAGAGGTGGTTACCTTTTCCTTGCAGGTCCTGACCTGGCCCCAGAACTTTTAGCCATGTTGGTATGGGCTGGGGTCCATGGGGCCCTTCCTCCCTGCTCACCAGGATGGGCAGATGTGTCTGGGTGAGTACAGTATTCTCAGTGGACTATGTACCCTGAAGGCCTGGAAACCCCAGCAGACCCTGACATTGTGGCCTCTTAACAAGCTGGAGACATAGGAGGCATCAGGACCTGGATCCACCCTCCCCAATGGCCCCACTGTACTTTCCTAGCATGAATCTTCATTTTAGATGAGGAGAGGAGGCCCAGAAAGTGCCAGTGGCTTGCCTGTCCTTCTCCTTATCATCCTATGCACATTGTTTCCTGTCCTCCTCCGAGGTAGTCCCTCTGCCTAGGGCTGAGCCAGCCTCCCCATGGTCCCATGTAGGACCTGTTTCTCTAGCCAGACCCAGAGGCCTTTCCAAGCTTTAGATGGTCTCATTCTGGGAGGAGTCTAGGAGATGGGTGAGAGGGGCTTGGATGATGCGTGGAAAAGGAGCCAGCCTTTAAATAAACTGAAAACTAGCCAGTATAAGTATGGGTCAGAGACAGAAGTTTCTGGGAGATCTTCATGGGCATGATGAATTCATTAAGGGTTTTATGGACCACAGATATAACAGGACAAAGCTATAGGGAGGGATGGTTCAGGAGCATTACAGTGAAAGTGGTGAAGGGAACTTTTATGTGGAGTTGGCTCCCCTGCTGGAAGCTTTACCGTTCCCAGTGCCAGGTGACACTTGAGGTTGGTCCTTCTGTTTGGGGGGGGGGGGCAGGGCATTCTACCCCAGCCTCAGTTTCCTCCCACACATGCATCCTTCAGTCCTCAGCTGAAGATTTGAGAGTGTCCCTCTGCAGATCTCTGGGCTCAGTCTATTGGTGACTCAGTTCGACAGATTCCAGCCACCTCAGTCCCCTGGATATTCTGGCTCTTCATCACGGGAGTTGGCCTCAGTTCCCCTCCCTGTACCTAGAAGCCATCTCTGGGCAGCAAGCCAGGTGATCATAGGAATCATCTCCTTGTTTCCTGCCTCTTAGTGACACAGTCCCATGCTGCCTGCTGTCCAGTGTTTGAAAAGTACTGTTTTGTAGGTTTTGTGTCTTTTTTCATTTGTTTCAGGCAAACGGGTAAATCTAGTCCCTGTTACTCTATGTTGGCCCAAAGTGGAGACTTTTACACCAAAGAGAAAGAACTATATGATCTTAAAAAAATAATAATAGAATAAATAGAATGGGTATGCTTCCTCCCCTGGCTGGGCTCTCACTCTGAGTCATGTCCCCTCTGAAGATCCCCCGGGATGGCAAGGCTGAGTCCTAAAGGGCTTCCTCAGGCAATGCTGACTGCTCTGTCCCAGGGCTGGGCTGGCTGGAGGGGGGCACATGTCAGAATACCCAGGTGCCACCCTGTTTTTATCTCCATCCCAATACATAGTGATGATCTTGACAGCATCTCTGAGGGGAGGTGGCCCACTCAGGTCACACAGCCCCTATAGAGAGAGGGAAAAGGGGGACTTTAGCTCCTTGGGACTGAGCCTAGGGGAGAGCATCACCGACAGGCTAGAATCTATATTCTCAGAAACCTGGATGCTCAGCTCACTGCTGCGGAATCCAGGCCAGGGGACTGCACACACAGTTTCAGTGTTACAAGAGGGGGATTGAAACACTACACACTGAGTTATTTGATCATGCTGAGCTGTGAATGGGCCTTGACTGGCTCTGTGGGCTCAGGTGCTGCCAAAGGCCTTGTGGAACTGGAGGGGGCTGTTTCTGAGCAAAACACACCCAGCAGAACTGGCTGTCAGGTAGGGGGTGGGGAGGCTGAGGCCTCCATGTTTTGGGAAGAGGGTCTTGGAGCTCCTCATGCAAGAGGTGGGGATGGAGAGGCTGGTGCTGGGTGGCAGAAGTGGCCCTTGCCATCCCCTGGCCCAGTACACTGGAGTGGGTACTTCTGGATGCCTCCTGGGATGCTGGCATGAGCATACCTGGCTCCCATACCCTCAGGAACTACTGGAATCTGGGGTTCTTGGTGTTTCCGAAGGCAAGAGATTTTTCTCCCAACTTTGACTTTGTTCCAAAAACTGACTGAAGATTTTCTTTTTCTCATGACTCTTGTCTGGCTGTGAAAAGCCTGGGCCAGAGATCCAGGTCACAAACCAGCTGTATCAAAATGTACCTGTGGGGTTTTAATATATGCAGATGACTGAGTGAGGGCACAGAGAAGCCTATGACATTGAGAGTTTTTATTATTTACATTTCCCAAGAGAGGGGGCATGGCAGGTCACACAGAGCCACATGGGGAAGCATCAGTGTCAGCCAGGAGGCAGAAAGAAGTGAGAGAGGCCGAGGCTGGAGCCTTTCTTGGGGTTTCAGAGGGAAAGGCAGGGCAGGTCAGCATAGACATTTTGGAGTTGGCTGGTTTGACTCATTCCAGGAGCTTGGAACATAGGAGTTATCTCTAGTAGTCTAGTACCTGGCCCTGGGTGATTAAGGGCAGGGCGATACTGGTGTGGTGTGTGAGGGTTAGGTAAAGGAGGTGGTTTGGAGGATGGGCTCTGGGAGATGTAAACAACTGTGTCTGGTAGTTTGGCTCTGTGATTAATGGTTGCCAAGTAGACAAATACATAATCCAACAAAACAGAATTTAAACACCAGCCTTGGGTCCTTTTGTGGCAGGAGCTGTTCCCTTTAGAGCCCTTGCTCCTTACCAAATTATGGACTGCAGCCCTCACCCTGGGGCCTTATTTCAGACAAAACTGTGCTTTGGCCATTCTGTGTCTCAGGTTGCCTGGAAGAAAAGGTTTGCTCAAAACCCCAGTTTGGGTAGAGCATGGGTATGGGGAAGCCCATGATGTGCTCCCGGAGGCTGGCTAGTCTGCTGGGGTCCAGAGGCAGGGCCCACTCTTTGGACAAGGCTTCCAGGGCCATATCTCTAGACAAGCTACCAGCAGAGCCTGGCCAGAAACACCCTGAAAGGCCTGGGTGGCTGGGGACTCTATCTATGTGGCCGCCAGGGTGATGCAATGGGCAGCAGGCCATCAAAGCCCAGGAAACCCTCCAGATGAGCATGCACTGCAGCTTTGTGCGACGTCCCTGCTTCTGAGCTCTGCTGCCCTGGGATGATCAGCTCCATCTTTCAGAAGTGATGAGGCTCCCCCAGTGCGACCCCCAGCATGGGCACTGCCCAGGCTGCAGGATTGTCAGACAAAATGCCAGGGACAGTCCTGCCGCTCAGAGCCAAGCCCCCGGCTTTGAGGCTAAGGAATTCCTTTCGTACTATTTAATCTGAGCCACATTGCGTGCGCTTTTCTCTGGAAGAGCCATACAAAAAGTCAGTCAACCAAGACAGTTAATGCAAAACTGTTGCCAGGAGGATTTCATACACGAGGATTCTGATTAAGGGGAAAATGAGATCTGCATTGGGCAGTGGAGAACAATCGGATATCTTGTTCTCCCTGTCTCTCTGATCCCAGCCCTCCCTGACTGCCTCAAGCATCGGGGGAAGAGCTAGCCCAGCTTGACAGCCTCCCACAGGTCAGATCCTATCACCCCCTTCCTCTTCCACAAGGGAGGACTGGATATCTGATGGAAAGTCAATCTGGAGACAAACGCTTCGACTGCCGCAGGGAAAGCCTGTCTCCCACAAGAGAGGATGGAAGATAGAGGGGCTGTACAGCAGGGATCTCTGCCAACCATGCTAATTTTTTTTTGGAAGAAACATCCAGAAACTGTCTGACCCCTGGTCTTACTGTCTGGACTCTGGTTAGGGAGTGGGGAGAGCCCCCTCATGCAGGGGGATGCAGGTCCTGTCGGAGTGCAAAGTAGGGTGATGCACATGGGCTAGGAAGAGCATTGTTCAGGGTGGAGAATCTCAGGCAAAGCTCAGAAGAGCGAGAAGAAAGAAACTCATGATTTCTTTGTCCCTAGGAAGTTCACGGTCTTATGGTATGCTCAGAAAGAGCTCAGAAGTCCGTGAAGTTAGAAAGAACGGGAAATAAGGAAAGGAGGCAGATGCCAATAATAATGACAGCTAGAGTTTCCTGGCCACAGAAAAATGTTTTTAAAGTACTTATCACTGTGCAGACCTCGGGCAAATGTTCAATCAATGTTATTTTATTTATCAGGTAACTATGCTATTATCTCCATTTTACAGATGCGTGAACTGAGGCGGAGAAGGGCCCTCTGCTCCCAGGAGCTGGCAGAGCACACACATCCAGGTTCGTCTGCCCACAGCTCAGATCTTTAACCTCTATCCATACTGCCATGTGAGGTTGTTCAAGTGGACCCCATCTTAGAGCAGAGGGAGTAAGCAGTTCCTCAGGGCTGGTTGTTGGGTGGATGGGTGTGGTAGGCACAATTCTGAGATGGTTCCCAAGACTTTTGGTACTTGGTATAAATGTCCTGGAAAATCCCCTTTCTTTGAGTATGAATCTGATGGATGTCACTCTTGTGATTTGGTTACTAACCAGTTGACTTTGAGTTCATCATAAGGGAGAGCATCCTGGGTGGGCCTTAAAAGGAGATCTAGTTTAATGGGTACCGGGGGGGATGAAATGTTGTGGATCTGGATAGAAGTGGTGGTGGCACAATTGGATGTACTAAATGCCACTGAATTGTTCACTTTAAAATAGTTAATTTTATATTATGTAAATTTTACCTCAATAAAAAAAATAAAGTGTCTTAGCATGGGCTGCTATGACAAATACCATAGTCTGGGCAACTAAAACAGCAGACGTTTATTTCTCACAGTTCTGGAGGCTGGAAGTCCAAGTCCAAGGTGCTGACAGATCTGGTGTCTGGTGGGGCCCGCTTCCTGGCTTGCAGATGGCTCTTTTTTCATTGTGTCCTCACAGGGGTAGAGAGCACAGGCAGGAAGCAAGCTCTCTGTCTCTTCTTACAGGAGCATTGATTCTATTCGTGAGGTGCCACACTTACGACCTAGCCACCTCCTGAAGGCCCTGCCTCCTAATACCATCGCCTGGGGGGAAGAGTATTTCAACATATGGATTTGTGGGAGACACAAACATTCAACCCATTACAGGGAATCTAGAAGGCAGAGACAAAAGAAGTCAGGGAGACTGTTGCTGGCCTAGAAGAAAGCAAACACCATCTCCTGAACGGTCTATGGGGACCCCGTGGAAAAGAAGCAGAGACTGCCTCTAATTGCTGAGAGTGGTCCTGACAGACAGTTAGCGAGGAAACAGGAACCTCAGTCTTAAAAATGCAAGGAAATGAATTCTGCCAAAAACCATGTGAGCGTGGGAGGGTCCCCAGACCGCAGGTGATATGAGATCCTGAGCTAAACTGTGCCCAGCTCTTGACTCACAGAAACTCTGAGAAAAAAAATGGGTGCTTTTTTTAAGCTGCTAAATAGGCGTTCATTTGTTATGCAGCATAGAAAACTAATACAGCAGGATAGGCCGGCCAGGAAGAACGTTCTGGAAGTGAGGAGCGGGACTCAGATCAGGTTCATGCCACTCCCATTTTCTGGACAGTGAAGTTTGGAGAAAAATACAGAAGCTATGAGATAGTGATTCAGTTTATACCAGTGGTTTCCACCATGGGCCCACGTGGTGGGGGGGGCAGTTCTCCCAGGTCACCTACCAAACCACTCCTCCCCAGAAGTACTGGGAAGGCTGGCGCCATTCTGGGTGAGACCCTGTGGGTGTAGTCTGGTTTTTATTAAGTATCATAAACTCAGAATTAATTCCTGCCAGAAACAAATGTTTAGTCCCTGTTCCATTGTAAACACAAATGCTTTAAGACACAGTTCCTCGGGCCATGGGAGAGATGTACGTGGTCTTTCAGAAGTCCCCTGTCCACATGGAAAAGCTTCTGGTCGGCAGGGCAAGGTGGGGAAGGGGAGGAATGCCTTGATTTTAATGCCAATGCTCCTTCTTGCAGAGATATCAAGTCAAAGCTGGCAGACCAGGGTGGGAACAGTCTGTGTCCTCATCCAGGCAGCAACTAGGAGGGGTACATGCTGTCGCCAGGAACTTTTATGGAAATTTTTCTAGTCCTGTGACATGCTTGCTGTGATTCAGGCAGAACTCACCCTTCAGAGTCTGAGGTCCTCCCCTCTGTGAGGGACCCCCTCACATCTCTGTCCGTGAGCAGAGCTGGAAACAGCCTAGAACTTGGACCTTCCACAGGAGGAAGCAAGGCCACAGCAGCTTACCTGCTAAAGGGTGGAAGAGTATTCCCCAGAACTCATGTCCACCTAGAACTTGTGACTGTGATCTTGTTTGGAAATAGAGTCTTCGCAGATATGATTAGTTAAGGATTTTTGAAATGAGAGTATCCTGGAGCAGGCTGGGTCCTAAATCCAATGACTGATGTCCTTCTAAGAAGAGATGAGGACACAGGGACACACAGGGAGAGGCCATGTGACCATGGAGGCACAACTGGAGTGATGCCCAGAAACTTCAAGGACTGCTGGCAACACCAGAAGCTGGAAGAGGCAAGAAGAAACCCTACAGGTTTCAGAGCGAGCTCAGCCTGCAATACCTTGATTTCATGCTTCTGGCCTCCAGAACTGTGAGAGAATAAATTTTTTTTAAGCTACTTAGTTTGTGGTCCTTTGTCATAACTAGCCCAGGAAACTAACACAGAGTTGGAGAAAAAGAATTGGTGCCTGCTCCACTGTGTGGTTCCTAGAAGAGGGTCAGTACTGGTTGGAGGTTGTGTGTGTGTGTGTGTGTGTGTGTGTGTGTGTGTGTGTGTGTGTGTGTGGTGGGGGCACAGCAGGGTCTCCTGAATGCAGGAGAGGCACATGGTTCAATCTGAGGGCCACTGACAACATGAAGCAATTCATTGACTTTGCAAGAAAGAGGAGACTTACATTCATTTTCTGCCTCTGTCTTAACAAATCACCATAAACTTAGCATCTTAAAGCAGCAAAAATATGTTAGCTTACAGTTCTGGAGGCCAGAAGTCCTGCACGGGTTTCACCAGTCTAAAATCAGGATGCTGGCAGGACAGCACTCCTTCTGGAGGATCCAGAGAAGAATCTGTTTCCTGCTCAGACTGTTGGCAGTATTCAGTTCCTTGTGGTTGTAGGACCGAGGTCCTCATTTCCTCGGCTGTCAGCCGAGGGCCACTCCCAGCTGCCCTCCTTCTGGAGGCCGCCTGCATTCTTCAGTTCCTGGCCCCTTCTTCCATCTTTAAAGCCAGAAATAGTGGGTGGAGTCCTTCTCATGCTTCAAATCTCCCTGACCTTGTTTGTATTGTTACATCTCTCTCTGACTGTGTCTGGGAAAAGGTCACCCCTTGTAAAGACTCTTGTGATGACACTGGGTTCATTGGATAACCCTAAGTAATCTCCCATCTCAAGATCCTTAACTTAATCCCATTTACAGAGTCTCTTTTGCCATAAAAAGGTACATATATATAGGTTCTGGGGACCAGGTTGTGGAGACTATAGGGGGCCACCATTCTGATGACCACAGACCCCAAAGCAATGACCCAGGATCTGTCTTTGCTTGGGGGCTCCAAGGCACGAGATTAGTGGTCATGGGCTAGTATTTAGGGGGAGAAGTGAGCTCATCACCCTTGGCTGGCCCTGTCTCTACCCACTGGACTTTCTCTGTTTGAGACTTGGTTCCCTGTTGCTGGCTGTCCCAGGCTCTCCAAGTCTGGCCACATCACACACACCTGGGAATCTCAGGCCCCCTCCAGTTGTTGAGATTTAGCAGGTCCACTGGGTCATGGGTTTCTGCCTAACAAGCTGTCAGGTGGTTCTGATGCTGGGCTGGGGGCTGCTACTTTGCCCACCTTGATGACCCTGATTGACACAGAGAATCAAACTTGGCCTTTCCCTCAATGCTAGGCCAGGCTTCTTATTCACAGTCCCTCACCTGGTGGGTGTGTTTTGTTCATTATGGAAGGTGGGGTTTTGAGGGTGGAACAGCATCTCATTCTGTATCCACATGGGCTGGAGCCCCTGGACATGGCTCTGTAGATGTTGGCACAGTAGATGCCCAGTGGACCTCCTGACTGCGTTTTTCTCCTGTAAAGAGGGAAGAAAAGGCTGATGGGCAGGATCCCCTGGAAAATAAGCCCCCAGGGAGATAGCTGCAGGTCAGCCATGCAGTTGCTCCCTCTCTGTGGGCTTCATAGGCAGATACCTGCAGGGCAGCTCTCCTGAGCTGGACTTCCTCCCAAGTGCTGCTGATGCAAGTGGTATCTCCAGAAATTGAGACCCACATGGGGCTATTGGGAACCTGGCTCTTTGTCTTAGTCCAATTGGCCTCTTCCACACCTTCCTTGAGCTTGTTCTGCTCACCTTCTCCTCCAGGGAAACCTAACTCCAGCTCCCAGGGCCAGGCTGGTTTGCCTTTTTCCAGCCTGAACTCAGGGGAGAAAGATGGCAGGGGCTACCGTCTGATAACATCACCATGGTACTGATGGTGTGATCCTAGTTGCTGGTTTACTAGATAATGCGTCCCACCACTCCTGTAGGATGCATGGATTACCTCTATAGGCTTAAGTGACTTCATGAAGTGGGTATATTTCCATTTTACAGATGAGAAAACTAAGGCTCTGAGAAGCCAAATGACACTCACTGAAGGTCATGTTACTGAGAAAGCCCCAGCCAGAACTTCAGCCCAGATCTGCCTGCCCCATTCCAGAAAAAATAATCAAAGCCACACCATACCTCTGAGAGAGAGGGAGAGAGGAAGTCTTGTGTCACAAACAGTAGCAAGTCTAGCTAGGGACCAGGTACAGGAATTTAAAATGCTACGCAGCTCTCCTCTGTGTCAACTCCACTTCCTGTCTACACAGAGTTCTCTCGTTTTCTCTCCAGAGCATCTCCTTTTCCTAGAAGAAGCACGAAGCACACAGGTTGATCACATTCTCTAGATGTCAAGGGTGCTAATGTTGGCGAGGAGCTCGCTCCTGTTTTCCTCACAGTGCACAAACTTCACCAAGATATCGTGCCACTGCATTTGCTGCTAAGACCTCATTTCTGGTGTAGCTCTGCTCTCATGACTTCTGGATGCTGGCTTCTCCTTGGACATGGGACTTGTGCTCCAACCCTGCCAAGTGAGAGCTTTTGTGGGGAAGCCAAATGATAGGCCAGGACCAAGGCTGGTCCTCCCACTAACACTGTGCCTGGAACTCTCTGCATTCCTTCATCTCTGAGCAGAGAACAGGGATGTTGTTTCCCAAGGCGGTTGGACTGTGGCACCTGCACAGCAAACGTCAATTCCCTTTGTCATCCTGTCTGTAGGGAAAGAAGGATAAAGGATAGTGACTGGGAATTTTGGCCCTGGGAAACGAAGGGAAAGTGGTTGTCCTGGGAGGTGCACTGGACCATCAGACAGGACATGTGACTCTGGAACCCACCCCCCAAGAGTTTTCATCCTCCACTTGGACTGAGGGAGGTTTGTTCACCGTTTTCACAGATAATTTTTATTTCAACCATTCCACAAGTATGCTCCCAGCATGTACCACATAACCAGCACTGTGCTAGGCTCCAGAAGTGCCTTATGAACAAAGCAGAAATGGTCCCTGCCTGACAGAGCATGGCATCTATCTGGGAGGCAGACAGGCAATAAACAAATAGTCACCCAATTTCACACACAATCTGATAAGTGCCATGGAAGGGGACGACTTCAGATGGGGGACTGTGATCAGCTGAATACTATTCTTCAAAGATGTCTGTGTCGTAATCCCCAGAACCTGTGCATATGTATCTTACTGGGTAAAAGGGGCTTTGCAGATGGGATTCAGTTAAAGAGGTGGGGAAATTGATATCTGAAGATGAGATTATCCTGGATTATCCCGGTGGGCCCAATGTAACCACAAGGGTCTTTATGAAAGGGAGGCAGGAGGGTCAGAGGATCCATGAGGATAGAAGCAGTGATGCAAAGAGACCAAGACAATGAGTATTTATGAGAAAAAGAATGGGAACAATTACATCAATAGAAGGAACGTATTTGTATTGGTTCCAGATAATATAGTGATGTTAATTCTAAATAATGTTTTTAATTTTCAGTCCAGTAGTCATCAATGTAATAGTCAAAGTAACTGCTTTCTTGTTATCTATGGAAACAGTTTCTTGGGAAACAGGTTGTTAAGGCCCAGTCCAAATGTTATTTTACTCTGTTTTAACATTCCAAGGTCTGATGAATAAGATGTGGAAGGCAGTTAGTACTTCTGGCATGGAGGCTCCGGGTCCAGTTTAAAGTGGCTCTGTTTGTACTATTATTTAGAAGTGTTTTATCAGAAGGATTGTTGGAATTTATCAAATGTTTTTTTCTGTGTCTATTGAGATGATTTTTTTTGTCATTTATTGTATTGATATGATGTATTACATTAATTGATATTTATATGTTAAACCAGCCTTGCATTCCTGCGATAAATTCTACTTGGTCATGGTGTATAATCCCTTTTATATATTGCTGAATTCTGTTTGTTAGTAATTGTTCAGGACTTTTGTTCTATATTCATGAGAGATACTGGACTGCAGTTTTCTTGTGATGTCTTTATCTGGTTTTGGTATCAGGGTAATATTGGCTTTGTAGAATGAGTTGGGAAGAGCTGCATTTTACAAGGAGTAGTCAGAAAGGTTTTATTGAACAAAAACTTGAAGAAATCAAGCCATTCTGGCATGTGGGGAAAGAGCAGGGAATATATCAAGTGCAAAAGTCCTAAAGCAGGAGCATGCTGTCAAAATGAGGTCATTGAGATGCAGAGAGGGAGAGGGAGTTATGTGGGGAAGGGGGACGTGTTAAGGCTTTTGTGAGGACTTAGACTTTCACTTCCAGTGAGATGAGGAGATGCTAGAGGGTTTGATGCACCTGACTGCTGTGGAGAAGAGACCAGAGAGTAGCAAGTTTGGAATAGGAAGACCAGGCAGGCTGTTACAATAATCATGGCTAGACTGGCAGGGCGGAGGTGGTAGAGATGGGGAGAAAGTGGGGGAAACTAGGACATATGAGATTGGTCAGCAGACTGCACTTCGAGTGTGAAAGAGACATCAGGGAGGACTCTGCAATTTAAGTCTGAGCACCCAGAAGGAGGGGGTTGCCGTTGACTAAGGTAAAGAGACTGGAAGGAGCAGATTTGGGGAGTAGTAGAGAGAAGGATCAGTTCCATTTTTGATATGTTAAGTTTGAGAACCTGCTTAGGCTTCCAAACGGGAGTGTCCAGTTAGGTTTCTAGTTAGAGATGTTAATTCAGGAGTACCAGTGTATGGAGGGTAGTTTAAGCTATGAGACTGTTTTTACCTACCTGGGGAGTGATGGCAAGAGGGGACAGAGAAGAGAAGAGGACAGAGCCCTGGGGAGTCAGGGATATGGTTGTGGAGAGCCAGCCACAGGATGGAAAAGCAGTAGACACTGATAGGACAACTGGGGAGTACGCTGTGCTGGAACCCAAGCAAAGTGAGTCTTTCAAGGAGTAATCAGCGTGGCTGATCAACCAGCAACAGGGTGTCAGTGCAGGTTGTCTCAGCCTCAGCACTGTTGCCATTCAGGGCCAGACAATTCTTTGTTGTGGAGGCTGTCCAGTGTGTTGTAGGATGGTAAGCAGCATCCTTGGCTTCTGCTCAGTAGATGCCAGTAGTGTTCCCAAACTGTGACAGCCAAAAATGTCTACAGACATTGCAAAGCCTCCCATGGAGTGGGCAGGAGGGTGAGCATATCACTCCAGTTGAGAAGCCCAGAGTCAGATGGATTTAGGGACATGGAGGCCTGTCTTAGTCACTTCCTAGTCACCCCATTGGTGAGGGAGGGAAGCCCACCCTAGGCTTATGGGGATGGCAGAATACCTGATACTAGAGAGATGAGATCAACAGCAGTTTATTAGTCACATAAACTCACAGGCTAGGAAGGAGGATGCTGCAAGTCACTCAGGGCCACAGAGGGGTTGTCCTTGGGAAACTGAGTGAACCAGCAGGGGCTGTGGGGCACAGGCTTTGTAGTAAAAAGAGGACAGGGTGCCCCCTGGTTCCTGCAATAGAATGTCGTGGTCTTGATTGAAAATCTGCGGGCTGACAGGGAGCTGAGAGCTGAGCTGTGCACCATTTGACAAGGAAGGCTTATGGGGGAAGGACTGGTGTCATCGCTGGATCTGGATCGATGCATGAACATGGGCTGCAGTTGCTTCCCTTCAGATGCCCAGAGGGTGGAGCTCAGTGGGACCATTGCTCTCCTCCCTTCTCCTCTGAATGCTTCAATTGACTTCCTTTTCTAAATTGTATTCACCTGTGCAAATATTTGTGGTTGGCCCAGCCTGGTGGCTTGTCCCTTCTAGCTGCCTGGAGTTGCTGCTGGTGTCGAGCTTCATTTTGGAGGAAAGTATATGTCTCACAAGCACTGCTTGTTCAATCCTTTTCCTCTTCCTCGGGACATGCACCATTTATTTTCACCTACAAAACATGTACACACAGGTCCTACTTTAAAAATGGTTAGGAACACTATCACTGTGCAATCATGGCAATATTACAATTAAAAGCGACAGTTCACGGTCAAAGTCATGAGAATGGTTGCATCTGCCAGCCAGAGCTTGTGGATAAATTCTCAGGATGCAGTGCTGGCTGAGCTGTCTGCCTAGCATATTGGTGACCTGCTGGCTGCTGACCCTGTATTCTCTCTTTAATGGTGCTCACCTGCTTCCAGAGCTCAGATCCCAGAAAAATGGCAAAGTACACCCTTCTGGGATTCCCCAAGTTCCCCCTACCACTGAGGGGGTTTAACCCTTTCTCTTCTGGAAGTTAACCTGTAACAAAATATGATTCAGTGGAGAGAAAATATTTTATCCACTGGCTGTAGGTGCCAGTGCCAGGAAGGGAGTTCTGGATTCTTGTGTTTGTCCCTCTGGCTTTGGTCCCAGGCTGCAGGCTGCTCATCCATTTGTGTCTTGGATGGATGGGCAGAAAATCAATGGTTTTGCTCTGCTGACAAAAATGCTCTTGACAACTCAAATGCAGGAGACCATTAAAATACCACTGACACAATTATTTACTATGAAGATGTAGCTATTGATTTAACAGTTACAAAAATGAAATGCAGGAAGACAAGTGACAGCTGGGGGTAGCCAACTTTCTCCAGAGGTGGCCCCCTGGATTGTGACAGCGTAGGTGGAGAAGAGCTGAGATTTTTCCTTTTAACATGTGAAAAACTTTACTATGAAATAATTTTAGACTTACAGAAGAGGTACAGAGATGGTTCAGAGATCCCATGTAACCTCTCACTCAGCTTCTTCTCAATGTCAACACCTTACATAACCACAGTATACTGACTAAAACCAAACAAACCATCACTGGCACCATACTGTTAACTAAATACAGACTTCATTTGGGTGTCATCAGCTTTTCCTCTCATGTTCTTTTTCTGTCCTAGAACCCAACGTTACATTTAGTTATCACGTCTCCTGAGTCTCTGGTCTGCGACATTTTTTCAGTCTCTCTTTTTCCTTTACGATCTTGAGCCTTTTGAAGAACAGTGTTCATGGACTTTGTGGAATGTCCCTTAAAATGTCTAATACATTCTTATGATTAGATAGAGGTTATGGATTTTGGGGAAGGATTCCACAGAGGTGAGGTGGCCTTCAGTGTCTTAGGTCATAGGTTCATGCTGTCAATATGTCTTAGCCTGGAGATGTTACCTGGTGAAGGTAGTGTCTGCTGTTTCAAGTTACTATTTTTTTCTTTATAATTAATAAATGTTTGGGGAGAGACACTTTGGTATGATGTGCATATTCTGTTTCTCCTTAAACTTTTGCTCACTAATTTTAGCATTCTTCAGTGCACTGAGCATTTGGTTTGAATTCCAGAAGTTCCTGAACAGTTTTTTTCCTGCTCTGCTGAATCAAACTCAAATGGTCGAGGATCCTCAGACAAAGTCTTTCCAAGGAACATCATGAGTTAGTGGACCCAGGAAAACTGTCACTAACTGGGTACATCAAGGTGACACAATTATAAGTGGTTCCAATGAGTCACTCTGTCCAGATAGTCCTGTGAGAGAAATGACCTGTGGGCCCTGCCCCTGTCTTAGGTTCTGGTCATGAATATGACTTTAGGATTAGATCAAACTCACATCGTAGCTACCAGTGTGTCACTTTTGTCAGGAGGCATGTGTGCAATTAATAAAGGCAGCAGGGCTGGCTGGGAAACCAATTATAACAAACACATAAGGTATCAATAGCACGGCACAAACACAGCTGCCCATTGATTGATGCCAATCATTTTTGGCACCCATGCCTCTTAGCCCCTATTTTTTTACACCTTTGGGAACCATTGTAAAATGTCAGTTTTTGAGCCTTTCAAGCATGTTCTCAAGTATCTGCTCTTCGATATACCTGGGATGTGTGTGCAGAGAACTAAGAGGCTGTTCATAGCTTCTGCTGGCATCTGCTTTGTTCTGACTCTTCTCTGTTACATAATGTAAGGCTTAAAAGAAAAGTACATAAGAAAATAAAACACAAAAGGCAGAGACAGAAGATGAAGCAATGGCATTTAGCAGTTGCCTGTGCTCCATGGGGCTGAGGGAATAGAACCCATCGGTTTGGAGGTTGGTTTGCACCGAATGGAGACCAGGCTCCCACAGTCTTAACTGCTGGCCATCTGGGCGGGAACATATTTCCTGCCTCCCTGGCCAGGTGGGCGAAGGCCTTCAGCAATGGAGCCCTTGCTCCAGGGTTTTCCAAGGTGGTCTATTCCACTGCTGGACAGACGAGCCCAATTCCTGAAATCCCTCCCTTCCAGCCTTGAGTCCTACAGAGCAAGGCCCCATGGCAGTGACTAGGGGACAGGGATCGTGCATCCACCTTTGATCCCCGGAGCCCAGCGCAGGGCCTGACCCAGAGTCTGCGCTCAGTAAAGCTTTGTGGAGTTCAATCATAGGAGGTGCTTGGGGAGAGCTTTTGGCAGAGAAACACACTCAAGCCCTGAAACTGTGCAGACCTTCTGTAACCTCCAGAATGCTCTCCAACAGAACATCCTCTGTGCTCATCTCCTGATATTGCCTGCGGGTGTTCAATGTCACTTAATCGTGTTCTATGCCATTAGGCTTTTGGCTCAGCGCTGGCCCTAGGAGAACACAAAGGGGTGGTATACCTATTTGGTCTGGGCTGCCCGTAGGCAAGCCCTGGGGATGGAAGTCACAGGGAGCAGGATGGGCTGAACTTGCATATGTGTGAAGTCTCCCCTGTAAACTTCAAAGGAGAGTTTTACAGTTATTTCATGCGAGAATACTCGCATGTCAATTAGAGCAAATTGCAAACCATCTTCAAGGGGGCTTCCAGGTGGGGGGCTGGGACATGTTTTGAACTAGTTATCATTGATGGGAGGGGGGTGGGGAGCACCTGAGCCCCTTGTCCTGTGGGTCGGCAGGGATCAAGGCAGAGTGGGCTTTGTGATCCATCCAGACAAGCTGGGCAAGTGGGAGATGGGTGGCCAGGTGGGCTCCAAGCCAGAATCTATACAGGTGGTCCGAGTCCCATTTGTCCCCACTGGGGTCCACCCTAAACCACCGTGTTGGCTGGAGCTCACAAGCCAAGTTTAGGGTGATGTGAGTAGAGGGCTTTCATTGTCACATCTCCTTCTCAGACCTGGACTTCTACATATAATACCCCTGTGATGACATTGGGCCCACCGGGGGCCTTCTGCAACTCTGTGACCAAGAGCAGGACAAAAATCCCTGCTCAGACATCTGTCCTGGAACAGCAGCACAGCCAGTCCTCCTCAGCTGTCACACTACAGTAAAGTACTTTAATTCCTTGGTAGTTGAGTTCCTGTGTGTCCCTAAGGCCTACCTGGCTTGCCAGGAGCAATTGGGGCAGGGAAAAGACCTTCCAAGTGGGTCTGCAGATTGCAAGGTCTCTGCCCTTGACAATTTGACACTTTGTGTGCACAAGAATGCTGGGGCTTTGGGGCTTTTGTGCTTTTCTGCTGGTCGGCAAAGGTGTTTTGCAATACAGGGTGATGAACCAGTCCTAGAAGGACTGTGCGACTTTTCTCAAATTAATGGGGTATAGGGGTATAATGGGGTATAGAGACCCTGTTCTTTGTAATTTTTATTCACTGCCTTTTATCACCTAGATGCTCATTAAGGGATGGGACATATTTCAGAAAATAAAATTCTGAGGTAGCATGATGATGTGAACACATCTCAGGTTCTCTGTGAGATAAATGAAAGTGAATCAGAAATTGTTCTGGATTTGGGTCTAGTTCTATAAGACTATGTGATACATGGAAAACAAAACACTTTCCCACAGGTCTTGGTGTCTAGGCAACCCAGGAAAATTCTGGAGGGTTCAATAAAGCCTGTGTCTCCAGGACTCCCCAACATCTTGGGCTCCCCAACATCTTGGGCTCCCCACAAAAGGAGGAGCTCCCAGCAGAAGTGCTCAGATCTCAAAAGTCCTGGGCAAAGGAATACTGGCAAGGATTTACAAATAGATGCAGATGTATCAATCTACCAGGCAGTTATCAGTTACCCATCAGACATAACTACTTTACATTATTATCAGTTTCTACAATTTACAGAGGTTTTTTTTTTTTTTTTTTTAAATTATTATTTATGCCTACCACACCTGGTCTTCCTGCAGCACTTGGTCTCCCATCCAACCAGGCCTGACACTGCTTAGCTTCCAAGATCAGATATGGGGCTTGTTCAGAGTGCCATGGCCATAGATTGTGGCTCTACTGGGGTGTGAACCCAGGACCTTCTGCATGTAAAGCAGGCGTGCTAACTGCTACACTACGGAACCATGTCCTACAGAGTTTTAAAATAGTTAAAAGAGAAAGAAAAGCTGAGATAACCCTGGAAGACCTCAGTAAGAATTCTTAGTAACCTTTTTTGTGCAGTTCAATTTCTCAGCTTTTACCGGTAGCCTTCCCCTCTCTTTGGGATGCTAATAATCTCAAAGAAAGACTAGTCTTGATCACGAACTAGACTGGTCTCATTAGATTTGTCCTGGTTATTTGCACAGGTGTGGCCACAGCATTAATTTATCGTATAGGACTTGAATTTGCTTGGCTGGAAGTCTCCATAAGGAATCAGATTGGACTTTAAAAGCCTCTATTTCCCAAGGTGTGGAAAACCCAACAGGCTGTCTCCACAAGATTTCAACTGTAGCACCTATACATTTGGGTGACTTCCTCTCTTTCCTAGGTCTCCCAAATTTCCCAAGATTCCCTGGTGTCATTGTGTAACCCTGTAGGCCTGGTAACAGTGCTGTTTTCCTGGAAGAGCTTTTGGCCATGGATTTATAAGTAAATTTTTCTTTCTTAAAATGGCTGGTCCTACACAATTTGGTGAACTCAGTCCCCAATATGACCCTCCAGCATGGTAGTGGATGTACAATGTGTCATTTATATCTTGGCAAAAAACAAGACGGATTTTAAAAAAAATTAATTTATTTATTTTTATGGTGACATTGGTTAACGAAATCCAGTAAGTTTCAGGTGTACAGTTTAACAGTAAGGCATATATATATATTGCATTGTGTATTCACCTACTGTAAGACAGATTCTTATTGAACCCGTGAAATTAAATATTTTGCCATAAAAAGTAAGAGTTTCTGAATTCTGGGGATCAGTGAAAATCATGTATCATTTTGAAATGTTTCATTACAGCTTACAAAAGCAGTTTTACTAAATTGCTCCGGATTACAGATTGCTTACAGAGAGAAAGGGCTTCCTTATATATCCAAGAAATAGAACATTAGAAACACATCCACCATTATTCCAAACAAATGACTACAGTAACAATGCCCTTTAAGTGCTCTTTGTCCTATGTGATTAATTCTTGTTCCGCTGGACTGAGGTTCTCATGAAGCCTTCTGCCTCTCAACTAAGAGAGTTCTGGAAATCCTGACTCAGAATACTGCCATCATTTGAAAGCTGTTGGAGTGGTCTCAGCTCAGAAGACTGTTCTAGAGTTGATTTGTGGACATGCCAATGATTTAGAAGAACTTCTACAGTCCTTTTCCATGAGGCTGAGGCTTGTTGAAGACATGAGCTCAGGCCTGCATTTTATAGCAAGGCATCCACACAAGCATCAGAGGAAAACAAAAAGATGTAGACACTGAGACTTAGTGGCTCTAGTTAATTTAGTATTGATAATTTTCAAATCTGAAAGGCCTGAAGAGAGTTCATAATAAGAATAATGCAATTGTCAAGGAAATCTATTTGTTTCTAGGGCATGCAAAACAAGATAATAAAACTATTCCAAAAAAATTTAGACAAAATGTCTCTGAGGTTAATAATTAAGCCTATTTTCAAAGAAGTCACTGAATATCAGATCTGATTTATAAAAGTGAATGGACATAATTTTTAGAAAGAAAAAAATCTCAAGATAGAACAAACATATTATTATCCTGAAACATAATGTTTTTAACCAATAGCATTAAGTAGAGAGATTCAATAAGTCTAGGCTAACCATCTATATTCTTATAAAACTTTGTATGGGAGCTTCGATGTACATCACCATTGAGAATCTCTAGCCTTGAAGATGCTAGATTCAAATGAAAAACATTAGGTTGAAACCAAGTAAACATTCTAAATAGTAACTGAAATCGTGATTGCTAACTCAATTCCCTTGTTGACAAACATAGGCAAAGTATGCCAGGGAAGCTGATAAATACAGTAAATATGGCAGAATTATTTTATAAGAGTTTCGATTGGTATTTTCACCGATGTCGGCAACTATTATAGAGAACAAAGACATTAACAGGGATCCATGGGAGACTTTCCCACAGCACCCCATATCTGAAATACTTATGTTAATAACATTTGCCTCTACAAATAACCTAGGTGAGCTGAGGGTCTCCTGTGATTTGGGAACTCTTCCAGTGCAGCTCTTTTGCTAGCAATACAGGAAACAAATTTTCTGTTTCTAGCACCTATTTTTATAAGGTAAAGGAATGAACCTTTGTGACTTTTAAGGGAAACCACTGGGAAAACCTAAAAATTGCATTAGGTGAAAAAAAGATATTCTGAGAGTTTCATTTTTATTTTTTTCTACATTTAGGAAATAGTTTTGGGAAAGCAAAAATCAAAAAGTCAGCAGAGATTTGAACACTTGATTAAGATAGGCTCAAAAGTGGTTACTTATTTAATCCTTGGTTACCTATTTAATCAAAGTGGAAATAAAAAGTTTAATAATAAACATAGAAAACAATGTGACTATAAGAATCTTAGCTCTTCTTTAGGCAAAGTATCTTTGGGTTTTTGTTTTCCCCTTAAATAATCAACAAAGTTGACACAGAGTAAGACATTTATTCTGGCAGGACCTAGAATCTCTGCTATAGGCAAAGCTAAGGAATAATCTTTATGTTGTAGGAGGAGGCATCAATTAGTAAACTAAAATGAAAGCCCAGCAGCATTGAGCAAACTTTGTGAACATTTTATCACGTTTCATATCTTCTTTCCAGGCCATTATAAATCACGACAAATGTTTTGTCCTTTTTGACCTTTATTCTGCCCTTTCATATTCTGGGACAAACTGACTGTTATTTTATGACACTTCTCTCTCAGGGAGTCCCTGAGGTCAAAATAAATTTCATAACGTTGAGACATTATTTACATTAACATGCAATGCATTCATCAATGCTATCTTTAAATAAATCAATACATATTTTAGGAATGTATTTCACCCAGTCATGTTCTTTCTAGCATTTTTTTTTCCAGTCTAGGGTCTCATATTGCATTTAGTTGTCATGTCTCTTTAACGTCCTTTAATCTGAAACAGTTCTTCCGCTTTTCTTGTCTTTAATGATGTTGACATTTTCACAGACTACTGCCCCACCCTCATAAAAATAACTAGAATGTTTCTCATTTGTTTTTTTTTTTTTTGGATATTTCCTCATGATTAGATTCCTGAGGAATCTACAGTAGGAATTCCACATAAGTGATGTTGTGTTGTGGCCTTCGCAGGGGATCACATGTGCTGGATCATGGTTTCAGCTTCCCTTCTCTGGGGATGAGAATTTTGATCCCTCATGTCAAGATTTTTTCTGAGAGAAAAGCTCTGTAGAGTTATTATTTTCCCCTTGCAACCAGTAAGCGATCTGTGAGAAGATGCTATTCAAATATCATGTTCTGCATGAAAATTGCTCCCCTAGATTTGACATTCATTAATGTTTTTGCCTTTACCAATCATGGTTACAAAATAAAAATTTTCCAATTCAGTATCCCTCCACACATATCAGTTGGCTGTTGGCATTCTACTGCAAGCAAGGGCCCTGCTTTCTTTCTCATTTTTTAAAATGTATTTATTATTGGTTTAGACTCATGATTTAAAAAAATAAATTCATTACAATTTTTTAATTATCTTGGTGCTCTAATTGTTCCAAGTGCCATCAGTGAGAGCCCCATTAGGTTGGCTCCTGGGTCTTTTAGACATGTCCCATCATTTTATTTTGAACACTTTCTTACTTTCTGGTATAATAAGGTATTTCAGGCTCATCTTGACCTTTCCTTCCCCAGTTCTGGGGTCATCCATTTTTTCCCCAAGGAGCCATTTCCTGTTAGTGAGGAATGGTGTTAGAGAACAAAATGCTAGCTGTGCTCATTTTTACTGGTGTGTCTTTGTTTTGAGACTCTTCCAGCAGTTAGAGCTAGAAAATGAATACACGTATTTGCATACACCAACATACACATATCCTACCCATGCAGATATACACATGTACATATACACATGCTTATGTTCATGCTTGTGCCTATTTTAGAGATCATGGGTCTACACTGATGCTTCCACTTCCAACCTATTCTCTAGTCCATACTTATATTTTCCTTCTCCAATACCATCAACACCTATGCTCATTTGCTCAGTCCTATAATAGATCTAAATAAATTGCTTCAGATTTGCTTCACTACAAACAACAAATCTAGTAAAGATGTCAGGATTCATTGGCAGTTTTCCTTGCTATTCTGACCTCCCTGCTCCTCCCCACCAACACTAAGAGCATATAGTGAAATATTGTGTTCCTGAATGCCTGCGGTACTTCTCCATCTCTTCAGCAGAGTGATGATATCTGTTTGCATTACACTTGGTTAGGTTGTTTTAGTTTTCTTCAGTTTTAGGGTTTTTATCTTCCTAGTCTTGTTAATTTGCTTTTATTTTTTGATTATGTAGAAGATACTTCAAAAATCTGAAACTATACAAACAAGAACACTTGGAAGAGTGTCACCCCTTCTCATATATAACCCTGTTTCACCCTATCTCTTGTAGGTAACCAACTTCATTATTGTCTGATTTATCTCTTTGTGTTTCTCTTTGTAAAGCTAAGCTCACTTACACACACACACACACATACACACACACACACACACACACGTTTTCTTCTCTCTTCTTCCTTACGCAAATGGTAGCATATTCTATGTGCTCTTTCGTACTTTGCTTTTATCTTGTAATCTTATATCTTGGAAATGACTCCCTATCTGTTCCTAAACAGTGTCTTTGTTCTTCTTTGCAGTTGTAGCCTATTCGATTGTGGAGATAAATCATAGTTAATTCAACCAGCCTCTTAAGATAGGTCAGTAATTGATGACAATTTTGTTTGCCCTTTCTGTGCCTTCAAAAAATTGTGACAAAATACTTATAAGTCAAATACCAAAGTAGTGCCAATCACGTGACAAATAATTTCCCTTGCTGATGTTAGCCAAGATGACTTCGTTTTTTAGCTCTTGACAATCTAGCAAGGTGTACACATGACCTTTTTTCATATGGCAATAATCTAGTTGTGTAATCTTCATGATAATTTCTTCTGGGATATAAATGTATAATAGAAGAGGTATTCTTAGGTGAAATTAACTCTGAATTACCTAAGTTACCTTTGAGAAGAAACATAATTTTCAGGCGAGTGTTAAATTTTCTTCAGTATGGAATTTGGTGGCACATCGGCTGGGTCATTTAAGGATTTAGAGGGTGGGACTTGATCGATACAAGCAAGAGAATGCTTTATTACTCTTGAGGTGATTGGAGTAGGAGGGACATTGAGGTGGGACATTGAGGAAACTTTGATTATACCAAATTAATATATACATACTACCACCTGATATTGAATCCAGATTTTAAAGTCTCTTCAGCCAAGTCAAATTTTATTCAATAGCTTTCATTTTGCTAATTTCATGCTGATTTTGAAATTATATTGGCCTATTCATTGACAAATTAATACTATGAAGCTTTCACCTGCCATGGACCCTTCACAACCGGAGCTCTGCAATTAGATGGCATATTGAGGAGGTAGTCTTAGAAGAGCCCAGGGGTCTCAGTGGTTGTCCAATTGGCAGAAGTCTGAACAGTCTGGTGAGGCACCCACTCCTGGAGCTGGGGAGGAGTGATGCTTCCATCTTGAACTGCCTGTATCACACTTGATGTTTGCTGTGATGGACACCTGCTGTCTTTGAGACCTCTTATCCCCGCAGTATCCCATCTCTCCCTAGAGACCATTCTCTTACTCACTCTGGCTTCAACAGTGGGATATGTTATGAGTCTTGGGTCTAGCCAACTATATTGTCTTTCTCTAGCCATTGTGTTGAGTTCAAGGATGGCAGGAATCTTGAAAACAAGTCTTGAAGGCTTGTCTTCAAGGTTCACCTACATTGTAGCAAGTGTCAGAGCTTTATTTCCTTTTAAGGCTGAATAATCTTTAGTGTAGAAAACTTTTCTAATAGGTTTGGAGAGCCAAGCAAATGCTATCAAAACTTTATAAATATTTGACATAATACATAATATTTGACATAATACCTGTGACCTAGTTTGTTTTTACTTAGCATAATACTTATGACCTAATTCTTAAGAAACTGATGCTGGGTCCCACCTGTAGAAATTCTGGTTTGATTGGTCTGGGGTGTGGCCTGGACATTAGGTAGTTCAAAACTCCCAGGCGATTCTAATTTGCAGCCAAGGTTGAGAACTGCTATCCTGGGGCCTGCTGCTCAAAGTTAGCTCCTGGGAGTCCTGGGAGGGCAGGGAGCAGATAGGAGAAAAGAATTCCTGGAGGAGGAGTGAGGAGGAGACAGCAAACATTCTAAACAGAGGGTAGAGCTCAAGGGAAACAGGGGATAGGAAGCAGCATTGAGGACAGGAAGCAGCATTGAGGGCAGGAAGGAATAAGCTCATGTACCTGGATGCCAGAGGTGGGATCTTTTGGGTATCCAGTAAGAGAAAATGCAGTCCAAACAGGCTTATGTGCAAAGGGAGTTTTTACTGGTGTCAGCATTGGCCTCACCTGGAAGCTGGTTAGAAATGCAGGACCTCAGCCTCACTGGGACCTCTGAATCAGAATCCTCACATTAATAAGATCTCTAAGTAATTTGTCTGCATATTAAGGTTTTGAGTAACATGGCTCTGGAAGGTGAGAAATGAAACCTGGAATTTAGCAGAATAGAATATTCAAGCTAACCAGAAGTTTTTCTACAAGCTGGCACAGTACTTGTGTCTACAAATCTTGTCTTCCTGATTTTCAAGTCTTTTTGTACAAGTCCCAGGAATATTACTTTATTGGCTTTGAGTAAGGAGCATGCACATGGCACATCATTACAAGTGGGCCAGTGGACTCCAAGGGACCAGGCTGACATCCTGGATCTTCTCAGCTTCATTCTCCAATAAAAACAATGTCTTACTCATTTTTGTATCTCATCATAATGTGTTGCAAGAGTGTTTAAATACTAGGAGGAGCTGGGCTAATCAGTATAAAAAGAAAATTCTTAATTGATCATTCGGAATTATTTCTATGATCTGCTCTCATATTGGCTTCTGTGCTCATTTTCTGCAAGTTAAGTGTGATAAACTATCTATTCCATGTACATTAAAGGTACAGTCAATTCTTGTTATCAGAGTAGTTCTGCTTTATAAAGTTACCATGAACACTGAATTAACGGACACCGAACTATTGCTCTTGGGGAAATACAGAGTTAGGTTTCTGCTAGCCTCTGGTCATTACATTTTGCCAACTGATCAATATCTAACCATATTTTATGTATGCTTCTTTTAAAATACATATTACTTAATATGTATTATTGATCCATTAACATTAAACTCATGGCCAACAGCGCTGTAACTCATGCCTGAGTAAAGCTTACATAACACAGGTATTTTCTCCATGATGGCCATAACAGTCTTTGGTACTTAGAAACACTAGACAGCATTTCTGCATGTGAGAACCATTTTAGATGGTGAAATCATCAACAAAAAACAAAAATGAAAAAAAAAAGGTGGCACTAAATTGATCTCAAAAAGCCACTTATTTACAGTATGAGAGATGAAAGGAGAAGGCAGAGTATCATATTGTTTGATCTCAGCTGGGCAGAGACACTCAAATGTCTCACTGCTCTGAGCGGGTCTGTGAATGACCGGCAAAGTGTCAAGTATTGCTTTTGGGGTTACAAGTAAATTTTAGCAAGTAGATGAATTCACAAATATGGAATCTAAAAATAATGAGAGCAGACTGTCCATACTTGGGGAAAAAAGTGCTTTAACCTTCGTGAATTCCAACTGAGAGTAAGGCTGGAATTTGAATGCTGAATAATTTTGGAAGACTGACTCCTTCTTTTCCTTCTTCTCCTTCTTCAATGAATGATTTGAGAAAAGAAATGATAGCAGAATGGAACCAAAGTCAGAACAAGCCCCATTTTGCTTTACTGTTGCTTTCTAACCAGAAATAAGGAATGCAGCTCCGTGTACCACCCCCACTGGACAGAGATTCCCCTCCTACCGCATCAAGACTCCCTCAAGATCAGCACAATGCAAGCCAGTGGAAAGACTCCAAAAAGCAGGTGACACATGAATGAATTTATGAATGGATGCAGACAACCTGTCCACACGGGTGTCAGTTTTCCTACTAGTGGAAAAACTCCGACAAAAGAATTTTTTGAAAAAGGGAGAAAAAAATCCTCCCACAGTCACTTGCCCATAGATTGTATCCCTAGAATAAAATGGAGTGCATTGAATTTCATGAGCTCTTTCTCTGAAATACAATGTCTGAGGGAGTGGAAGTTCGATTATTCTAAAATCTGATAAAAGAGTCTAATATTCAAAACAGTGCAGTTACATGCATAGTCTCGAAAAGAGACACAAGCCAGATGCTCCCAAGATAACTGGAATTATTTTGTTATCTAGAGGAGACACTAATGATTTTGAAGAGTGATGGTGTAAGACAGATGAAGATTTTCTGTCATTTAAATGTTTATATATAATTACTCCCAGTCTCAATCATTCCCTCCTCCTCTCAAAAGCATCAGCAGCAGGACCACGGATAAATGAAGATGCTTCCTCAGGTACTCTCAGGGACACAGGTGGGAATTCTGCAGCTCACCTCCCTTCACTGAATCCAGGATTGCCAAGAGACAGGAATGTAGTTATTAGTTACAAAATATAGTTGTCAATTTTTTAAGTAAGAAAGGATCAAAAGGAAACAAAAAAGTGGGATAAAATGAAATGATAGTAGGAATAGATCCAAGTATGTCAACAATGACAATTATTGTAAATGCACTAAATTTATCAGTAAAAAACAAAGACTGACAGATGGGATCTTCTTAAAGTCTATATAAGCGGATAGATAAATATAATCTTTTAGATATTTGCACCTTCTAAAATATGTAATTGTACAACCCAATTCTCATAGGCATTGAAAATATCCAAAACTAGAAGACAGAGTTTTGGGAGCAAGAAGAATAAAATGTATCATGTAGATCGGAGGTTGGCAAACTATACATCCCATGACTAAATCTGGCTGCCACCTGTCTTTGTATGACTAGAGAGCCATACAATTGTTTTTAAACTTTTTAATGGTTGAAATAATCAAAATAAGAATAATATTTCATGACATGTGGAAATTATATGAAATCAAATTTAAGTGTCCATAAAATTTTAATGTAACACAAACACACTCATTGGTGTTCCTACAGTCAAGTGCTGCCTTCACACTACAATGAGAGAGTTATATAGAGACGGTCCACCACTTGAGATGGTTCAACTTATGAATTTTCAACTTTATGATGGTACAAAAGCAATACTCATTCAATAGAAACTATACTTTAAATTTTGAGTTTTGACCTTTTCTTGGGCTAGCAGTATACTGTCTGATAATCTCTCATGATGCTGGGCAGTGGTAGCAGGCCACAGTTCCCAGTCAGTCACATGATAACAACAGTAAACAATTAATTACGGTGTACTATGTTGTCAGTGTTTTTGAATATTGTGTTTTATATTTTCGCAGCCTATCATGTCTACAAGATGCCAATCTCTATCTCCTGCTTCTGGTGAGAAGAAGAGGAAGGCAATTATTCTTGAGATAAAACTCAAGATAATTGTCCAATTGTAGGCCAATGGAAATCTTCTGAGCACGTTTAAGGTAGGCTAGGCTAAGTAAACAATGATGTTCAGTGAGTTAGATGTATTAAATGCATTTTCAACTTATGATATTTTCAACTTACTATGGGTTTATTGGGACATAATTGCATCATAAGTCAAGCATCTGTAGTTTCAACAGAGACTACATGGCCCACTAAACCTAAAATATTTACTATCTGGACGTTTATAGAATATTTTAATTTAGCGCTTTTCTAGATATTCTCTGGGCATAACCAACATTCCTGTGGGAGGCAGAGTTGAGCAAGGTGGCTAGTGTTAGGAGGAAATTTTATGTTTGTGAGTGTTAAAAACATTGAGGGATCTCAGTAAGTAAAAATTATCCATCAAAAAGTACAACTTTAACGGGTATTTACCCCCAAAGACTTGAAAATTCATATGCAAAAAAATATTTGCACACTGATGTTCATAGCAGCATGGAAGCAACTGAAGTGTCCTACAATAGATGATTGGCTAAAGAAGCTGTGGTACATATATACAATGGACTATTACTCAGCCATAAGAAGAGATGAAATATAGCCATTTGCGACAACATAGAAGGACCTCGAGATAATCACGCTAAGCGAAATAAACCAGACAGAAAAAGTTGAAAATCACATGATATCACTTATATGTGAGATATAAACCTAAAAGCAACAAATAAACAGGGCAAACAAACAGAAACTCATGGACATGGACAATAGACTAGTGTTACAAGAGAGTAGTGGGGAGGGAAAAGGGGGGAGGTAGATGTGGTAAAGGGGGTTAAATATGTGATGTCAGAAAGAAATCTAACTATGAGAGGTAAACACACAGTGTAAATATATATATGTCTTACTGTTAAAATGTTAGGTGAAACATTGGATTTTATTAACCAATGTCACCATAAAAAATTAATAAAATTTAAAAAAAGTACAATTTGTTCTACTGAGGAATCTTCCTGGGAGCATTTTTATAATTCGATCATAGAAATCAATGGTTTCTACATATGAATTGCTTTTATGGTCAATATGGCTGTATATAAAATGGACATGCCGCTGTATATAAAATGGAGAATAACTACACTTGAGGAGATTGACAAGCCAATATGTTTTAGAAACACATAGCTGGTTTATGAGACAGGTTAATATTTGAGAAAGGAATAGATTTAGCTGTTACATTATGGAGGGCTTGGTTTTCTTCTTTCTGTAAATTAAGGCTTTGTAGTACTAGCAAAAGTAAGAGCTCAGGTAAGCTTAACCTCAGGTCAAAAGTCTCAGCTCTTGCTGTTCTGACATTTTGCCAGTGAAACTTGGACTGTGGGCATTTGAGAAACACCATAAAAGCTTTTTAAAAATCTTGAGAGCGTTATGTCAAAACACCTATAGTAAAAATGTCTATAAAACAGGGGGAAATTATTCTATATATAAAGTTAATGACACCTATATATTCACAGTGTTTCATTTTCTTTGGATGAGTGATCTCAAATGTTAGCCACTGGAATAATGGGACCATAATAGTACTAAGTAACGCACAAGGAGCAAAGCTCACAAAAATGTTTATCTTTTCCAGGTTTCCGACTCAGTGCTAAAAGGTCTAGCTTTGGGCCCTACTCTGGTTTTAATTGCCTTTTCGCACTTTTTCTAAAATGTTAGGTGTAGCCTGACACTGATTTCATTTCTCCCCACAGCTTTATGTGAGTTATTGTTTCATTAAAAAAAATTCAGTTAAACAAGGGTATGGCTGTGTACCTGATCTGCAATACCACAGCTGGACTGTAATACTTAGTGTTCAAGAAACCATCAACTTTACTCCTTAGTCCTTGTTTTGATAGTTCTCTTTTTGACCTACTGTTGTATCTAATTTCTTGGAGCACTCAAAACAGCATACAGGGTATTTCCCATTTGTATAAAAGGAAAGTGTATTAGTTATCTCTTGCTACATAACAAACTACGATAAAACTTAGTAGCTTAAAACAATACCCATTATCATCACAGTTTCTGTGGTCAGGAATCTGGGCACTCCTTTGCTAGGTCCTCTGCTCAGAGTCTGGCAAGAGGCTGCAATCAAAGTATCATCCAGGGCTGAGGTCACATCCGAAGGCTCGACTGGGAAAGAATCCACTTCTAGGCTTGTATAGTTGTTGGTAGAATTCAGTTTCTTGAAATCTGTTGCCCTGAGGACCTCAATTCTTTGCCATGGGACCTCCCAACAAGGCAGCTTACTTCATCAAAGTGAGAAAGCTGAGAGAAAATGGAGTCTGTTAGCAAGATGGACATCAAAATCTTTTGTAATCTTTGGAGCAACAGCTCTCCAACTTTGCTGCATTCTCTGGGGTAGAAGCGAGTCCCAAATCTCAACCACATGCAAGGAGCAGGGATGACAACAGCGCATGACTACAAGGACTCAGGGGTCACTGGGAGCCATCTCAGAGGCTGCCCACCATGGAAGGAGTATATATTTGCTTGATTAAGTGTAAAAAATTTCTGGTGGAACAGAGAATAATTCATTAGAAATTGTTAGTAGTGATTATTTCTGGAAATGAGTCCAAGGGATCAGAGATAGTGGGAAAGAGACTTCACTTTTCACTTTATACTTTTGCTTTACTTTCACTTTATAGATTGCTTTACTTTCTTTTTTTTTTTTACCATAAACACTTTAAATTATGTTTCATTTTATTTTGAAAAGAAAAAGAGTACTCAAAGCTATTTTCCAATAACTATAATATTTTAAAAAGTAATCAAACAATAAAAATCAGTGAAGCCAATTCACTTCTGCGCATGAATTTGTAAAAAGTGTAGAAATGTAAAGAAATATTTTAGCAGTAGTGTTTTTATCAAATGATAAAATTAGATTATCTTTCCGAACTATTGAAAAAAAATCACATCTTATGTCACGTTCACTTCCTTCACAAACATTTAATTGCATTCAGTCTTAATGTGGGATCTCAGAGTCAGACAGAACTAAGCTGTCTTCTAGAAATTATCTCTGATCCTTGGTTTGTTTCTGAATCAATGGTTGCTTTGGCTCCATATGGGAACTAATTTTAGTGTCCTATTTCTCCCCAAGTCTTGATATTTCCCCGATAGCCATGGCAGCTACTTAGTTTTGCTAGGTAAACTGCAGGATGCCCAGTATGGCCCATGCATTATCTGGGCATTTGCCATGTCTGGAGACAGTTGATTGTCGTAGCTGGAGGTGCAGGTACTACTGGCACCTAGTGGGAGAAGACAGGGATTCTTCTAAACATATCACAGTGCACAGGATGATTCCCATAATAAAGCATTGGACCTCAAGTGTCAATAGTGCCTTACACCTACAAAATCCTGTTTCTACTCACTGCTAGCCTTCTTTTGAGAATGCTTGGAAAGGTGCTGAAAACAATCACCAGACAGGGGAAGGGTGGAGGGTGCTGTCCGCAGATTCTCTATACAAAGTAGCTTAGGTCTTCAAGCCCAGCGTGGCCCAACCCTCACAGCAGCCACACTCTTAAATGTTTACTGCAAGCTCACGCTTGTTTCTCTTCAACTAGTTGAAGTAAGAATCTGAGCAAATCTCAAGCAGCTACAGGAATTCATAAACAGAAAATGATTTAAGGGGCCTGGCAGAGAATATAATTACTTTTTTCCTTTTTTAATTAATAAAGAGATTTTACTAATACCCTTGTCCAGAATATTTTACTGTGGTTAATGTTCCAGGAGAGAATCAATTCAAAATTTGCTGATAAGACAAACAGGGGGGTACCAGTAGCATCTAATAATTCACAAAGTAATTTGTTCAAGATTAACACCATTTTCCTATGAGAGCCCACATTACTTTCATCCATACTAGATGCAGGGTAGGCAAGAATTTTATTCCCTTCTTTATTTTGCCTCTTAAAAAATCTATTATAATTCTTTAAGAAAGTTGACCAAGTAAAATCTTAACCTTAAAGGTTGATCAGAATCACACTGCAAGGTAGAAAACATAAAATTGTATTTATGCCATGTGCTGTTATCACTGGTGAAATGATATAAACTTGTTGATACTTCAAATGAGAAGAATATATAAAGTGAAATGAGATGGCCTGTAATTTAATTTTATTTGGTCAGTGTAGTGGCAATAAAAATAGAAAGCTGTAGAGGCAATAATTATTCTTTCTTTCACCCAATGTCTGCACTTGCTGGGAAGAGAATGTTGAATGAGTGATAATGATGTTTAAAATAGTCGGAATGCAAGTGTTAATGCAAGGAAACAGACGTTAGATAGAGTCGGCCATATTTAATCTAAATTTTCACTTTGACACTTTAGTACATTATTGTTAACTTCTCTGCTGACTTTCTGGTTTAGGATTCATAGGTGTGTGAATTATTGAGGTGTTAGAAAGCATTTTAAAGAATCCAAGTACATATCTAATAAAGAAAATGACTCATAATTTACTAATCCTGGACTCTGACAATCGAAGGTGACTTCTCCCCATTTGAAACTCACTAACCTCTCAGACAAAAATGAATTCAGCCTTGATTTTATTTGCATGGGGGAGGCAGGGAGACAATAAAAATTTTGAACTTAAATTGATTAGGTTTGCATATAGACTGAGTTGAAGGATAGGATGGCTGTGTGCCCGTGGGTAAGTTACTTAACCTCTATAAAAAGGAGGCAAAGTAGAACTTACTTCATAGAGTTCTTATGAAGAGTAAATGAGCTAGTTCCTAAAAACATGTAGTCCAGTATCTAACACAGTAGTCGGTTTTCATTAGTTGCTAATAATTACTTTTATAATTCTTCAGGCCCAGAGTGCCTTCAGATGTGCACAGTAACAGTAAGTACCCTACAACCATTCTGTTTTTCATTTTCAGTACAGTATTCAATAAATTACATGAGATATTCAACAATTTATAAAAAAATAGGCTTTGTGTTAAAAGGTGTTGCCCAACTATAGGCTAATGTAAATGTGCTGAGCATGTTTAAGATAGGCTTCATTAAGCTATGACGTTTGATAGGTTAAGTGTATTAAATGCTTTTCAACTTACAATATTTTCAACATACAATGGACTTATCTAGACATAACCCCATGGTCAGTCAAAGAGCATCTGTATTGCCAGGATCTGTCAGAGCTGCTACCCAAGGTCAGGTGAAAGGCCCCAGGACTTTGGCACTCCCTCTTCAGTGGCCTTCCCCAGAGCTCCTAGCTCTGAAAGTATCCTTGCCATGCCATACACAGGTCTTACTCATTCTCTTTCTAGCCCCATTAAATGGTGGCCAAGCTTCACTTACAGGACTGGATTATGCTGACCATTTCTAAGTTAGACTCTAATGCATTTTTTTGTCTTTGTTGAAATAGACAATTAGTTGTTTATATTTACATTGTACAATTCAATGAGTTTTTTTTCAATTATTGTTGGCGTACAATAATATACTAGTTTCAGTTGTATAGCACAGTGATCAGAGATCCACATAACTCACAAAGTGATCACCCCACTAAATATAGTACCCCTATTTCCCCTTACATATTTATTACAACATAATTAACTATTTTCCTCATGCTACACTTTATATCCACATGTCTATTTTGTAACTGTCCATTTGTACTTCTTAATCTCTTTGCCCCTTTTCACCATCCTCCCTAACACCCCTCCATTTAGTAGCCCTCAGAATATTCTCTGTATCTATGAGTTTGTTTTTGTTTTTGTTTTGTTGTTGTTATTTTGATTTTTAGATTTCACATGTACATGAAATGATGTGATATTTGTCTTTCTCTGATTTATTTCACTCAGTGCAATACCCTCTAGGTCCATCAGGCAATATCTTTTTCTAGCTCCTTCCTTTTAGTCTGTGTGTGTCTTATAATCTTAAGTGAGTTTCTTCTAGGCAGCATTATTCATTTAGTCACTCTATCTTTTGGTTGGAGCACTTAATTCTTTTTCATTTGAGATACTCGTTGATAGGAATGTAGTTATTACCATTCTTTATTCATGTTTTTGATACATGTTTTTTCTTCTTAAAGAAGTTCCTTCAACATTTCCTGTAATATTGGTTTGGTGCTCATAAATTTCTTTAGATTATTTTTGTCCGGGAAGCTCTTTCTTTATCTGTCCTTCAACTCTAAATGATAGCTTTGCTGGATAAAGTATTCTTGGTTGTAGATCCTAGGTTTTCATCACTTTGAATATTTTCTGCCAAGTCCTTCTGTTCTGCATAGTTTCTTTTGAGAAATCAGCTGCCAATTTTATGGGTGCTCCCTTGTAGATAACCAACTGCTCTTCTCTTGCTGCTTTTAAGATTCTCTCTTTGTATCTAACCTTTGGCATTTTAGCATTTTAATTATGTGTCTTGATATGGGTCTATTGCATTCTTAAAATTAAATTATGTTCTAATGATCTTTTCTTAGACATCCAGAACCTTACAACATAAATATATTGTAAGGGAAACACCTAAATATTATTGTTTCTGGCAATCTCCTGTTTTGTAAAGATGGCATTGGCAGTTAACATTCTTAGCTTGAACAACAACAACAACAACAACAACAACAACAACAACAACAACAAAAGTGTATTCCCTAGTCAGCACTGAAATCACTGTAGAGCACATAGATTCTATCTGAGACAGCTTCATTGTGAAAGAATCTCCCTTTATTATGTCAAAGCCAAAGCATTGTGCACACAGGAATAGATGGACCAAGAATTTAGCATATTCTCATCCCTTGGCCTTCTCCTACCTCATTGTGTTGGTAACTTTTAATCCTGTCTTACTATGGATATATTTTCTCTTTATTTTTATTTAGTCTTAGAGATTTCTTAAGGACAATGTTAATATTTTTAAAGGAATTTTAGCACTTCACATATCTCTTGCAGCTTCTCCTGTGTTTTTTCCCCCTCTTATTTAAATACGTAATCCTAAACAAGTTTGTGTGGTTCTTGTGTCTCAAAGCTTTTGAGGCCTTGTATGTCTTAAGAATATTTTTATCATGCACTCATATTTGAAAACAGTTTGACTGGATCTCAGATTCTAAGTTTTAGGTTATTTTCTTTTAATAATTTGAAAATACTGATCTATTATCTTTTCCATTTTTTAGCTTTCATTGTTGAAACATTTTTTTACAAGGTTCTGGTTTTGATCTTTTAAAATTATTAAGATATAATGCATATACTCTAAAATTCACCCTTTTAAAATGTACAATTTAGTGGTTCCTAGTATATTCATAAAATTGTGCAACTGTCACCACTATCTAATTCCAGAACATTTTTATCATGCAAAAAAGGGAAGCCTGTACTCATTAGCAGCCACTTCCTGTTTCCTCCAGCCTCCAGCAACCAGTAATCTAATTTCTGTCTCTGGATTTGTCTATTCTGAATATTTCACATCAATGGAGAAAACCATGCTTACTCTTCAAGCAGTTTTCTAGGCAGTCATATGCAAAGAACAGAGGCACACACTTCTTGCTACTGGAACACAGACTGGAACACAGCTTGAACCATGAGGATGGCACCACACACAGTGGTGGCAGAGCAGTAAGTTAGAAAAAGCCTGGGTCCCTAATAGCTTTGCCAAATTGCCCTGGAGTACCTGCCTTTGGACTTCTACATTAGAAAGAAACAAACTTCTATCTTTTTAAAGTCTCTGTTATTATATATAAGCTAAGACTTAAGGACATCATTTGAGGCCTTGGATTGAGTTTTACCTTAGCCACCTGCAGACTTTTTAGTTCCTGGAGCCTGTAAAATCCATCAAACAGCATCATCATTTTCTTTAAAGCCAGTCAAATTATATTTTCTGTCACTTGCAATGGTAAAAGCCCTAATTAACCTGCAAATTTTTCTCAACCACAGAGAAACCTCCACAATAATATCTTAATGAAAATATTAATACTATTATTATTTTTGAAGGATTTTGATATTTCGTTTTCTGGGCCATGTTAACACAGCAAATCATATTTGAGAAGATTATCAAGATGCCTCTTAGGGCTTGGGTAGCTAAGAGTCTAACTAGACTCCTCTTTATGCTTCTATATTATAGAGTCATAAAGAATCTGTTTAGCTATAGTATATTTTCAGGCATTTAAGGAGTATACTCAGAGGTACACTGGATAAAAAATAAGTGCAATGAACAGTATATAAATTCTCTATCAATTTTATTAAACAAGCATTTCTGCTATCATGAGAGAATAGGAAGGTGGAAAATACTACAATTTTGACTTCTCTAAATGTTCAACTTCAAGTTGGTATAATTCACAGGGCTGGTCAATTTCTTTTATGTGTGTGGTAAAATATACACAACATAAAAATATGTACAGACCATAAAATTTACAATTTTAGCAATTTTAAGTGTACATTTCAATGACATTAAATACATTTAGAGTGTTTATAAACATCACCATTATGTATTTCTAGAAATTTTTCAACATCCAAAATAGAATTCAATCTTTTACACTTGCATATTTTAAAATTACAACAAAGAGCACTGAAGCAAAGATGAATTTGACTCAGTTGGGAAATTTTTCTGTCTAAATAAGTTGACTCATTCTTAAATGCTACAATAGCAAACATATATTCATGCCAGAACTCAGGAAGCATTCACAAAAGTAGTTAAAGGATTTTCAGATGTTAATGACCTAAGATAAGTCCTAGAACTATAATTTGAATCTACCTCATTCCAAATTTCTTACACATTATAACATATTACTGTCTTGCCCAAAAGGTTAATAAATTAAAAATTGTATTAAAGTTTATAAATGCAAGATATACCCTATATCAATACTGCTTATCATAAAATAATTATTTAAAAGTAAATTTGTGTGAAATCACAATTGTAAACTTTAATATCTTTTATCTATAGTTATAGTTCTAAGAACATCATTTTTTTCAAAGCGTTTTCAAATTTTGCAGCTTACAAATATAAAGAGACTGACATAATAAATATACCTTGCTTATTTGAGAGACTGGCAAAATATAAATGAAAAGATATGACACATAAAGTTTTTTTTTGTTATTCTATGACTTAAAGTCTTGAAATAACTTGATCAGTGGTTGGTATTGTGTGAAATAGTGACCCCAAAACAGTCGTCAGTTTCCTGGCATGCCATTTTTCAACAGTGTGCTGTAATTATAATGGACTTTGTTGACATAATAAATATGAGAGCACAGGTGGTATTCATTTCCAGTTGTTTAATTGAAGAAATGAAAGATCTTGTAATATGGAGTTGACATGGAGAATTTGTCAAGCCACAATAAAATTTTGCAATAGCTGTGACCTTGAGGTCACAAAATGACTGATCAAGAGGAGAAAATTTTTATGGATAGAAGTGACTATATCAACTTAATTTATTCTTAGCTCTAATGCCAAAGGTGAGAGTGAACAGCTTTCCACGGCTGTCTATTTTTAATCTGATTGGGAGAATCGATAGAAATACTGTCTGAAATTATAAATTATCATTAATAATAAAATATGACGAACCTTTATTTTTAGGGATACTGAAAAAAAAGTGAAGGGTCTTGGAATCTACTACCTAACATTTTGAAGCTAACGTTAGCATGCATAAACATTAAAACATCAAGAAAAAACATTAGTGATTTTCTTCAAAACAGTAATTGAGGCCATGTTACAGATAATTTCTTCTCAAGATGTAAATATAGAAACAACATTTAATTTAGGGACAAAACATAAAGAGTTGTGCAATTCCAAGGATCTTGAAAAAAATAAGCTGACTGCTTTAGATCAGCCAACTGGAACAGAACTTTGTGCCTTTTCTGCAGTCTGTCATTCACTGCCTCCCCATTATAGCTATGGTAAGAATTAAATGATATATTTGGCAAAGAAGCCTTTGGCTGCTGTATGTTTTTAAAGGGAATTCATGGTGGGAAAACTTGAATTTAAACACATTAAAAATGTTTTATACATGGGTACCTTTATTTCTGCTCTTCCTACTCCATAAACCAGAACTTTTAGGATGGTATGGAAATTTCTAGAAGTTCTTTGCAGACTTGAAGTATATGGTTTTCCAGTGCCAAGAAGTTCACAGCTAGCACAGCTCATAGTTTTGACAAGAATAATGAAGAAAGTTGAGGCTCATTAAAAATATATAACTGCTTTATGAGACATAATTCACGTAGACAATTAAGCCTCCTGAATGGTTTTTAGCATATTCACAAACTTATGCAACAATCACCCCAAAAGAAGCCCCCTACCCATAAAGCAGTCATTCTTCATTTCTCCTTCCCTTCACTCTAGGCAACCAGTAATCTACTTTTTTGGATTTGCTTATTCTGATCATTTCATATTAATGCAATCATTAAATATGTGGCCTTTGATGATTGGCTTCTTTCACTTAGCATGATGGTTTCAAGATTCCTCCATGTGTCAGTGCTTCATTCCTTTTTACAGCCAAATAATATTTCATTGTATGGATGGACCACTTTCATCATTTCTAAGCATATCCATCCATTAGTTTAAGAGTATTTAGCTTGTTTCCACTTTTTGGTTATTATGAACTATTAACATTCAAATATAACTTTTTGTGCGGACATATGTTTTTAGTTCTCTTGGAGAAATACCTAAGAGTGTAATTGCTGGTTCATACAGTAACTCTGTATTTAATTGTTTGAGGAACTGCCAAAGTTTTATTCACAGTGGCCGTACCATTTTACATCCCTATCAACAGTGTATGAGGGTTCTGATTTTCCTAAATCCCTGCCAACACTTGTAATTTTCTGTCTTTTTAATTATAGCCATTCTGTGGGCATAAAGTGGCATTTCATTGTTGAAGCTCACTTTTCAATATGAATTATTCCATTGTCTTTGGACTAAATGTTTCTTCTTCATTCCCTATCTCACTTCCCTGTCCTTCTCGTAACTCCCATTGCTAATTTGAGAGTTATGCCTATTTTAACACATCATAAAGCTCTATTTTCCTCCCCATGAAGCCCTGTATCCTTAACCACTTTGAAGGCAGTCACAATTCCATCAGGACTTTCACTCTGATTGTGGCACTATGTTGGAGCATTCACTACTTAGTTGCATTTCCATGCCTCCCACCTCATTTAAGCAGTTCAATGTCGAATTTTAAGCATTTGCTAAGGAGCATATTTCTATAAAGAATTCACAACACTTGCCATATTGATGAGGCTTTATTCATAGTGAATTTTTTATTTATAAAAAAAGAATACTTTCTACCGTCTCCTATTTCATTCGCCTACTCAAAGTAAGAAAAACTATTTGTAAATACAAGGTGATACACAATTGGTCTTTCATCTTCTTAACATGACTAGTTCTCCTAATAGTGAAGAGATTGGCCAATAATGATGGAGGTTGGCTTAGTTACAACACACTGCAGTAAATTCATGGCTTTGATGGATTTGGAAACTTTGCTTAGGATGTCTGACATGGTGGAATATAAAAAAAATGATACATTTTTCTCATAATTTACAAGATTCAGGAAATGTTAAAAATCCCTAGAGATGTGAACAATGGCAGCTACTAAAATGTAATGTGAGATAGTCTATGATTCATGGACTAAGCATAACTAATTCATGGCTTTAAAGTCAGGATGGTTACCTGGTGGGAATGGGGTTGGGAGGAGTGGGTAAGAGGGGGATTCTGGGGTGCTTGTTACCTTCTGTTTCTTGCTCTGGATGGTGGTGAATGATCTCCTTTGTGAAAATTTATTAAGTTTTACACTTACAATTTATGTACTTTTCTTTATTTACATTATATTCAATAAATTTAATTTTTTAGCTTTATTGAAATATAATAGACAATTAGTTGCTTGTATTTACTGTATAATTCAATGAAATTTTTTCAATTATAATTAGTAGTGATTAGAGATCTTTATAATTCACATAGTGATCACTCCACTAAATCTAGTATCCCTCTTCCCCTCTACATATTTATTACATTATTAACTATTTTCCTTATGCTACACTTTATATCACTGTGTCTATTTTGTAACTGTCCATTTGTGCTTCTTAATCCCTTTGCCCCTTTTCACTGTTTCCCTCAACCTCCCTCTCATTTAGTAGCCCTCAAAATACTCTCTGTATCTATGAGTTTGTTTTCATTTTTATTGTTGCTGTTGTTACTGTTCTTTAGATGCCACATGTATGTAAAATCATGTGATAGTTGTCTTTTTCTGATTTACTTGATTCAGCACAATACCCTTTAGGTCCATCAAGATAATCTTTTTCCATCCCCTTTCTTTTATTTGGTGTATGTTTTTTAATCTGAATTAAGTCTCTTATAGGCAACATATGTAGGGGTCTTATTTTCTTATCCATTCAGCCACTCTACCTTTTGGTTGAAGCATTTAATTCTTTTCCATGTGAGATACTTGTTGATAGGAATGTAGTTATTACCATTCTTTATTCATGTTTTTGATACATGTTTTTTCTTCTTAAAGAAGTTCCTTCAACATTTCCTGTAATATTGGTTTGGTGCTCATAAATTTCTTTAGATTATTTTTGTCCGGGAAGCTCTTTCTTTATCTGTCCTTCAACTCTAAATGATAGCTTTGCTGGATAAAGTATTCTTGGTTGTAGATCCTGGGTTTTCATCACTTTGAATATTTTCTGCCAAACCCTTCCATCCTACATAGTTTCTTTTGAGAAACTAGCTGCCAGTCTTGTGGGTGCTCCTTTGTAGGTAACTAACTGCTTTTCTCTTGCTGCTTTTAAGAGTCTCTCTTTGTATATAACCATTGGCATTTTAATTATGATGTGTCTTGGTGTGGGTCTCTTAATATTCATCTTTTTTGGGACTCTGAACTTCCTGGGGTTGTATATCTATTTCCATCACTAGATTAGGGAAGTTTTTCATCATTGTTTCTTCAAATAGCTCTTCAACTTCTTGTTCCCCTTCAGGTAACCCTATGATCCAGATGTTTTTACATTTAATTTTTTTCCATAGGCTTCTTAAATTATTTTTATAGTCTTGGCTTCTTTTTTCTTGCCATTTTGATTAGGTGTCCTTGGCTTCCCCATTCTCTATATTGATAGTTTGATCCTCTTCTTTAACCACTCTGTTGATTCTCTCTAATATACTCTTCATCTCAGATATTGTGTTCTTCATTTCTGACTGGTTCCCCTTTATAATTTTCATTTCCATTTTTATGTTTTTTTAAAAAATCTCTTTGTTAAACTCCTCATGGAGTTTATCTACACTCCCCCTAAGTTTATTGAGCATCTTTATAACCAGTGTTTTGAACTCTTCATCTGTTAGATTACTTGATTCCATTATATCTCTGCTCTGTTGTCTCATATGTTTTCTGCTTCTTTGTTGTCACATTTTGGCTGTCTTTCTGTGTCTGTGTCTATGAATTAAGCAAAGCTCCTAAGTCTTCTGGTCTTATTAACATGGTTTTGTGTAGAAGCTGTCCAGTGGAACAGTCCCGAGAGGGGTTCAGCTGCAGGCCAAGTTTAGACCCAGCCTGTGCCCTTGCAGAGCCACCTGTTAAATTCAACAAACAATCTACAGCTGTTGTGCTTATAGTTCAAGAGGCCATGCCAGAAACCAAGGCCAACTGCCACCAGTGTGAGTCTTGGGGTTGACTCAGTAAGGAGCACCCAACTCACTGAGGATTCAACTGGATATGGCTTGGGTGGGGCCACAAGATGGGGGAGGAGGAGTTTCAGGGAATCCTTTGGGCAGAGGGACCTTCGTTATCCACTTGGATGATGTCTCAGCTATGGCGGCACTGCATCAGCACCCTAGGTGTGGGAAGGGCTCAACTGAGGAACAATGGATATCACCAGTACTTCTGCCCAAAAGAAAGCCTTGCCTCTGGCCCTTGCTCCAACAACTCAGTGTCTCTTTGTAAGTCTCTGGTGCCCCACCGAGCAACAAATCCCATGCTGTGTTCAGAACAAGCAAGTCTGTTACCCTGAAAGTCCATTCGTGGATACGGCCCCTTTAAGAGGCATCTGCAGCTTCTGGCTGCCACTGTGGCAGTCTCGGTCTCACTTAGCAGCTCCGATCTGGCAGCTTTGTGTTTTCACCTCCTCTTACCTTCTATTGTTGCAGGTTGATTAATTATTTCTCTCCCTAGTTGTAATGCTTCTGTTCACCTAGATCCCAGGCGACTTTGCTTGCTATTTGCTCCGTGTTTCCATTTCAACTCTGATGTGGTCGCAAGAGGGATAAACAAAGCCCCCATCATCAATACCATTTTTAGGTGCCTCCTATACTCAATAAAATTTTTAGTGTAGAAACATAGATATAAGAATCTTTGTCAGTCTTTTTACAGAAAGTTGATTTGAGAATTGTGTAACAAAATTTTAAAAACAGATTTTATTTTGTAGAACAGTTTTAGGTTTACAGAAAAATCACAAGCTTGTTCAAAGAGTTCCTTACACCCCACACCCAGTTCCCCCATTATTAACAGCTTACATTAGATGGTACATTTGTTACAATTAAAAAAACCTATATTGATACATTATTATCAACAAAAGTTCATAGTTTATTCAAATTTTCTTACTTTTCTCTTAATGTCTTTTTTTCTGTCTCAGGAGCTCATCCAGGACCCATCACTACAGTTAGTTGTTCCATCTCCTCAGGCTCCTTTTGGCTGTGACTATCTCTTTGTTTTTGATGATCTTGACAGTTTTTAGGAGGACAGGTCAGGCATTTCTTAGAATGGCTTTCTATTGGGATTTGTCTCATGTTTTTCTCATGATTAGATGTGTTATAGGTTTTGGGGAGCTCTAACAGTATTTGGTAAAACTTTTTTGAAACTATTATTGTGTTCTTTAATAACCCTGTACAAGGAACTATGTGATGTATTCCTTTTTTTTTTCTTATTCCACAGGAGAATAAATAGGGCTATCTCTTTAGATTAATTTGTATGTTATCTTTGTTGGAGAATCAAAACTATATAATCCAATGTGTTTTCACTTGTGATTCAGCTGCCCAAAAGACAACCTAAATCTGCTCATCTGGGATTCCTGGACATATTTATTCTGTCTGCTGTTTGTATTTGGTGGCTCTTTTGTTGCTTTCCTAATCATTCTATTGTGCATTATGATTAACTTGTGAACCACATGTATTAGTTTCTTAGGACTACCATAATAAATTAGTATGAACTGGATGGTTTAAAACAACAGAAATTTATTCTTTCACAGTTTTGGAGGCTAGAAGTCTGAAATCAAGGTGTTGGCAGGATTAGTTCCTTCTGGAAGCCCTGAGGGAGAATCTATCCCATGCCTCTCTCCTAGCTTCTGGTGACTGCAGTCCTTGGCATTGTTTGGCCTGTAGACATATCACTTCAGTCTCTGCTACATGGTCACATGATCTTCTCCCTGCATGTCTCTGTTTCTCCTCTCTTATAAGGAACACTAGCCATTAGATTTAGTTCCCACCCTAATCCAGCATGACCTCCTCTTAACTAATTACATCTGAAAAGACCCTGTATCCAAAAAAAGATCACATTCTGAGGTTCCAGGAGGACATGAATTTGGAGGGGACACTATTCAACCCAGTGCAGAACCTCACATAATTTTTGAGGTAGGTGAACATAAATGCTAAATAAATGAAAAGAATATTTGTCACCCCTTACTAATCTCTTGACTCAACAGAGTCATCAGAGTTTTCATAAATGTGTCAATAGTCTTAAAAGAAAAAAAATTGCCAAATAAAACTTCTCAGTTGACTCTGGTTTTTAACAATTAATTAAAACAACAACAAAAAGTGGTATGAAAAGTGTAAGAAAACCAAGACAACGGTAAGAATTTTCCACCTGAAGATCTGAGAGTAGCTCCTGCATGGAATTTGGTGACACCCATAGAACATGACTGAGGCTGCAGGCCCCTGTGTGACTGTTGCTACCTGAGCTCTAAGAAGGAAGGCAGAAGATAAATTGATACTCTCAAGAAACTTGTGACAATTGTTTGCTTCTTTTGTATAATAGTATCTCTTGTTCATTTAGGAAAAATTGAGCTGAAAAAGGAGACTACTAAAGCTATTTCAACCTGTTTTCACAGCCTGCCTAGCCAAAAATACTATAAAGCAAGAATATCAGTTACAATGTTATGCTCCTTTTAGTAATGGTTATCAATGGTATGTGCATTCCATATTTTCCCAAATATTATTTCATAGGGATGGTAACACTATGACTCTTATGAGTTAAAAAAGGGAGGCATTCATGTTTATTTACATTTTGCATGTCATTTTAAGGTCTAGAGAAGCTGAGTGACTCTTCTAAGATCATACAGAAAGTTAAGTAAAAGTCTAGAACTAGATGCAAGTCTAGAATAAAAGTCTACTGATCTCCCCATCATGGCACACAACAGCCTCTATGCAATCTAAATGATTAAAATACCCCCTCTCCTTTTTTGCTGTTTTGTCACATGTTAGAGGCAGATATTCATGATTATTGAATGAACATTAGCAGTGGGAGAATTCTGAGATATGCAAGCTTTCAAAACTGCTTCAGTCTAGAAGAGATCGACATATATACAAATAAATCTACTTCATTTTCCCACAGGGTTTGTACCTTTGTATTCATCTTTGTCCCACTGGATCTGTCCAAACCTTTTATTTGACAGATAGAAAAAAAAATGAAGCTCAGAGAGCTTCATTTTGCCGACATAGCTAATTAGTGGCAAAGCTGAGATGTTGACCGAACAGCATGACTTTCAGTTTCTAAGAATCATGCTAGCTCTCCCTAAACCCCATTTATTTTTTCATTTTAGACAACTGTGCAATAAAACTGCTAAGATTAGAGAACTCTGATTAATGTGTACTGAAATTAAGCACGTTGGGAAATATCTATTGTCCTTTTCTCAGAGTGATAATTTTGAAAATCAAAACATCTTTTGTAATTGAGGTTTTCTCTTGCTTCCTTTAGCATCTGCCAAATATGTGCATAATATAGATAGATTATGGTGAGTTGAGTAAAATCCTAAACATGTAAATAAACCTAACAAAGAACAAAGCTTGGGATTCAGACCCAGGGGGAGGGAAAGCATAGTGCTACACATGGAAATCTCTGCTTTTCCCAAGCAGAGACTTTTTATCATGGAGTGATTTTTGGACTCTAAGTTAACCAAACTGAGTACTAGTCATCATTCAAAACAGTATAGTGACTTCAGATTTCAAACTCTTAAAAATGTTTTCTAGAAGGAATAGTGAACTGATGAGCATCAGCCTCGCAGGCGATGAGATGGAGAAGGATGTGGAAATGACAACATTGTTGTCAAAAGACCAGTCGTCGTTACATATCTTTAAAAACATGTGTATATTTGTAGAGCAGGAAATTCATTTCTAAACATAAATTTGTTACTTATATAAAAGTCTTGGGGAAATGGCATATTTTAGAGAAATGGTGGGAAAGAGGGCTAGAGTTTTAAACTGAATACAAATTCTAGAAAGTGATGAATACCAAACTAAAAAATTGTTACTTTAATTCAGAGGCCTGCAAACTATGGCCCACAGGCCAGGTGTGGCCCACTGTTTTGTAAATAAAGTTTTATTGAGACACAGCCATGCCCATTTGTTCAGGTATTGTCCGTTGGTGCTTTCTGCACTATAAGGTTGTTTTGAATCTTTTCATCAGAGACAATATGGCCCACAAAGCCCCTTATAAAAAAAATTAGGCCTCTATGACAGACAGTATTGAAGGGGAATGCTGTGATGGACTATGAGAAGTTTAATCTGGTAGGAGGGTGGAGGATGGGCTGGAGTAGAAGGGGTAAGGTCCCCTGCAGCATGCTTCTACAGTTATCGAGTATAATGCCACCAGGGCCTAAATGAAGGTGGTCGCAATAGAAATGGGGAGACAAAGGTAGGTGTGAGAGATATTCCAAAGAAAAATAGAACCTGACCCCTGATTAGATAAAAGTAGAACAGAGGAGAGGATTCAAGTCTACCTTTGAGGCTCTGAACTGAAAGAGGAGGAGCTGACCTGGGGTAAGCTTCTGAATGTAGTTTTAGATATACTTGGTCTCTCAAGTGGGTAGAAATGCCCTTAGATGGTTGGCAATGTGGAGCTGGAATTTGAGAGGTCAGTGATATGTTAAATCATAATGTAGCTGGTAAAGGTTTAAAAAAATTATATATGTCTAATATTGTGATGAAGTGTGGCCCATGACAATTCTCCAAAGAGATGGGCCCTTCTCAGTGTTGTCAAATGAGTAACTTTCCAGTGGGGCTAGCTATGGGGCAGTCAGATTCTCTTCTAAAGACCAAAGCCTATGCTTGTATACTCATGACCTTCTCCTGCTCTGTCCTTCTTCAACACATTCTCTTCTGCAGAGTGCTGATCAGGTATGTAGACCATGAAAAGGACACACTGCCATACGTATCAGTCCCTGTGTGCTGACTATACATACTAAATTATTCCCGGCCCAATTACTCACTTTACCACAGATCAACTTGTACATCACACTTTTCTAATAGGTCTTTCATTTTCACTTCATAGTTCAACCTTGATTCTTACTATTTCCAGTCAAATACCAAACTTTATGTTTCTCCTCTCAGTCACTCTGCTTGTGGAACAAATCAAACTCTTTTTTGTTTGGGATGCCCAGACTTGAGAAGGCATCTAATCTTCTCACAACTCCCCAAATCTTGATTTAGCAGTTTGCATGGATTCTCTCCCAGAATTTTCCCGAACATTACTGGTCTCTCAGTCCTCAGCTGCTCCAGAGCTCCTACTGCTTTGTTTTTCATGCAATCTCTCTTTTCCAGTGCTTCTTCAACCTTTCCCAAATCCAGCTTCCCCCAAATATCATTTTTACTCTTTGTCTCTTCTGTTTCCTCTCTTTTGTTCCAGTAACTCGTAAATTGCTTCAATTAGTCCTTAAACTTGATCTTCATATCTAGTTCTTCTAAACCCACTCACAGGTTACCTCGCTCTTTTTCTACAAACTTTTACAAAACTCACACAAGTACTTGTAAATGTTAGCACACCTACAATCTGTTTAAACGTTGGCTAGTCCTTCGACGGACAGAGGAGTGGAGAGTGAAACCAGTAATTGATCTATCAGTATTTCAGCTCCTAGGAGGGATATTATAATCACAGGATGAACTTTAGAAAAGTTATTTTGTTGTTAAATAAAAAGTGGTCTTGTAATCATTAAAATAACTGTCAATTTTTCCTACTGATTAGTATGTGTGAAGTTGATTACTATATATTTTTCCTGTCACCCCTTGTGACATGCTCCTAGATGGTTTGACAGTTGGTGTGCTTCTGGGAGGTGGCGGGTATAGCCTCATACTATTTCTTTATCCAGACACACAAGCTATTGCAGCTCTGACCTTTGTTCACTCACCCTTGACTTCTACATCAACTGGCAAGCCTAGGCATTTCTTGTCCTTGCTTCTGTTCTCATCCATCCAAAATGTATTGACAAGTCAATTCTACTGTTAAGAACAAACGAAGTCCACAGAATTGTTATAAATAATGGAAGAAATAATTTTTTTACACAATGAGGGGGTCTTAATCTCATTATTAATATCAATAATCCCACTCTTTTTGGCTTACTTTTCAAAGCAGCATGTCTTATAAAAAGCCTGTTGTATACTGATGAGGCTGACTATAATTACTTATTCTTAAATGTCTTTCATCAAAAATTAATTTACTAAAACATGAAAAAATACAAACAAAAACTTAAGGTTATATTCCCCCACTAAGGCTGAAATGAAAAATTCATGTGAACTATTTTTATACCTGTTTAAAAAAAAATCGATTTAGAGTGTCAGTTCATTCTTTTGGAAACATTAAGATACACTCTTTTAAAGACAAAGACTGGAAAAGAATATGGAAAAAAATCTTAAAGCTTTCTCTATTAAATTTGAAATGATGGGAATGCAGGTACTTTATTTTGCTTTCCATTATGATTTTGGAAATAAAAAAATAATGAAGAAAATTAAAAACTATGTTTTGATAATAATATAAAACTTGCCTCTGTTATTGTATTTTTCTTTTGCAAGATATGGTTGTATTAAAAAAAATACCAAAGCTGTTTTTCCTTTTAAAAAAAGCTCATAAATTTATTTTTATTTATTAAAATTTTAAAAAATGCAGTTGGTATACAACGACATTAATTTCAGGTGTACAATATAATGGTTTGACATGTATATACCTTACAATGTAATCAACACAATTCTAGAAATCATCTGTCATTGTGCAAACTTATCACAATATTATTGACTATATCTTGCTTCATCTTTGGCATCCATCTCCCCATCCTCTTCCCTCTGGCAACCATCAGTTTGATCTCTATTTCTGTGTCTGTTTTTGTTTTGTTTGTTCATTTGTTTCATTTCATGTTTAGATTCCACATGTAAGTGAAAGTATATAGTATTTGTCTTTATCTGACTTATTTCACTTAGCATAATATCCTCTAGGTCCATCCATGTTGTTGCAAATAACAAATTTCATTCTTTTTTATTGCTGACTAATATTCCATTCTCTTGATGGACATGTAGGTAGCTTTCATGTCTTGGATATTGTAAATAATGTTGCAAAGAACATAGGAGTGCATGTGTCTTTTCAGATTAATGGTTTTGTCTACTTCCGATAAATACCCAGAAGTGGAATTGCTGGGTTGCATGGTAGCTCTATTTTTAGATTTCCAGAGGAATCTTCATGCTGTTTTCCATAGTGGCTACATTAATTTGCAATCCCACCACCAGTGCACAAGGATTCCCTTTTCTCCACATCCTCTCCAACACGTTATTTTTTGACTTTTTGATAATAGCCATTTTGACAGGTGTGAGGTGGTATCTCATTGTGGTTTTAATTTACATTTCCCTGATGGTTAATGATGCTGAGCATCTTTTCCTATGTCTGTGGAGAAATGGCTCTTCATGTTCTCATTTTTTGATCAGATTGTTTATTTTTTTATTCCTTGTATGAGAAGCTCAATAATTTAAATAATGCTACAGATGGACAGTAGTTGGTGGCAAATTTAATGGATTTAGTTGTATCTTATTTGCCCCTGATTAATGCTCTAATAGAAATTAGTTTCTAAGTCATCAGACTAAGATTTACAAATGATAGTAATTAAAAACATGAAGAGCTAACAAATGTTTGGTTAACACATCGAATTATATATGCAGTCTATATTTATAACTGAAATGATATAAATAGTATAATCAGGAAAATGTGTTATTGATCTAGCAGCCTGGCCTTCCTTCACATTTCTTCAGCTTGTGATCAGGATCTTCATCAGCACCCAATCCCCTTCTAAAGCCTTACCAGTAATTGTGCACTTGTCTCTCTTCTGTGTACTTTCTTATTTTAATTGATATAATTACAGAGGCACATGCAGCCTCTGTATCATTATTTGATAATGATAGAGATCCCTGCTACACTTGACCTACATTTCCCCACCAGAACATCTTGCAAGATCACAACTAGGTTACTGAGGTAACACAACTACCGTCTGGTTCAGATTCCCGAGTCTCACCTGCACTCGCTTGCGAGTGTGTACTCAGCTGCTGCACTTTTCTATAGCAACGTCCTCTGCATTTGACATGTTTCAACAGAAAAAAAAACCCTAGCATCTCACTGGGTCCCTGGTTTTCAGCGCCTCGGACTGCCCTTCAGTCCGGAGCTCCAGGAAAGTAAAGAAAAAAGAAACACCAGTTTCCTCGAGTCTCCCCTCTCACCAACCGGACTCCAGACAACCGCGGAAGCCCGTAGGCGGCCAAAGCGAACAGTGACTGTAGGGCCCGGCCAGAGAAAGCACACAGGGGCGGGGCGAGGATGGAGTCGTGGGGGCGGGGCCAGCGCAGAGTCTATACGTGGGCGGAGTCAGAGGCGTGCACGCGGGGCGGGGCCTGCGCTAACGGTCGCGCGGCGGTCTTTCCGCTGAGGTCGTTTCTCCGCTGCTCTGTGGGCTGAAGGTGCTGTGGAGAAGCTGAGGGCGCGGCCGGGCAGAAGAGGGGGCGGGGCGGGGCCTTTGCGTGGCGGGCCGCGGTTAGGCTGGGGGCGCGCTCGCGGGAGTGGCGGCGCGGACGGCTGAGGTGAAGGCCCGGCCCTGTGGCGGCCGCGGGTCGGGGGCGGTAGGCAACAGGCTCTCCTCGGCTCCTGAGGGCGAGGCTCCGGTCTGCGTCGTCCGCGGACTGGGCGGCCTCCCGGCTGCTGCGGGTTGGGTGGGGTGGTCTCGAAGGCGAGGCCTGGTTCATTCCTCGGCGGACCCACTGCTCACCCATGGCCTCGCGCTGTCGGAAGCCGGCGGATTGGGATGTGTGGGACACGGCGGCTGTGAAGCGGACGGACCGACGGACGGAGGTCTCCCACAGTCGGAGTTCTCCCACAGTCGGAATCCAAGGCGACAGCGTTCCATCAGATACGCGTGTTCTGTGGAACCGTGTGGAACGCATCTGTGTCGTCAACGTAAAATAGGCGCACACATTCCACACCCAGATACTATTATCTGCCTCCACGATGTGGAGTTCTTCGGCATGATGGCCAGCCGGCCAGTTTTCTTTCTAATGGACATCCCAGGGTGTTTTGGAAGTCAGCTAGAATTCCCATGGATGCAGCAGTAGTAAAAATGACCTTTTTGAATTAGATTAATAGAGATTAATTTAATAGTTAAAAGAGATCGTTTCCTCCATGAGAGGAATGACCGATTTTATCAAAGTTTGTCATAACGGCTATGGTTTGTGGTGAGAAGATGGAGAGTGTTGCATGTACAAAAATGACCGCATAAAGACCTTTGTAGTAGTCTTAAACCCTCACCAGTGTATAGAATAAGACAGTTAACAGGAACATCACCACTGCACTTCTTGGAAACTCCACTTTGTCTAGAATGACAAGATATAAACTCAACTTGTTCCCATAATTTAAATAGTTGATATAAATGTAAAATGAGCTGTTAACTAAAATTCTATCTGAATCTAATTGTGGAAATATTCTCAAATTGCAAATCAAATTGATTTCAGGACTCATTAACAAATAACTGGCAGGTACTATGCATGAGGCACTAAACTAGGCACTGTAGAACACAATAGGGGACAAGATAAGGCATGGCTTTGTTATCATGGAGCCAACCTTCTAATGAGGAGAAAGACAATACACAAGCAACAATTATGAATTAGGAATGCTAAGAGGGGAAATAGAGGCTGGGGGAATTCTTGAGGTAGGGTAGTAGGAAAGGCTTCTCTTAGGGACCCAAAGAATGCTGAGGAGCCTGTCTTGAGAATCTGAGGGTGGTATTGGGGAGAGTGCTCAAGGTAGAGGGAACTACATATGCCAAGGCCACAGGTCCCATTTGAGGAAAGGAGAGCAGCTAGTATGACTGGAGAGTGGTTATCGAGGGGGGAGATATATGAAAATAAGTGATATGAAATGAAGAGACAGGCAGAGGCCAGATTAGCTGGGCATTACAGGACTATAGCAAAGAGTTTAGATTTAATTTGTTGTGCGATTGGAAGATTTTTAAGCAAGGAAGAGATGATCTAAGTTTTAAAAGAATTATGTGGAGAAGAGATGGAGGAGGCAAAAGTGGAAGCAGAGAGTGGTAAGGACAGAAGAGAGTGATGGGAAGTGATCAGATTCAACAAATAGGATTGACAGGATTTGGTGAAGGTTGATTTGGATCTGGGCAGTCAGGAGAAGTGTCAATGATGACAAGTAGATGGTAATATAATTTTCTGATGGCAAGAGTCTGAGGTAGCTCCGGGGCATTAGTACCTGGCACACAGGCCTCCATGAATAATTGTTGTGCTGACAGGAATTGAAAGCACACATGGGAGACACAAACATACCCCCTTCCTGGCCCTGGGGAAAAAAAGTCAGCAAAATTTGTGGCAATTGCCCCCTCCATCCCTCTGCTCCACTGGCCCCAGCTCTACCCCATCCTGATTCAGGGCCTGATACATATCAGACACTCAACCTACATGTGTTAAATAAATAAGTGTAAGCCAGGTAGGTTATTGCAATACTTTAGGTGAGGAATGACTGAGTCTTGGGCTGAGGAGATGGCATTGGAGATGGAGAAAAGAAGACGTTTAAAATATATTTGGAAAGTAGAAGGGACAGTAGTTGCTGATGAATGATGTAATCTCTGTATTAACATGTTAACTTTTTTTTAGTATCATGTTAACTTTATATTTCTCAAAATGTCTAGGTAGGGAAGTAAGTTGTCATTTCTTTGTAGACACTAAAATATATCACCATATATTTTGAATAATAGTGGAAATTAAAGAAATTCAAAGAGTTCATGGGATATCACATAAGTCAGTGATCAAACCACTAAGGACATTAAGAGGTAAAAATTTGAAGAACTCATTTAGTATGTAGGTGGGTAGTATTTTTATACATAATCCAGCTAATGAATAGTTCATCCTCTCCAACCTCAAGTGTCTGGCACTTTGGACTCTCAGTAAATGCTTGTTGAATGAATGGATGAATGAATGAATCTGTCAAGGTTTGGCAAGTATTTCAGAGACTGAAATTGCATAGTGATCCAGATCAGACCAGGGCAAAGAATGAGGGGGAAACTAATTACATTTTTTTCTGGCATCAGAGGGCCTCTAATGCAGAAATCATTGCATTGGATAAGAATGAAAAACAGTGTTCTAATCTGTTGAGAGTCTGTGAACTTCTAGGCACTTTATGTATATTTCAAATTCTCATAACCTTTTAGGGTAGATATATCCACATTTTATGGATGAGGAAATTAAAGCTCAATAATGTCAAAACACTTGATTACAAACTAGTGATGTTGGGATTAAAAATCATATTTGACTAACTTCACAGGCTTCTTGAAACCTGTTATAGGCATGTCCTGAAAGTGAAGCCTGTAGGTGAGGATGTTTACAGTTAAAAGGCCGTGTATTATAAAATAAAGTCGAGTAAATCTGCTAAGTCTGGTGTAGCTGACAACAATTAACTACACTAAAATATTTTATAGTGGTAATAGTGAGGGACAAGCCACCATTTCATTCACTTGATATTTATGGAATGCTTTTTATATACAAGGTGGTGTTGAAATACACACATAAAAATATCTTAGATACCACCTCTGCCTTCATGGAGCTTACCATCTAGAAATGAGGTTAAAATCACCACCTATCCCCACACAGTGTTAATCAAATGCATGACTTGAGGCATTTACAATAGAGTTTTGCTATATTTTTAAAAGTAGGCTTTATGCTAATAAGTATTTTAATCCACAAATGTTCCATTGAGTCATCTTTCATCTGAAACTCTAAATTTGTAGAGTGTTCAAAAATTGTTAAAATTTTTCATTTTGGGAAAATGAAGTTAAAAAGTTAAACCTAACAATATTCAAAACTAAAAGGACATTTTGAAACATGTTTTATACAGGTTGACTTTGTATTAACTTACATTTTACTGTTGTAATAAAACATTTTACCAAAAAATGAATAAAATATCCAGTGCTTTCTTAAAAAATTCTTTTTTTAATCTTGTAATTTTCCATGGTTTATTTCAGTTATTTAATTTATGCATCTAAATAATATTTTCTAAAATGCAGATAAAAGTATGGCAAACTTCTTTGCATCGAAGACCTTCACTACACTTTCAGATCTGCATCCAAATATGGCTAATCTGGTAAGAATCAATGAGAAGTGGTTTGGTTGTTCTATAATGAAATTTTATGTGGTAATATGTTAACATTGTTGATTCTTTCGACACATGCTTGAATAATTGACAAATATACATGTACTCATTGCATTAGTATAATTGTCATATATTAAGTACCCCTAAAATTCTTTGTATTTATGCCAGCTAAATGAATATTACTCTCACTTTAGTTTGTAGAGTAGGAGATTGTAGATATGACTAAAAGTTGTTCAAAATGATCCAAAATTTATTTATATTATTTTAATTAAATATTTAATAACAACTCAAATTTAGCATTGTAAAATTAATACATTTTTGTTCAGCAATGTCTATTCTCAAATTAAATTATTCAAGTTGTAGATTTACATACTTGTCATTATGATGCTTTTATGACATAAAGGTACACAACAGGTTTATTTCTGAAATGATTATATGAAAATTCATTTTGGAGGAAGGGATTGTGGGAGGAAGCAATAATTTCAAATATAACAAGACTGTTATTTATTTAAAAGAAATATAGGTGGAATCATCCCCAAAGTGAAGAACTTATCGTAAAGCAGTTGTCACACTCTCTTACCTTCCCCGTTCCTGTGCAGTCTACTGTTTACATTTGGCATTTGCAAATAAGATTTTTAAAAATGGGATAAATTTATATGTAACTAATAATTTGCAATTAAAAGTTTATTACTATTAAAATAATTATTGCTGTTGTAGTTTTTTCTTGTAAGGTGAACTGTTACTAATTGCCTCTTGAATTAGAAAGTTTTACTCAATATTTCCATTAGTTGTGCTTTTCCAACAAAGTTTTGTGAGATCAGCATGCATATGGAATTTAAGTAATAATAGCAGTGCGTCTAAATGTAATAAGACTAGCTAATAGCTCAGCTAGGATATGGCAGTATTAAAAACGTGAATGTAGTTTAAATGTAACAGATTCTTACAAGGTTAAAATCGGTTGCTAGAATTAATAATATAAATTAGATTTATCCTTTCAGAAAAAGGTAATTATTTCTTAAAGCACTTTTAAAATATTTAATCTTTCTTTGGTAGTCACTAAAGAGAACATTAAAAATTTTAAGGAGATGTTAATAACTTTAAGATTTGAGATCTAGGACTTTAGAGCTTAGATTTATTAGCAGCAATAAGTTTTGTTGCAGTCTAATTTATATTACTGTCCAGCATGTTTGGATTAAGAAGCTAAGCAATTTTATGTGGATTGTTAGAAAACCCTACATAAAAGAAAGCTTTGAAGACCATGGCAAATTAAATTGCATTATACATGTGCTTTGAATGAATTCAGTACGGATCTATAGCATAGAGCAGTTAATGTGCTCCACCTAGTGATTGAAAATAAAATAAAAACACACTAATTCTTAAATGATTTTATTTGTAATAGCAATTAACTGTCTTGTTACTTTGTACTATTCCTTGTGGAATTAAATATTTATGAAGTTCTTTTAGATATTTGTCTGGATAAATGCATATAAATGGTTCCGAGTCCAGAATGTACATTGGAGCCAGTAAAATATAACAAGCCCATGAAATTAAATTTACCATCTACATCTGTGTTTAATAGTCATCTTCAATAACCTTTTTGTTTTTCAGAAAATAATCGGTATAGTTATTGGGAAAACAGATGTCAAAGGCTTTCCAGACAGAAAAAGCTGAGTTCTGTTTAACTCTTTGCTTCATTTTTCATCAGTTATTGCTTATGACTACAACAAAGTATATTTAAGTGATTAAATTTCTCATGCATGTTTAACTCCTTAACAGAAATGGCTATGTTCTCTATTGCATGGTAAAGTACTCGATTTAAGGTTGTATATGTAAGAACATTAAAATATGTTTTAATAATTTTATTTGGTATTTCTCAAACAATTTTAAAGACTTATGTATACAATGCCGAAATAGCTTGTTAAATTAGTCTGCTCACTAATGTGTATCAGTGTGTATTTATCGAGTACTTCCACTTTGTAAAGAACAGCATGAAGGTAGCAGAGGACAACTGTAGTCTCATATCATCTTCAGGTGTCATAGTGTCGAGGGTATGGACTTGGAACTACATTGATTGAGCTCATTTAGTTACTCAGTGATCTGAAATCAGTCCGATGTGCAGCTGTAAAATAAATAAATAAAGCTGGTATGAGAATGAAATGAGCTCATACCTGTAAGGGTATATTACCCATAATAAGATCTCTATGTTAACTATCACTTTCAGCCTGAGAGACATAGGTACACAGGCAAATCTCAAACAAAACAAAGTGATAAAGAGGGAGGTTTTCCAGCAGGGATATGTCATGGTAGAGTAGTGTTGAGGGAGAGAAGTATGACAACAATATCTATGTATTAACTCAACCAGGAAGTTTAGGGAAAAAATTTATTTTCATTTGTGGAAAATACAGTTAACTTTGGCTTTAATGGTTCTTACTGAGTTGGTTGAACTATGCAAAAGTTTTAGGACTATGGAAACAATCCAAGACTAAAACTGGATTTTTAAAAACAACTCACCTTCCAACTTTTGTAGTTACAATATAGCATGCCAAAACTTGCAACTCACTACTGTGAGCTTTTAAAGTATCAGTGGTGTTTATTAAATATTACAGTGTAAGTGCTTCTGTATAGCTTGAGGGAGTCAGAGCTCTAGTCAGCTAATAATTTTGGCAGAAGATATTTTGTTTGAATCCCCTGAGTAATTGTGACTGTTATATGACTTATGTTATAGTGATAGGTACCTTTATTTTTATTTTATTTTATATAATATTCTGTTAATATTTTTTAAGTAAATAGCAAAGATGTTATCTCCTATCCATACTTGTTTGTGTCTTCACTTTATCATAATTAATTAGATCAGAAGTACCATTTGACTAGTTTGAGAAATTCTATATGTCTGTTTTCTAAGCTCTAAAAGGGATTACTTAAAACACATGAATTAGGAAAAAGTCAGTATTTAAATATTTGCCAAAATTAAATGATGAAATATAATTTTCACCATCAGACTGTGATATAGGGGACCACTTCTGTAATGTTTGATGACTTTTTATGATTATATGTACAGTATTTTTTTGGAGAAAATGTGCTTACTGACTTAAACAAATATGAAAATAAGAAAAATATAATTAATATATTTTTATTAAAAATTCAAACATTATAGGTCATAGAGTTGAAAAGTAAAATTCTTCATTTAATCTCCAACTCTTCCCATCCCAGTCCCCACCCCAGAGGTAAACACTAATTACAGTTCAGTAGATGTCTAAAAATTGTATATGTATATAAGGTTGTATTACTTTTTTAATTAGCAAAAACAATAGAAATTCTATTTTTGAAAAGTGTACTTGCTGACCCCTAGTGGTGTCATTTAGTAGCACACATTTGTTTTTAATTTAGATCTGAATTTGATTTGTTAAATAAAACAGTAACAATAAGAAAGAAATGGAGAATTTAAGCTAATATATGGATGATTCAAGCCCATGTGTCATTTCCTTGGAAATTCACAGATAACTGAGGAAAGGGAAAAGAAGAGTCAATAGTGAGATGATTATGTACTTTGGCAGCTTTCGAATTCATAAGAACATAACTATTACAGAATTTATATCTGATATAATATTTTATACTATGTGTTTATTTTATTATCTTAATAATATTTGTTTAAAACTACAATTAAACATTTCACTTGAAAAATTAAAACATTGATTTTCCCTCAGATATTGGGTCAGAAAGGTACACTTTCAGTTTCACCATTCGTGATTCACCAACCCATTTTGTAAATGCAACATCCTGGGGCAATGAAGTTTACATCAGATCACTTTCTAAGAGCTTTAGTGTTGGTGAGTGTGGTAAGTTGGCATTTATTCTTAAACTGTTTCTATTATAGTATTTTTCTTGTGATATGATTGTGGTAACTACACTGAGTGAGTCAAAATGAAATAGCTCCCCTTATCCACAGCAGATAAGTTCCAAGGCCCACCAGTGGATGGATACCTGAAACTGCAGATCAAACCATATATGCATACACTATGTTTTTTCCTATACACATGTACCTATGATGCAGTTTTAATTTATAAGTTAGGCTCAGTAAGAAATAAACAATAATAACTAATAACAAGACATTTATATACTGTAATAAATATGCTCAGAACAGCACAGTTTCAAACTTATGAATTGTTAACCTTTGGAATGTTCATTTACTATTTTCAGACTTTGGTTGACTTCAGGTAACAGACTGTGGAAAGAAAAACCATGGACAAAGGGGGACTACTTTAAGACTTAATTTATAATTTTCAAGAAATTTATCAGAAAAAAGTCATGTATTAAAAGCATAATACAAGGCATTCAGCATTATTACTTGAAACATACAAGTGTGATAGTCACATATTTTTACTAGATAGCTTTATGATCTTTGGTTTATTTCATATTTCTGTTTATATAAGTCCCTGTTGTTTCTGTAATTTAACATAAGGCTGCTAAATAGATTTTGATAAAAGATGATACTTGAATTTTTGATGAGATTTGATATAGAACTGATATGGAAGAAAGTTTCTGTCACATTAACAAGATCAAGCCTGACAATAATTGAATGCCTTGTGTAACTTTGGGCACTCAAAAGTATAGTGGAGAGTGTCCAAATTTTATGGGCCAGCAGTGCCTCTAATATTTGAGTTGCTAGAGGTGATGTTTTTGGTAAACAGACAGGGCCGTGTTTACCAAGTTCCTTTTACTTTTTTTAATCTTTCCCTGGATGCATGCCTGCGTTAGGTTAACAGTTCATCCAATAAGTGTTCTATTGTTGTGTTTATTTCATTGTTAACTATCAGTGGATTATCTGTTCTGATATAAGCTTGTGTGGGGAGAAATTATTCTTGTTACTCATATGAACAGTATTTCTTCTACTTAATAATAGAGTAGTCTAGTATTAGGTTAGGGGTTAGTATTTATTATTTGTATTAAGACAATTGGGTTAATTGGTGGCTGCTTTTAGGTCAACTGTGGTATCATTTGTTCTTTCTAGTAAAGTTGTATCCTGTATCTGAAAGGCTGTACCTTTTTAGATTATAATTTAAACCTACATTTGAATTGTTATATTTTTAGGTAAGGTTTAAAGTTGAACTACAATGATATTCTGGACAACGAGCTATTACCAGGCTCGGTGGACTTTTCACCTCTATCTATAAATCTTCTCACTATTTTGCCACATAGACAAGTTTGCTCTGTAAAGCTGTTTATAGATAGCTCATCTGATTTCAGGTTGCTTGGCTTAAGTTCTCTTTGCTAAGTTATTCTAGTTAAATTATTATGCAAAAGGTACAAGGGGTAAGCTCTGCTACTTATTACTTTTAATTTGTCTTTCATTATTACAGTATGGTAATTTCACCTGGTAAAATTTCTATCTCCCATACTTTTAATTTTAGGTAAATTTGGGTTTTGTTTTAATTATTCATAGAAGTTGGGTTTAATGTGGTTCAGGCTAATGTTAGTTCAAAGCAGTCATTTGGTATGAAATCTCCTAGGTGTAAACTAGGTGCTTTACCTAAGCTACACTTTGATTTGTCCAAGTGCACTTTCCAGTCCACTTACCTTGTTACGACTTATCTCCTCTTATATGTGTAAACATTTGTAAATAGGGTTTGGGTTATGTTCTGATATTTAAGGAGGGTGATGGTCGGTATGTGCTTCATGGCCTAATTCAATTAAGCTCTCATTCTTAATTTACTATTAAATCTTCCTTTGGTTCTTGGTTTCACAGGAACTTTCATTAATATGTTGGTGTTTTTGAACTAGAGAATTAGCCCATTCCTTTCCAACTCATAAGCTACACCTTGACCTAATATTTTTATGTTGACTACTTATGCTTATTATAGTTCCTTTGTAGGGTTTGCTGAGGATGGTGGTATATAGGCTGTATTTGCAAGGGTTGGTAAAGTCTATCTGGGTTTATTAATTATAGAACAGACTCCTCTAGAGGAATATAAAGCACTACAAAGTCCTTTGGATTTTAAGCTATTGCTAATGTACTTTGGCAAATAATATTGTTATTTAAACTATACAAGTTTAGGGCTAAGCTATTCAATCCCAGTTTATCTTAGCTATTATGTAGTCATATTTTAAAGTTATTTTTCTTGCTTATTTTTGTCTGAGCTATGGCTTTTGACAGCCTAGCTGATATTTAACTTTATTGTTTGGGGATTCTTTGACATGCTTTATGCAGCTGTCTGTTAATTTGGGTTAATTGTATGACTGCAGTGGCTGGCACAAAATTTACCAGCCCTTATTTTTATTAATATAACTTAGTCAAACCTTCGTTTATGGCTTAGTTTTTATCACTGCTGTTTCTCGTTGGGGTGTGGTTAAATTAGGTGTTATGAGCTACATTTAAGTGTGCTTGATGCCTGTTCCTTTTAATCATTTGTGATTTATAGCCAAGTCCCCAACCCCAGGGCCATGGACCGGTACTGGTCTGTGGCCTGTTGGGAACTGAGCCACACAGCAGGAGGTGAGTGGTGGGCAAGCAAAGCTCTATCTGTATTTGCAGCCACTCCCAAGCACTAGCATCACTGCCTCAGCCTCACCTCAGATCATCAGGCATTAGATTCTCAGGAACACCAGTCTCTGGTGCCAAAACGGTTGTGGACTGCTGATTTAGAGGGCATTCTCACTGGGATGCAGATAACTTGCATGCGTAGTTTTACCAAGAATTAATAGAAAGGCTTGGACCAAACCTATGTGTTCATGGAGTAAGCATACTCATCTAGGTATTTCAGTGCCTTGCTCTATTTATTAAGCTACATTAACTGGGCAAGGTGTGAATGATGAGAGGGTAAGTCTTAATATTTATGGGTATCCAGTTGTCCCATGTTATAAGGAAATTGCACATCTAGTAGGGTAGCTGTCTAAGGAAAAAGGATTCACTAAGGTTGCATGCTCATTTCAGGGATGGAATGTTTTCTGTTAAATGGCTTTAGTCACTAGGCTTTTAATGCTTTTCCACTCTTGAGCTTGTTTAGTTATGTGTGGTGGACAGGAGGGTCTTATGTAATATTATATTGTATAATTAGTATTGTTTTGGGGATTTGACAAGATAATAATAGTTATATACTCTATCAGATTTATGAGAAGGGTAGGAAGGGTTTGTTGAATTAGTTACTTGTGTCTACTTGCTGCATATGTGTGATGTATGTGTAATATCCTGTGACCATTGACTGAATATTACCTTGTAGTCATTTATGTTGGTCAGCATTGATTTTGATGATGTGCAGTCTCATGCAAGTTTCCATTTATGTCCTAGACCATTCATTTCCTGTATCTTGTGATTTTGATGTGCAGCTCTATTATTTAGTAAAGCTCAGCTAAGGGGTTGGTTGGCTGTGTTAAAGCCTTTGATAGCCATAACTGGATCCAAGCATACCTCCAAATTAAAAAGATGCCAGAGGCATGAAACCATGGTTATGTGTCGGCATGGGCTGATCGCTCTCTCTTATTTAAGGGGAAAGAGAGGGCAATTTTAGGTGAGATGGCCCTGAATATGAACTAGTTGTTGTTTAAGACCTATTTTAGAAATCCACTATGATTCATCTTAAAATTTTAAGAAACTTTACTTTTAGTCTAAAATATGAAATTTTTTGCATCTGCTGCCCACCTCAGTATCCTTTGATACAGTATAGCATAACAAAAAGAACAAGGACTTTGAAAACAAATCCCAGTTCCAACATTTATTCACCCCGTGGCTTTGAGAAAATTTCTCAATCTTGTTGGGCCTCCATTACGAATTAATATCTTATATATTCTTGTGAATGTCAAATGATATAATGTGCTTGGTATAAAGTATAGAACTTAGTCACTCAGTAGATGACAGCTCTAGCCTCATGTAAGCAACAAGAAGGCACATATAACCAGCTCTTTTTCATGGTAGAAAAAAGAAGGGAAAAATAATGCAAATAATTAAACTACTACTCTCCAATACTGCGGTATCAAGCAGTCAGTTATTTAGCACCTAATGTATTGTCTTGTATTATTAATTTCCAGGGTTATATGTAGTATCTCTCTAACTGAATAATAAAGTAATCAAATATATGGACTTGAAGGCAGAAAACTTTGCAGATATCACAGGGCCCAGTGCAGTTAGAAACATTCTTGGATAAATGCCAAAACATTAGGTAGACAGAGCTAAAAATCTATTTTGATATTAAAATATATGTTGATAGTGGTTGTGAGAATGAATGAGATAAGGGATTTTAAAAGCATAAATTTGATTATTATAAATATAAATAAGATTTTAGTGTGGTATAGTGAAAAGAGTACAGATTTTTAATCAGAACAATTCTAATTCTAGCTCTATTACTTTGTAAATATAAAACCTCAAGATAGTTATTTAACCTCTGTGAGCTTCAGGTTTTTTATTTGTAAAAGAGGAATAGTTGTGTAAGTAATTAGCAAAACAGAGCACGAAAAGTCTAATTATATGGCAGACCATAAGGAAATAGAAACCCTAAAATGTTAAGTCATAGCTTATTAATTGTGGAGCTCAAATCAGAACCTGGATTTTGCATTGTTCTTCCTATCCCACCGATATTGTTTTTCAAAGACAATTGTGAAATGGGTGAAGATCAGTAACTGTTTTATAGAAGGGCATGTTGTAATCAGTTGTTAAGTGTAACTTATCAACTAAGTAATATCGATGTGGGTCGTATTTTGGGATTTAAATGCAAAGCATAAGAAATGGCATATGGGATCAAGTTGATGGAGATATTAATTGGGATTCCATTTCTCATGATGACACAAGAAAATGATTGGGAAAGATATATAACATCAACTCAAATTAGAAATAACATAATGTTCATTATTACGTACACTTGTTTTTTATTTATCCTGTTACTTTTTTAAAAATAGCATTATACTTTCCCCTTTGTTTTTTAGTGATAATTGAAAATCCTCTGATCCAAAGAAAGGAATTAGAAAGAGAAGAAAAATTCAGCCCTGCAACTCCTAGGTAAGTATCTCACACAAAGATTAGCAAACTTTGTACTAGAGTGATCATTGCTAATGGGTTTTTGTGTATCAGGTTAGCAGAGAGCTTACTAAAGGTGTGTATTTCAATTAGAAAATTATAACTTTAATTCTTCATCTCAATATTTATTTTTGATTATGAAATAATTTACTTTGATATAGATCACATGAAAAATGGCTTTGTTTTTAGTACTTTGATTCTCATTCTCAGATTTACAAAAATTTGACTCTAGTCACATTACAGTGAACAATAAGAAAAATCTTAAAATGTCACACATACACACATACACATATATATTCATATCAAGATATAATTCTACTTATGTGCCTTACTATCTTAAGATAATTTCAGCTCCCTGCAAGATTAGCAAGCTTTGTACTAGATTCTGAAGGAGGATTTTTGTGTGAGTGAGTTGTTGAAGGATAGCTCTCAGGAGCAGCCTGTAAAGATAGGGCAGAGTGGAAGCTGAGCAAAGAGGCAGGTTCAGCGGGAGCCCAGTCTCAGCCTGACTCAGGAGGGAGCTCTGGAGGATGAGTGGTATATTAGAGAAGTACCTGCTGAAGGGAGGGGGCTGGGCTTTTGTACATTGTGTTTACAAGTCATTGGGTACAATCCACCTCCCAGTCCTGGGTAGGAGAGGGATATAACTTCAAAGGCATTTCTGGCTGAGAGCGGTTCTGGAGAGAAGGGTGAAGCTGGTGAAGGGCTATGGGTAGGGCACAATGGGCTCTAGTACACATACACATGCACCCATCTTGACCCTTTCTCACTGATTTTTCTGACCTTATACAAGACTCTCAGTTCTCATTTCTCCCCAGCCATACTGAACTCCTTTTCACTTTATGAACTTTCTGGGCTCATTCTACACTAACAGCTTTTGCACATTCATTTCCCTCTGCATAGAACAGTCTTCTCCCACCAGCTTTGAATATTTGCTCCTTCTCCTCATTTAAGTGCCAACTTAAATGTCACCTCCTCAAACCTTCCCCATCTACTATGTCTGTAGTAGTTCTTTCAGTCCATTACTAGGTCTTCACTCTGTGCTGTTATCATCAAAACCCTCATTACTATCTGAGACTATTTGATCAGTTGTCTTGTTTGTCTCCTCTCACACATGTGAACCCCATGAGATAAAAGGTCTTATCTGTCTTCTTCACCACTATCCCCCATACCTCGACTATGGTCTGGAACATAGTAGGCTCTCAGTAAATATTTATGGAAGGAATTAATGAATGAAGGGAGGGAGGGAGGGAAGAGCATTCTTGGCTGAGGGAACAAATATGGCCTTTTCCAGAATGGTTGATAGTAGATTGAATCATATGAAATTGTTGATGTTTGACTATATTTTTTGTCTAAAAATTTCATAGCTAGTAGTCCAATATGGCTGATACAGGTAAAGGGCAAGGGAGCAGCAGGAGAAGCCTGAGAGGGAAGCAGAGATGCTTCACAGACAGCTTTGCTCATTGTACCAAATTCATTCTTTGGTGATGGTTAGCCCAGAAGGTCTTTGAACTGGGAAATAATATATTCATATAGGTGGTTTAGGAAGATCACTTTGTCTACCTAAGGAAGATAGACTGTAGGTGGGGAGAGTGCAATAGTTTGGTGAAAAGTGATGAGGTGAACACCTAAAGCAGTATTGGGGGAGGAGAGGGAGGAAGGCCTGGATTAGAGGGCTGGAAAGAGGCTCCATGGAGGGGGCTAGGGAGTTGATTGACTATAGAGGGAAGAGCTCCTTGATTTAAGTTCAGTGTGTTAATATTGTGCATCTACTCCATACAGAGCAGTGCAAGAATAAGTGAAGCATAGTCCCATAGGCGGAGCGGTCAGGGTCACAGGGATACAAATAACAAGCCCCCCTTTCCCTCCCCTGTTGTGGTTTCATGTGCTTTTATACGCTATTTTCACAGAGAGAGAAATCGAAGTTTAGTGTCTTGGGCAGGGTCAAACAACTAGTATGTTTAGCACTCAGGCACAAATTGGTCTTCAAAACATTTTCTTAATGAAAATACATTTTAGACAAAATTTTTATATTTTTCAATGTTTCTAAGAGTAAAAGCTATAAATTTTCTTAATCTAAATTACAACCAAAAAATAATTAGCTGTGAATCTAGAAATATTTTTCTATTAGAAAATCATTTAATATTAACTTCTTGTGTGTGTTTTACAATTTAGTGCCTATAAACTATTGCTCAGTGAGAACCACTCAACAGTGAAAGTTTGTTCCAGTTGTGAAGTGGACACCAAGTTACTTTCTTTGATACACTTACCTGTTAAAGAGTCTTGCGATTATTATTCACTGGGTGACATTGTTGCAAATGGACACAGCCTTAATGGGAGAATTATTAATGTGCTTGCAGCTGTGAGGTCGGTAAGTTAAAACCTCAACAAAGCCAAGTTCAATTTGGCGGGGGAGTTCTATCACTTAATTTGTATTTTGAAAGTAATAAACAGCTGGAGTAGATTTTTCTCTGTACCTTGATCTGTAGTTAGTTGAATTAAGAAAATTTCTCATAAAAGGGAAAGCAGTATTTTGTCTGTGAATGAGTAGCAAAATAAAATTGTATTTGAATGTTAAATACATACATACTCATAAATGATTTGCTAACTATATGAGAGCTTTTCATACTTTTACTTAGTTTTTCCATGCAAATGGAAAAACTAAACTTATTATCTTGAAGATTTCCATGAAGTTCCTTAAAGGGGCGCAAGTTGTATAAATCAGAGAATCAATTCTGTGCATGTTCTTAGAGCTTTCCTGCGACAGGGGAGGGAGTGTGAATGCCCACCATACTGCAGTAGGGTCCTGCTGGTCAACTGCATGGCATCACATGGTGAAAAGCAGGGAATGACAATATTCTTTGGAGCTCTGAGGATGTTTTACCATCTGTTTCATCAGCATCTTCCTCTTACTTAACTATTGCCCCAAGTTTTGAACTCCATTAGACTAAAGTTACTGGGCAAGGACTGAGAGTTGACCTCAAAAGTAAAGTTTTACAAAATAAAGTACACAAAAAAAATTAAAGGGGCAAGACCAGTTCCTCAGTGTATGGAATGATGATAGTCAACACACACACACACACACACACACACACACACACACACGGAAATTGACTTAGATACTTGTAGTTAATGTTGTAAGTAATTGCTAATTGCTTTTCTGTATTAAATGATTGACCAATAGAGTGTCAACTATACCTAATGACAGGCCTATGATGGCAGAGGCCATGTCTGCTTTGTTAATCACCCTAGCCTCAGCCTAGCACAAGTGCCTGACATACATTGAACACTCAATATAATTCAGGATGGAAGAATGAACACTCAATATGACAATCTTGAAAAATAGGAGAAATCACTTTCTGGGCAATTTAGATTCTATCTTACTTAAAGGCAGGATAGGATCTCTCAATTTCCCTGCAATCCTATATAATATCATTATATTACAATTTAGTAAGAATTTTCTAAAACTCAGTATGAATATAAGCAAAAATCCGCAACAACTTTTTTTATGCCCCCCACTTACACCCCTCTGAGTCTGTTACCTTTTCATAGGATTACGTTATTTCTTTGTTTTCACTACCTTCCTTCTCCCATTTTGCTTCCATCCCTCTTACATTTCCTTTCTTCACATTTTTATTTAACCTGTTTTTTCTTCCTTTTGACCTCTGCTTAGTACTTTAAAACTCCTTTTCATACAGTTTTCTTGTGTACTAATGATATGGCAAGCCTCTCTCATAGTCTGGCAGTTCTTTTCTCCACCTTTGTTTCTATATCTTAACTCTTCTGCTAGCAATTATGAATCTTTCCTCAGCTCTTTTCCATGGAGCTCAGCCCTGCCAATAGATGCAATAGTGGCAGTGGCTTAGGGGGTAGCCAGCTAATTTTCCATGCTGGGCCATTGCTATGAAGCTGTCCTTGCTGTTCCATCTGAGAACCCCTGGGGGGACAGAAGGGCCCCTGAGTTCACTTCCATCTCCATGGTACTCTTATCCCATAGTGTGGATCGAATCAGATGGTGTGTCAAAGCACTTTCCCATACATGCCTCATTTGGTCCTCACCACTATATCCCTCTGAAGGCACAATGGAGATATAGATAGCCATACCTGCACTAGCAAGATGAGGACACTGAAGCTCATAGAGACCGAGTTCATCCGGTCATATGGATTCCATGCCAGGCCCTGTGCTAAGTAATGGAGATACACAGATTTTGAAAATATACTTCCTACTTTCAGTGAGTCCACACAGATACCACCGAGGGGCTTCTCATGGAGCATTTGTTCTGATCTGTTTAAAAAATCCTATAGTCTTAACTTAAAACACATATACCTGTACCTCTCTTTAACTGAAACATGTAACTTACAACTTCAGCTTAATTCACTTAAATATGCTTTTAAATCATCTACTATATTAGTGATTCTTGCTATGGTGATATTTCTAATTTGCTTTTTAAAAGGTAAACATTTGAGTATTTCTATCAACAAATATTTAGGTACCTCTATGGCTATAGGTGAAGAATAATGATTTCTTTTAATTTCTAAGGTTGGGGAACCAAAATACTTTACAACTTCAGACCGAAGAAATGGCCAGAGGTGTGAAGTTAAACTCTTTGATGAGATGGAGTCTTCTTTTGTAATGATATGGTAATCTCCCATATCTGTTCCAAACTATAAAATTCCTGCTATTATCACCAAGATAGAACATTTTTATTTTTTTCAAAAAGGTGATGGATTTCACATCAGGAGAGGCATAATGATAGGAGAGAAATGGTATTTAAAAATAAACTTTGTTCTTGTATGTCGAGTTGTTCCAGTCTGTGCTATCAGATTACCTTAAAATGAGGTCTTTAGGTGGCATGGGATTGCTTAGATGGACTCACTGTGACTGGTATATTATTGTACTCTGTTTTATAGTACATGGTGACCTACTAGGTCCCATTGATAATGAACATGCCAGACTTTCCATGATTCCTTGGGTAAGACCCTGGATCCAGGCCATATAAAAATGATAGAAAAGCAAGTATTGTCACAGGCAGGGTTCTGTGGAACTCCCTGTGTATTGGATGCAGGGCAGGGTTACATTCTGAAGCACTGCAGGGTACAACATGACATTTTTTAGATTTCAGATGCCTGGGTACCAAACAAAGCACTTAATTTGAAACAAGCTTTCAATCTATTAAGTCTCCTGATCAGTTTATCCATTGTGGGGGCTCTCTCTTAATGGTGCAAAAGAATGACTTTAAAGTCTTTAGACTTGTAGTCACCTCAGTTCTAACTAGTCTAATGTAACCTGAGTGGTGAGAAAAGAAATAATTGATGGAGCAGAAGTTGTTAGAGATAAATGGTATTGAAGAAATGATAGATCACATAGTGTATATTAAATGCTCTGTGAAATAGTATAGTCCTGCAAAGTGCAGGAGAAGCTGACATCCTTAACTTGTGCCTTTGACCACATGGAGGATGGTTAACTCTAGCCTTCAGGCATTCTTTTTTTTGGTAAATAATATGGTCGCTGCCAGTTTTGTCTAATACATTCAATTTTATCATTTCTTTTTAAAAACTATGCAGTTGGGATAATGAATCCATTCTACTTGCACAGAGCTGGATGCCACGAGAAACAGGTATTATACTTCAATGATTGTGTTCAATATTTGTTATTTTTATACCCCATGTAATAATTTTAAAATGGCTTTTTCCCTAAACAGTTATATTTGCCTCAGATGTAAGAATAAGTTTTGACAAATTTCGGAACTGCATGACAGCAACTGTAATCTCAAAAACCATCATTACAACTAATCCAGGTAAAAAGCTATCTGAAATTCTTTATCCCTTTGGGAATGACCATATAACACATTCCTATATTAGTGTAGTGTGTTTAAGAATGAAAATGAAAAGTATTTAAGAATGAAAATGAAGCTTAGATTTCATTTGAATTAAAAGTGAAAGATTATTTTATATGACTTTAAAATTTACAGTGAGCTATATCTTTACTAAAGAAATGTGAAAAGACACTCATTTTTGAGAGATCAATGCTATAGATTGGGTAACCTAAATTATTGATTATTTAAAATAAATTCAGTTTCACTATACTTAAATAACTTAGTGCTACAGCACTGAGAACATATAGAGTATCACTAGGTCATAACTGTAATTAAATGAACAGAATGCCCACTGGAGTAGTTGTTAAAAGGAGATAGCTCATTCTAGCATGAAATCATGGGAGCAAGATCTGGAGAGATGGGGAATTGGTAACATTAGTCTTACCTTCTGGCTCCCCAGCTGAATATTATTACTGAGAGTACTCACATCCTAAGTTAAGGAGAAAGCCTTTCAAATACCTTTAAAATAATTTGTTTCTGTTTAGAAAAGAAATACAAATAAAATTCAGAAAATACATAAAAGGATAAAAAGGAAAACAAAGATCACCTATAATCTCATCGTTTTATAAGAGAGAATCATTTCTTTAATATATATTCTTCCAGATAATTTTTACTTGAAAGGAAATTGTTTCACATAGTTTTGTAAGCTGTTCATTATACTTACAATATCTCATGTACACCTCTCCATGTCAATAGAATGATACTTCACATTATTAATGGCTGCCTAGTATTATATTTGGTCATCTTTGGTTTTTACCATTAAAAAAATTTTGGATTATCACAATTATTTGAAAAGTAGTCAGTTTTTTTATTACGCATTTTTAATTTAAGATACACCTGAAGCTAATATCTTATTGAATTTTATAAGAGAAAATAAAGAAGCAAATCTTGTGGATGATGAAATTGACAGTTACTTGAAAGAATCCATAAATTGTAAGTGACTTTTAAATATTATTTGAATTTTTAAAAGGCCAAAATTTGGGTCTGTAAAGTTTTGTTTTACTGAGTAAAAGATACCATGTTCTTATTCTGTAATTGCTATATTTCTGCTTTTAAAAGTAGTTTAAAACTTGCCAATCTGATGAGAGCTAAAAAATTGAGTTGACTATTTTTTTCTTATTGCTTTTTAAGATTTCTTTAGATATTCTGGATATGAGTACTTTGTCTCCTTATAGATTGCTAGCATCTCCTACTCTGTGGCTTGCCTTTTTACTTTTCTAATGGCATCTTCTGATGACCACAAATTTTTCATTTTAACGAAGACTAATTTCTTATTTTATTTATTTTGCTTATTTTTTGCCTTTTTGTCCATTTCTATAACCATGTTTAATATAGCAAATATAATAATTTTTCTGTTACTTAACTAAAGATTCTACATGTTATTTGAACTCAGTAACTTTTCTATTTGGTAATAACCTTTAGAATTCTTAGAATATGTGTTGAGAGAGAGAGAGAAAGGGAGAAAAAGAGCGTGCTCTATAATAACTTTTTTTTTTTAGTAAATACAATAGTTGATGTCTATACAGTTGAACAATTAAAGATAAAAGCTTTGAAGAATGAAGGAAAAGCTGATCCTTTCTATGGCATTCTTTATGCTTATATTTCTACACTAAACATTGATGATGAAACTATAAAAGTAGTTCGAAATAGATGGTAAGTAGCCAAATTACTTTTAGCAAATTCATTCTTGTAAGAGATAAAAAAAACCAATTGTTAATAAATTTTAAGCTTTATAAAGGTTTAAGATATTCTTTGACATAACTGTTTATATATTTGAGAGAAACGTATAAATAACTTAGACTGAAGTTTCTATCAAACTATTTAGATTCAAAGATTATAACTGCCTTTTAGAGGAAAAATTTACTGTGTTTCTGTAGTCTTAAACTATAAAGATATGATAGGGCCAGAAACTTTTAACTGGTATGACAAACTGTTGTTTTATAATGTGATAGAAAATTATTTTGGTTGCCACATTCTATAGCAATGTTAGTGACTGCATTTTTTGAAAATTATTTTCAACTGCATGATGAATATGATTTCCAACTTCTCATAGGTCAAAATAACCTACTTGCATAGAAAAGTAAACCCAAGTAGGTTTAATAATCTTATCCAAAAGATTCTTGGTAAGAAACATCTGAAAAGTTGTTGTGAAAGTCTCCCTATGGGTTTTTGTAATTTAAATTTTTATTGAGATAGTTTTAGGTTAACATGGAGTTTTAAGAAATAATGCAGAGAGAGCCCATGTTCACTTTGTGCAGTTTCCCCAAATGATAATATTTTGAGAAACTGTAGTATCACATCATAGCCTGGATATTGACTTTAATTCAATCCATTTATTTTATTCAAAATTTCACAGATTGCCATGCAGTCATTTGTGTGTGTGTGTAGTAAGTTTTGTATAGTTTTAGCACATGTATAGGTTTGTATACCTACCACCACAGTCAAGATATTGACCCATGGATTGTTAAACATTTTATGATTTTGTATTAAAGTTGAAAAAATGTATATGGAGGCTGCTGAATAGGCAGGTGTTTATTGAAAAATATTTTTTAAAAATTTAAACAATTTTTATAGTCTCCCTCATTTTTTCCTAAATATTTAATATTGATATGTGAGAGAAAGCATCTAAAATATACTTTAAAAATTATCTGTGGCTAGATAAGAAACCACTATTCAGATTGCTTCCTTTACTTGAGAAATTTGTATTAGTCTTTTCAAATTGGCTAAAGTAAGGCCTGCTTCAAAAATATAGAATAGCATGTAATTGCCACTCAAAGAGAGGTTAATGTGTCATTAGCAGTACAAACAGCATTTAGGGTGTGAATCTGTCCAACCCTAGGGTTGTTCTGTAGGTGTACAGAAGACCTAGTACAATACCATCAATTGAGCTTTTGAGGAACCCTGGCTTTCTAAGCACAAGACACAATTCCTGCCCTTAGAACTCTAAGCTGGGGAGATAACATGGACATACCTACAATAACAAGAAATAGATATGATAGGATATGTAGGCAGTGCTGAATATAAGTTCTGCAGCTGTTCAGAGAAGGGAAGGAGTGAGGGCTGAGGTGCAGAAAAGGAAGGCCCCAACAGGGAAATGAGCCTGGGCAGGAACTTGAGCATGAGGGAAGGTAGGACAGTGAGAAGACTGACTTATCCAAGTTTCAGATGAATCACAAATATTGAACATGAGATTGGGAAGAAAGCATGTTGTATTGTTTCTTGTAATTTTGTATGTCTGTCTTGTATCCTGCACAGTGCTGAGCATTCTGAAATTACTTCAGTTTAGTCTATTAAGTGATAATTCTGCTAGGGCTTAGAGTTGTCACTTAGGGCCTTCACATTTTATCTCTCTTTTTTTTTTTCTTTTCAGTTCAGGCTGTGGTTATATTATAAATGAAGCTTCCAGCACTTGTACAACTTGCAACAAAGATTCTTCAGGATTTAAATCTGTTTTTCTGAGCTTCGATATGCTAATAGATCTTACTGATCACACAGGAACCCTCCATTCCTGTAGTTTCACAGGAAGTGTTGCTGAGGAGACTTTAGGCTGCACGGTAAATAGCAAAAAAGGAAAATGTGCTTAGAACTATTCCCGTCCTCTCAATATAGGTTATCTCGGTGAATATTTTATACAAATTAATTTATTAATAAAGAGGTCTAGGAAAAAGCAATCTTGATTTAAACATATGCTGCTTTAATGAACATATAGTTATATATTGTATATTAAAATCATAGCTAATATTAACTTAAAAATAATGATAGAGGCCCTGGGCTATGGTGGAGAATAAACAAGACATTTTATGTAGTCAACTAACAATGGATAAAACAACACATTGGAGGTGTTGATCAGTCCTGAGGTAGCTCTTTCAGAAAGGATTTGGCTGTATTTCACCTAGTCAGCTGTATAAAGTTAGGCAGGAGTGTTCTCCATCTGCTGCTCTAGGACAGCAGAGGTACATGGAGACTGGCTTGGGTACTTGTTTTTTATTGTTAAAACAAGCTCCTGAAGTTTACCATTAAACTTTAGTTCCAAGTGGTTTCTAGTTCGTCAAAGGTAGTTTTCTGTGCTAGGCCACCTTATTGGCTTCAGAAATTCCATTTTGAGGCTTCCTCCTCTATCAAGAGAATTGAGATGGAATTACTGTGAATAAAATCCCACTTCTAATGAGTAAATTAAAATCTTACATTGTTATCAATATGAGTTATCTATATATACTTTGGAATTACTTATTTGATTTTTTTTTAAACCAGGTAAATGAATTTCTTGCAATGACAGACGAACAGAAAACAGCATTAAAGTGGAGATTTCTTTTGGAAAGAAGCAAAATTTATTTAAAAGTTAGTGTATTTTACAGAACTATGTTATTCTATATATTCAAACAAAAGAAAATCCTAGAGTATGATCTAATAAGTTAAGGAATTTGTTATTTTTAGTAATGCTCAATTCTCAGCTGTCCAGAAAGAGTCACCACTATAGAAACAATGGAAATAATCGAGTTTTTCATATAGCATAAAGGACTTACAAATGACACTAAAGAAATAAATTAACAAAGAAAATATTGAGTAATGTTAACTCCAAGACAAGGCACTGGGCTTTAGAGTCAAAGCTGGGTCTTCCCTACTACCACAACTCACATGGCAGTCTCTTCACTTCAGTGAGCAGCATATAATAGCATAGTTAAATGCTTAGGTGCTAGGGTGAGAAAGACTCAAGTTTGCATCCCATTCTACCATTCCTCAGCCCACGTGACCCTAAGGAGATTAATTAACTTCTCTAAGCCTGTAAAATTCTCTGATCCTACAACTTTGATCAGAGCAGACTCCTGCAGCACTAGCAACAAACACTACAGTGTTGGAGGATCCTAGAATCTTAGTGTAGAGAGGGGAGTGAGATATACTCCCCTTGTTTTGCAAACGAGGAAAATGGGACCAAGAAATATTGCAACTTGCTCCAGGTCCCAAGTGAGATAGGGCTACTGCCTACATTATTTTACTCTTCCTATCATTCTCAAATGTTTTCTCTTTTATAGTCTTAACAGTTTTCAAGCTCTTGTTTAAGTGAGTTATATCTGTTGGTATTTACTGTACTAGAACTTAACATTGAGAAAATTTAAAACATTCATGAGCATGCATTACATTTAGCAGTCAGAGGAGTGATGTCATCTCATGTCATGTAGCCTCAAGAAAAACTATAGTGCATTATGGTGAAAGAATGAGAGTGAAAAAGCAAATAGCATCTTATTATTATTAGGAAAATAGTTGTAATCTCATGAAAACCCAAAAGAGTCTTTGAGAATATTACATCACTCCATCTTGGCTTCAGAAGCAGGTTTTCTTATTTTCCAGTGTTTTCTTTCCCTTGTGGCCTCAAGCATATCTGAATAGGTTTCAGACATGGAGTCATCAATGGCCTCACCAATATTTCTAGTACCTTGGTTCTAGCCTTCTTCATTACTAGGCCGAAGAGGGGAAATTACAGTAATATACTGCATCTCTTTTACCTTTAGCACCTACATACTGTCTATTCTCAAATCAATATACTCAGATCCTAGATCAACTTTGTTTTCCCTCCAGATAGATAATGCTACTTGCTAATGAGTTTGGTCAATGTAAATTCATGGCAACCTACTTATAGTTTTCCATATTTGATTTAAATATAATAACAAATTGCTCTCAAGTAAAAGAACATTTACCTTTCCAAAGAATAAGTTAAAAAGATACTTAAATAAGATTTAACAAAAATTTTAAGCAGATATAAAATGATTATGTCACAAAATATAATAAAGATTATAAGAATCAAATACAATTTCAATTGTTATAAACCAGAACATATAATTTTAAAAATAAGGACTTACATTGCTCTGCTAATATGATAAAAACAAAGTGTCCTATATAGATTGGATATTTTATATAGTCATCATATTTCAATTAAAAACAATGGCTACTTAAAATGGTTCAGTTGGGGGGACTGCAAAGTGAGATATTCATTTTAATGTTTTAAAACACATGGTGATGTTAGTATAAGTTCTTGTAAGTCTGATACTAGTGTTAAAGAATGTTTCCCCAAAAGGGTAAAGTCATGACTCTCATACAAAAATAAAATGAACACATGTAAAAGACTGAATTTAATTAATTCATTAATAAAGAAACCAGTAAGGAGTTTTTAAAAAATGGGTTCAAAGGAGAATTGGAAGAATGGACACATAGGCAGACAGTCAGGAATGCTGAAACGAGTTTGCTTATAGATGCAAAACTGGGCTCTTATATGGGGTAGAATCAACTGCATCTTAACTCAGACAGAATTCATTTGGATTTCTATGAACAACATCATCTGTATTCCTATCAGTTTTCTGCAACCTGCAGTTATGCAATAGCTCAGCCCCATGCAATGAAAAGTGCAGACCATTGTAAACTCAGACATCTTGGAGGGTGCTCTAACCAACACCAGACCACTGAAAGATGCCCACTTATTTTTATTGCCCATTTCAAAGTCTTCTACTTCCTGATATTAGTCCAATATTTCCTATTAGTCTTTGAGATGAAGATGGCTAGCTAATATGTCCTTCCACTCTATATTAAATAAAATGTTGGTCTAAGTGCTTTGTTAATTGTAAAGAATAAAACATCATTATTAATAAACTTCATGATCATATTCCTATAGTCTAACAGATTATGTTACTACTACTACAAGTTAATGTCTAGCACAACTGGTAGTTTAAACACACTATAAGCACTTTTTCCCTCCATGTTAGATTTGAAATCCCAACTTTCTTACCAGAGGGAAATGTCATGAAAAAATGACACAGATTTTTACAAAATCACTGTCAGAAGCCAGGTCTGTAATTTCTCTACCTGAAGCTCTACCTGAGACTTGAACTCTCTCCATCTTACAACTTTAACTGAAGTTTATGTTAATATATGTCAGAAAAATTCATTGCAGTTTTATGTTGTATTCTGTTATGGTCACTGGTTTTTAACTTAACATCCACGGTGATTTTTAAAACTAATTCTCTCTCTTTTCTTTCTCCCTACAGTTTTTTTTATCACACAGAGCAAGGGGTGGATTGAGAATTAGTGTTCTCTCATGTAAGCTTGCAGATCCTGTTGAGGCAAGTAGGAACTTGTCTGAACAAGGAAATATTTAAACCAAATATAATTTTAAACTCTGGAAAAAGAATACAAGTTTTTAAACTCTCCTTAAAGTTGAAAATGAGTTTTAAAATATGGATAAAATTGTATTTTGTCAGAATGTGCTTAAAATGTCTATAAATTGTTATTATGGTTCTTCCTGGAGCTGGATTGGGGTGTCTTTTTTAAAAAATATTTTATATTTGCAAGGCCAAGGGTTAAGTCTTAAATATCTCTTTTACCCAAGCTCCTTTCTTAGAAGGCCTTTTCTACTGGCCTTGCCCTCTCTTCCCAAGTTGAAATGTTTGCATGAATTAATAAACAAGTATATATTTCCTATTGATTGACTTATTTCCTTAAGCCCCTTTCCTCTTTGTCTTATTTCCTTAGAGAAAGATCAGAACCTCTTAAAATGACCTACCTAGAGCTTGGCAATGGCTCAGTCTTCTTTCCTGGAGCTGATAGGGCCTGGACAAGAGGCTCTCTCGGAGCCCAGTGGGAACAACAGAAGTCTGTGGGCAGTGTTGTACAACTGCTTTGAACACTGTAGAGCTTTATAAATCCCTTTTCTTCTCTGATTGGAGCTACCCAAAGCTTGTGAAGACTTGCTGACTCAGGGTTAACATTTAAGAGTCTGAATCAACTGGAAGGAAACTAACTTCAAAAGTTATATGAGCAGTGTCAAGCTCAGGAACTTGAAAGAGTGGAAGTCCTGCTTAGGGAAAATGGCCTCCCTTCTGTTTCAGCCATCCTTGCAGCAGTCTCAAAGCACTCTCCTCAGCTCTACACCATTCTGAGTTACTTGCTTCAGGGTACAGACCCACCAACATAGTCAGCATAGATCCATGGTCTGGGAGTTTTGGTCAATATATTTGGGATCTGACACTGCAGAAAGTAAAGAAGGATTTGTCTTAGCTGTGCAAACAGCAACTGTGCCTGATGAAGATCTTCCTGTCTCCTTTGGGGAGGCGAATGGCTTTTAAGCAAGGTGAATTGGCAGGGTGGACAGGGAAAGAAGGAGGGAAAGTGGTAGAAAGGCAAGGATAACATACTTACCATTGGGAGTGGAGAATGGTCAAGTTGGGAAGGAGAGAGAAGTGAGGGCACCTACCAGCAGCCACATTCACATCCTGTTAAGCAGGAGTTGGTGCCCAAGAGCATGGGAGATGAGAAAAGATGCCTGGCCAAGTGATGTGTCAGGAGTTACTATGCCAGGCCTCCTGGTGCCCTGACCTTGAGCAGCAAGTCTCAGATTGCCAATGCCTGGGCCAAGGGTGCCAGAACCTGCTGTCTGGGCTCCTGCTGTATGGGCCTTAGCTGCTCTGGCTTCAACTGCATAGTACAGGTGCTTAATACTGGCATTCTTGAAGTAGGCACATAAGCAGTACCCAGTGTTCTCTAACTACAGCCTGTTAAACACTAGAGGGGTGGTAGAGGTCTCTGGTTGACCTCCTCAGTGTTCCTTTGGTGACCTCAGTCCATGGACATTTAACTAACGAGACTCCTTGCCTATCACTAGAGGAACTACCAATTGTTTATTTTATCTAATGATACAGGAATCTGCAGGGCTAGGTGTCAGGCCACACTGAATTAGAGGTGCTGCACAAAGCTAAAGTTACATTTACAAAGATTACAAATTGGTTGATATCTAAATTTGGTTATAGATTACCCAGGATACAGGCACTCAAAGAAGTAAAAGAAAGAAGCAGCCCAACCCATCAACAGAAAATACACAATCCCCTGTCCCAAATCGCCATTTCCCTACTATTCTCCAGGAGCTGCTTTTCCTGGTCATAGCATATCTTAATCTACAGAGTTGACATTGCTTTATATAGTTTGGGGGCTATGTGAATTTTCCTAGTCTTCTATTAGTGGTTTTCCCTCACCCTTCTACCCTGAACTACCATCCCCAAATCACAGATGTTCTTTTCATTTCAATTTGATGTTCCTTTCCTAATTCTGCTTTGGTGAGTTTTTTCATTCAATACTCTGCACATGGCAACAGTATATATATCTGTTTACTCTTTGTAAATATTTTTATTATGAAGTTTTACATGCTAATTGTAGAAAAATTAGAAATAATAGGTAACACCCCCCCAAAAAGCCCATAATCTCCTATCCTGATTTTTTTAACCTGTAATATATTTTTTATGTTTTTTTAAATTGTGATAAAATATACATTGTATAAAATTTATCACTTTAACTATATGTAAGTGTGCAATTAAGTGGTGTTAAGTATATGCGCAATTTGTGCAACCATCACCACTATCTATTTCCAGAACTTTTTCATCATCACAAATTAAAATTCTGTACCCATTAGATAATAACTCCCAGTTTACCCTCCCCTAGTCCCTGGTAACCTCTGATCTACTTCATCTCTGAGTTTGACTATTCTAGGTATTTCATATAAATAGAATCATGCAATACAGTTGTTTTGTTATTTTCTGTCTGCCTTATTTTTCTGAGCATATTTTCAGACTTTATCCATGTTATAGCATGTATCAGAATTTCACTTTTTTTTATGGCTTAGTAGTTAGTATTCTATTGTATGGATGGGCCATATTTGGTTATCTATTCATCTGTTAATGGACACTTGGACTGTTTCCACCTTTTGGCTAGAGTAATTAGCCATCATAGCTATGAACATGTGTGCACAAGCACCCCCCACTTTTTTATATAACTTTCTTGACTTACATCTATATATTTTTATGTTAAAACACAGTGTACAGATACAGGTTACACTGTAATCTGATTTTACCCGTAATAATTTGTAATAAACCTTTTCACATCATTAATCTACATAAGCTTAATGGCTATATGTAATTTCATTATGTGAGTATAGGAGAGTGAATATAATAATCCGTTACTGTTAGACAGTTAAGATGTCTCCCATTTTTTTGCTATTATAAACTGTAGCTAAATTTCTGTCCCAGCCTATTTCATGGATGTGATATGAAGGACCAGCTAGAGGAGGTAGAATTGGAGGTAGCTGCATGGACAGGTTCCGTGGCTGCAGACTCACACCCATCTGCTGCTCCCAGGATGGTCTCCAGCTCTGAGTTTCTCCCTTGCTGTGACTCTTTTATAAATGGGGATCATGATACCAACTTCTTTTGGCAACTGTGTTTGAATTTTTTTTGTTTTAATAAATTGAGAACAATACCAACTTCTCTTGGCAAATGTGAAGACTAAATTGACACATGTAAAGTGCTTAGACTCCTGCACTTAGTATATGATCAATAATTATCAGTCATTGTTGAGGTATAGCAATTTCATTGGTACTCATATTTGACTATGTTTTTGTTATATGAATTCTATTCCACTTTTATAGTTTGAATTTTTTTCTAGTACATCATTATAATTACATTAAAATATTATGAAGGTTTTAGTATACTTAAATGAATTACATTGAAAAGAAATATAAAACTCCCCTGAAACCAAAAATACTACACCAACATTTATACCACAGATGTGCCCAGTAGTCTCATTCAAAAATAACTGGGTGTAAACATATAAAAAGATGTCAGCTTCACTATTAATCAAAGAAATGTAAATTAAAATGACCATAGCCTGATATCTAGTGTTGGCAAGAGTGTGTATTAAAAGGTGTTCTCGTCAAGTACAAATTAGTATATTCTTTTTCCTCAGCAATTTGGCTTAAGCAACTGAAAAAAAAGAAACTTAATTAAAAGATAAAAGAAGTTAAGATAGTATAAGAGTTTATACCAATTATGGGACTAAATCTTTTTATATATTTGTTTAAAAGATGCAGTCTGCATTGTGGTCAAGATTTCAGGTTCTGGTTTTTGGGTATCTGGGTTACATCTTGGCTCTGTCACTCAGCTGAGTGACTGTAGAGCTAGGCTGGCTAGCCTTTAAATCTTCATATCTATAACAGGGATGGCAGTAATACCAACCTCACAGCTTAGTTGAGGGTTAAATAATACAAGGAAAGCTCTTGGTACAGGGACTATCAGTACAAAGGGCTCAATAAATGTTAGCTATTTTTATTAAATTAGACGTCCTTAGTTTTCTTCAAGGGCCAACAGGTGTCTTCTGTTTATACTGACAGTGGAAGTCCCTGCCTAAATCTAAAAGACTTCGCAGGGCTGTCTGATAGTTGTGCTGTGCATCTTGCCTAGTCTTTTTTTAGAGAAGGAACAGGTAAGAGCAAAAGTAGCACTCCCAGGCCACTCAACTTGCTCAAGCCTCCTTATTGCTGGTGGGGAGGTAGAGGTGCAATTAACCATTAATAAATAACAGTGCTCACCAGACTAAAGGTCAATGACCAAGGTCTGAAGTCCCTTAATAAGGAAGTGTTTCCCCAGCCACTATTTGGGGGTCAGGGGGAGGTGGTAAAGGAAAAAAAAAAAAAAAATTCTTCTAGGCCACACAATACCCAGCACCTTTATTTGGATTTTTAGTTTTCAGTAGTTTCAAATTCTCTCTTAAACTCAGATTCTAAAAGCCAGGGTACAAATGAGTGAGGTCATCATTCATTGTTAATTTAGTAAATAAAATTTTAAATTAACTGATTATATGAAGTAGTGTTTTCCCACATTTCAGTGAAGAATCATGGCGTACTGAAGATTAATTCTGCTAATTAATATAGTGTGCCTAGTGTGGGCCAATAATTTGGAAATTTTAATGTTTACAAATACCTCCAGATGATTATCATGATCAAAAAAATGTGGGAAACACTGATTTGAAACATGCTTTTCAACTTCCTCTGCAGATTTTAATTCCTGAACAGAAGATCACGGAATGACTCACTGGAAAGTCTTAACCAGTCCAATTTTAGGAAAGAAATCTTCTTAGCATTTTGTTTGATGAATTCTCTTCACTGGAGCCATCACAAATACTTTATTCTGGTTGTTTCCTAGAAGAAAGGCACTCTTCTTCCTTTCCATTCTGACCCAGCTCTTGTAGCTCATGTTTCCTTGGAGGTTCCATTTTCCCTGAGTTGAGGCATAGCAATCCAATCAAATAATCTTTTGGTTACTTATTAAAGGACTGTCACTTTTAATACCCTTTGCTTGTTTCTGTCCAACTCCCTTCTCTCCTGAAACTTAAACCGTTACGGTGCTTTGTAGACTTAGTATTCTGGCCTTTCCACCTTAAATCTCATACTGAGAATCCCGTGGATGCCAGCCAGGATTTCATCGTTTTCTTTAACGGGTCCAACTCCTTTTGGCGTCCCAGTCAAGATAATATCTCCTTCTTCCAAGGTTATTATCTTAGAAACGTAGCTGATGATGTAAGGGATGGTAAAGATCATGGACGATGTTTCACCCTCCTGCCTGAGTTCGCCGTTGACCTTGAGCCAGAGCTTTAGGTTGTGAGGGTCAGGGATCTTCTCTTTGGGCACGAACGCGCTAACGGGGCAGGAAGCTGTGAAGCTCTTGGCCAGAGTCCACGGCAGACCCTTCTTCTTACACTCGTTCTGCACGTCTCTAGCGGTCATGTCCAGGCATAGGGTATAGCCGGCTACGTAGTCCATGGCTGCGGCCTCTGGGACTGCGCGGCTGCGCTTGCCCATCACCACGCCCAGCTCGAGCTCGTGGTGCAGGTTGTGGCTGTACACAGGCATGAGGATGGGCGAGCCCTCGGGGACGTAAGCGGTGGACGGCTTCAAGAAGAGCACGGGCTCGCTGAGCACAGCGCTCTGCATTTCCCTAACATGGTCCGCGTAGTTCCTGCCCACGCACACGATGTTCTTCCCCCACTCCCAGAAGCGAGACAGCGGCCTGGATGTCGCCATGGCTCCTGACCTGTGCCCCTGGAGTACGGCTATCCCGATAGGACGAACTACCTCGGAGCGCTATCTCGTCTGCGACGGCCCGTTCCTCTTTGCGCGTCTCTGGGTGCTCCGGAGTCGCAGCGCTCGTCCTCCGGGGAGCTGCCGTCTAGTGGCTGCCTCGGGGGTGCCCAGCCGTGGAGCGCCGGTCTAGTTCCGGGACAGAGGCAGAGGATCTAACGTTGCTCCTTGGCAGCCATCATCTCCTTGCTCCCAGCCAGCGGAGGGCGGGCACGAGTTTAGACGCGAGCGCTGATTGGGCGGAGAGGTAAACCTAGCTTTGATTGGTCGAGAAGCGGGGCGGGCGGTGGGCTGGGGTTTAGATGCGAGTAGATTGGTCGGAAGGTGGGAAGGGGACGCGAAGGGGGCACTGATTGGCTGTAGCAAGCTGACACTGCCCCTCGCGCCGCGACCCGCTTGGTCTCCTGTCATGGTGCTGGGCTACCTGCTGGTCCGCCGCCAGAGTCTCGCCGCCCTGGGAGCCGCCTGCACCCGTCGCGGCCTAGGTAGGTCGGCCGGGGCCGGCTAGGGCCAGGGCAGGGCTGACAGTGGGTCGGGGACCAGCCGGGAGCGAGGGAGCCGCCAGGTTCGAGAGTCCTGGCCGGCGTCGCAGTCGGGTAACGGCGGTTAGGCCAGCCACGCACTCCCCAAGGCGTTCCAGAGGCGCCGGCGGCCCGCAGCCGGGAGTTGGGCACAGGCGTATCCCTTGGGTCCGCGCAGATAGATCGGCAGCGAGTCGCCCCGCCGCCACGGCTGACGCTGTTTTTTTATCGACACAGGATTTTAACCCTCGCTGACAGCAGCGGGCAGGCGGATTGGGGTCAAGAAAGGCTGCACAGCAGTTGGGTCAGAATTTGAGAGGGCTGAAGACAGACAGTGGGGTAACTGGTCAGCTCGAGTTGCTGACGGATTTGTGCTAGGTAAGGAGACTTGTATTCCTGGGCGCTTGGATCTGCCTCCCTGCGGTCAGCCTTCGCCCTTCTTGACCCTGGCGGTGCAGGGGTTCCCACATACTTTCATCCTTCCACCCCACACAAACCCCGTATTTCTAATGCCCTGGGGTATTGTGACCGGCTCTAGAGCTCCATGGAATGCTGTGTATATTCTCCACAAAGTAAATCACACCTTTTCATGTGAGCTCTGGCTGACAAGAAAAACCGGAGGCACACAATTCTTAAGTAATGGCAAAGGGCAGAACCCTGAAGCAATACTTGGGTTCCTATAATGCTGGTTTCTGTGAGCTGTGGGACCTTGGCCCTCCGTAGCTCTGTTTCCAAACGAGCCTCTAAGATAGAAGGCGTTGGGTACACAATGGCCTCCAACAGCCTGCTCTTCCTGCTGTCAAATTTGATTCTCACTGAGAATCTTGGCTTTGTTGGACTATTTTGACCTTTTTTTTAAAATCCTTTTCTTTATTTTTTGATATTTTATCTGGCTGATGGAGCAGTAGGGCAATAGATTAACCTGAGTCTCTGGGAGCTAGTTAACAGTTATCTAAATAAGCACAGGGCACTTGGCAGGCATATGAAACAAGCAGTGAAGCCATCCTTGGCCATTTTCAAATCCCACTGAAAGCAGTTGAGGTGTCGGAGTGGTTGATGTGTCACCATTGCTGAGGACCCCATTCAAAAGAAGTCAAACAAAACATGTCTCAGGACTTCATCCGGACCATAGGCTGCAGGTCGGCACAGACCTGCACACTCTGATTACACGAAAGGTCACAGTTGCAAACCAGTGAACTGAGAACATTTCTCAGGCAGTGGTGGGTTAGGTGATATAATTTTTGGAAAAGGACAAAAGTTTCTGGTGGTGAACACATCAGATGAATTCTTTCCTTGGAGATAACGGCATCTTCCTCAGGTTCCTAAGGCTCTGATGGCACCAACTGTAAATATTTCCTTCACCTGGGCAGTGCTAGTGATGTTCTATGGAAAATATATAAATGGGGTCCCCTTTTGAGGAGGATGCTCCAAGACTCGTGTTGTTCCAATTCTTCTGCTTTCCTTCCATCCCCACCCCACCCCCAATATATATACTATACTCTGCATAGTGTAGTCCTTCTCAAGTTCAGATAGCACCTGGGAGGTGCTCAGGGGAGGTGGAATATCACAAACTTGATCATACAAAAGTGTGTATTTTGCTGTGCATGAGGAGAAGGGCCTGGAAAATGATCAACTGGTTGTCAAAAGAGGGGGTTGGATATCTTTGTGTGACCATTATAGCTAGAGTTCAGGTAGTTTCCCTGGCCATGGCAGATAAGGTTGAATTCTGCATGACAGTTTCTGGAGATGTGGCTTGTCAGTCAGTCGGTGCTGCCAGATTCCTGGATCCCTTTTAGAGAGAGGCCCCTATTCCAGCACCTGCCCCAGAACTTCATGCTGTCTTCCATCACTTTTCCTTATGTGCTTTTAGATCCTTTCACACTAAGACTTAAAATATTATTGGAGCCTCTGTGCATTTTTAGATTGAATAATAGGAGTTTCATTGTTGAAAATATTCTGGCACCTGTCTGCTGGGTAAAGGATGCTTTTGCTTGTTGTTTACTCCTGGCCACCATGGCAGAGTCTTGACTCAGTTGGATGGTGATTCTGTATCCTGCATACCTGAATCTAAAACGATTGTGGCCAACTATCCATTTCTCAGGCCCTGGTAGTTTTTGTGCATTATCCAAGTTTCTAGTTGCTGCCATTTGGAAGTGAATATTGTTTTCTTTTATGGCTGGAAGCCCTAGAAGGCCTGTAACTGCAGGTGACTCAGGCTGTCTTAGCTGGAGAGGTAGCGGTGTGCTGTGGATAAGAAATGGCCCAGCTTGGTACTTTTACTGTGGGTTCCCTCCCTACATGGTCTTCTGAATTGGTGTGAATAACCCAGAACTGACGATAGTCATATGCCAGTGTTCATAGCCACAAAATGTACTTCTGTCCTTTTAGAACTCTTGAAAAAAAAAAAGGATCATAAATCTGAAAGAGCCGATTTCCATGACTATGAACATGAATCGTTTTCTAGATTTTCCTTACTGATATAGTTAAGTGAAGATATTCGTTCTCTATCAAAGAAACTTTGAAAACCCTGTATAGCAAGCCTCACACTTGAATGCTCACCTCATCTTGTCCTGGAATGTCACATCCCCGGGATGCCCCTACTGCTGGGTCATCAAGGACTCCTTTTGAAGTGTATGCCTGATGTGGCCTCATGTGGACACTGACCAAAGCTACACTTGTCTTCAGGTCCAGCCCTGCTGGGAATCCTCCTCCATCACACAGATTCGAGGAAGAGCTTGACAGTGGAACAGGGCACCATGAAGGTTGAGTTACTGCCTGCTCTGACTGACAACTACATGTACCTGATCATTGATGATGACACCAAGGAGGCCGCCATTGTGGATCCAGTGCAGCCCCAGAAGGTGGGAGGCATGGTCCCAGAATCAATTCTTCATCCCCTGATGGGTTTGATCACTGTGGTGTTCTTGCAACTTGGCTAAAGCTTACTGGAAATCAATCCATTTAATTTTTTTTTTTTTTTTTTACAAACAATTAAACTAGTGTCCAACCACTGTTATCGGGGCAAATGGCCAGTGAAAGGGATAGGGGTGACCAGAGGCTTTTGCGTAGATAGACAAAGACTTCTGTCTCTGGGCAGAGGAGTGGGCACTATCCTTGGCACTGTCTTTTCTTCCTTGAGGCTTTGTGCCTTTGTCCAGAGGGGCTTGGAGTGGTTGGGGGAGGGGAGGTTGATGACTGAGCTGCCAAGTGGATCAAGAGAGAAAAAGGCTACAATCACCCTGCTCTACTGAAGTTACCCAGCCCCTCCTGGCACATCCTGGTTTCTGCTGGGCAACCCCACCCACCCTGCAGGCTGTTGAGCTGGCTCTGGAAGTGTGATGATGGCCTTTGTCCTGCCTCACGCTTGGTTGCAGGTTATAGAAATGGTGAAGAAGCATGGTGTGAAGCTGACCACACTGCTTACCACCCACCACCATTGGTAAGTGCTCCACCCTGGAAGCCAAGCTCCTTCCAGGCCAGCAGAGTTGATTGGGCCTAACTGCTCCATTCCAGGCGCACCCTAAGGGCGGGGTGGGACAGAGTTCTGCAGGCTCTCTGGGCCCTCTCACAGCTGGCAGCCTGAGGCACTTCTGCCCCCACAGCTGTGTCCACTATGCACCTGAAGATTGACCTCCAGTGGGATTCTGAGAAGACTTCGGGCTTCAGCCTTTATACTGCCGCCCTATTCCCTGTGTCTTTCAGGCTCTGGCCCCTCCACCCTGTGACAGGGTCTGGTAACTAGGTGACTGTCTGGGGAGATGCTTGCACTGTGAATCCTTCTACTGCAGGAGGACCTCCAACAGGTCTCTGATAGTGCTTAGGCTTGTATGATGAGATACTGGTCTTGGTGACAAAGAAGGAACTAAATTAGACATTAGTTTTTTAAGGAATCATTAGCCATATTTGAAGAGGCTGTATGTGTTTTGGACATTTATTTGAAGTCTAAAAGATGAAAAAGCACCCATGTTTGAGTTTAGGACTAGAGTTGTCTGTCCGAGGTCCTTTTTTAAAAAAAAATTTTTTGAAACATATGAAGCTCTTCAAAGCTGAAGAGAAAACATTCACTTGGCTCTGAATTTTGCAAATAACTGCTCGAGGGTAGCTAGTGCCTGCAAATGAACATGTCCCTGTGGCATCGCTATCATTCAGCCTGCAGGAGCTCTGCCTCCTGTGTCGCTTTCTCCTGGTAATCAAATGAGGCCTTTGACCTGGAATATTGCTTGGATGTGGTTTGGCCAAAGTTTGTTAAATGGTGAAAATGTCTGAATTGATGTAACTAAGTTGCTGAGTCTTTGGGGTTGTTTAACCTCTGGGGCATCAGGTGCTAATTCCTCTAGGGATGAGTCTGCAGCCTTGCCCTTGGCTCTGGGCTACTTAGCGCTGCTGCTCTTTCTTTTGGGAAATCCGCTCCCACTGTGCCTCGCCAGACTCTTGGGCCTTCATATGGCTGCACAAAGCCTCCCCTGCCTCAGCCTTGCACAGTTTGCCTCTCTTTTTTCACATCAAGTAACTCCCACATCAGACTTTGTTTTTCTGGAGAGTTTTCTCAGCATCTTATGTTTATGATAGAACATAAACCCTAAACCAAGCCCCAAACTGAGTTCGAGGGCACAGCCTGTGCCTCCCTCCCACTTATCAGTGGTGGCAGTGAGCTTGTTGTGGGGCTGGCTCTGGCCTGTGTGTAACAGTCCTCTGAGGGGAGAGGGCAGAGGAACCTGTTATCTCAGTCCCTCCAGTTTCTAGGCCCATCAGAGGAGTCCATGGGTGAATGTGTAGTGAGGAGCAGACATTCCTTAGGGACTGAAAAGTCCTCATCTTCTGAAACCGCTGATCTTCAGGTGTCGGCACACTCCCAGCCCTGCGTTCAGGGCCCCCTGGGCTCGCCCTGGTATAACCAGCCCCACAAAGCCCAGGAATGGAGCTTTTCTCCTCACCCCCTGTCTGAAGTGCTACCCAGGCTGACCCTAAGGGAGCACTGGGAGCCCCTGGATGAAGGCCCAGGAGGTTCCTCAGCTCTAGCAGCACATTAGAATCATCTGGGAAGTCATTTCAGGCCAGCCCCTGGGCAGACAAATCACCCTCAGAAGGCTGGGCGTTGCCATTTAGAAGACAGCTTCATGATCTTCTCAGGGTTGATCAGAAGCACCTGGGGGCTCTTAGATATGGGCGTGGAGTCAGATCTGACTCAGGTGACCCTGATGTGCCCAAAGCACGGGAACTTTGAAGTATGAATTATCCAGGTGTTTGTAATTTGTTTCATCAGCTCTAGCAGCTTCTGAAGCAACAGGGCTGGGACACGGATATGCCTGGTATGGGAATGGGGTGCCTGAGAATGTTCTTTTCAGTGAAGCTAAGTGACAGACAAGAAGCCAGTTTCCTGTGTTAGAAGATACGTTTCTACTTCTGAGAAATGGAACTGGGCAAATAAAAATTCCATTTGGTCAGGATTTATAAGCAATTTACGTTGGCAATTAGCCCCAGGTCTCCTTTTTGACTTTCAGGGACCATGCTGGCGGGAATGAGAAGCTGGTTAAGCTGGAGCCGGGGTTGAAGGTGTACGGGGGCGATGACCGGATTGGGGCCCTGACTCACAAGGTCACACACCTTTCTACACTGCAGGTGAGGAGTGAACCAACAGAAAGGAACACCAGGTCCTAGAGCATAGTGTGAGGAGATGGCACAGTGGAAATATTGCCTCCCCCTTCTGGCTGTCCACTTTATTACCCCAGGAACCCAGAGGGGCATGTGAGGGCTGGGTCTCTTGTGATGGCCTGACCTGCAGATGGGTGGAGGGCCTCGTGGGGCTTTCTGGGCCTGTACAGTCCCCTCTGTTGGGAGCATCATAAGCAAATCAATGTGAAAATGGCAACTAAAGGGAGAATGTCCTTTTCTTAGGAGTTGTGGTTGGAATATTTAGGGGCAATTTGTCAGAATGTGTGGAACTTGAAACGCACGTGTGTGGAAAGAGCACATGTTGCAGATGTGGGAACTGTCAGCATTTGGTGACTTGGGTAAAGGTCATACTGATGTTCGTTCACTTATTTTAATTTTTTGTAGATTTGAACATTTTTTCAGTAAAGAGGTGGGGGGGCGCGGAGAAAGAGGTGGGGTGGGGGGGCGCAGGAAAGCAGAATAAAAGGCCAAGCACCTAAGAAGGAAAACCATCTTTTCTAGCAAGAGACTTGGTTCAGATTTAGTCCAATTTTGAGAGAGAAAACAAAACAAGCCCATTTAGTTTTGCATGACAGCAAATGCCAGGTTCCAGGATGGTCCCTATCCCTGGGGCACACTTAAAGACTGAGTCCCATGGTCACCAGCAAGATCTACATCCTACTGTGGGGTGGATGCGGGGTCTTAGATGAGACCTGTGGGACCAGCGGGCCATGTGCTTGTGAGCCCTAGGAGCACATGCCATCATGTGCTTTGTTTCAGGTGGGGTCTCTCAATGTTAAGTGCCTGTCGACACCATGCCACACTTCTGGACACATCTGCTATTTTGTGAGCAAGCCCAGCAGTTCTGAGCCCCCTGCTGTGTTCACAGGTGAGGGTTCAGGTGTATGTGCTGGGGATTGGGCATTCTTTGCAAAGACCCTCTTGGTATGGGGGTGTCTTTGAAAATTTCCAGGTGTAGCAGCAGAGCATTTCCTGTCTGAGACTGCACAGGGCTTTGAGAGGAGGACCTCTGCCCTCGGGGCAGAGCTTGGGGCTCAGCTTCAAACACACTGGGACACAGGAAGGCTGGGTGGACGCAGTAGGGAGTGGCACCTCCTGGCAGCGCTGACCATGTACTTCCCTCTGATCCCAGTCACCACTGTCAGGTGCCCTGGGGACAAGCCTTTCCTTGAGAGACTCCACCTAATGGGGATGCAGCCCCAGCCCCTATCACCTCCAGCGGCTGACAAACAGGAAGGGCAGTGAGTTCCAGACCTACCTCTGGTTCCAGACCTAACTGACGCCATGTGCTCACGCTGCCCATAACGTCCACAGGATGTGAGCCAAGCTGGAGTTGGCAGTCAGTAGACAGCCCACAGGCAGGTGTCCTACACAAAGCAACCCTGATTGTGGACTTCATGGCAGCCCTAATGAGCTCAGAGGGTGGTAGGTGAGTTCAGGTAATGGCTGCAGTTTGTGGTGGCCATGACCTTGAATGAGGGTTGCAGAGCACCACCCAGCACCCGGCTGTGTGAGCAGCACTCAGTCAGGGCAAGCAGACCTTTCCAGGAATTGGAAGTGTTTTTCCCCTTTTGAAAGAAAATGAAAGGATCTTGGTGCTGATTGGGGAACCTGTGAAGCGGAACAGCCATGTGACAACCGGGAGTTCAGGGTGGCATGTGCCAGTGGCCGTGGAGGAGTGGGAATGGTTGAGAGTGCTATAGCCCCAGCGCAGAGCAGGCCTGTTGGCTCTGCAGAGGCCTCACTGCTGCTGTAACTTTTTTAGTAAATGTAAACAGTTTTTAAGCTCTGAGTGTTCCAGAAATTTAAGGCCACGTCCAACTATGGTATGGAGTAGGTAAACTGGTTCATGCACAACATGTACCCTGCCCTGAAGTGGTTTCACCTGTGTGAGTGGTGAGAGCAGAATCTCCCTTACCAAGTGGCTTGGGCCTGAGGTGAGAGGTGTGAGAAACCAGTGCCTGGCCCGGTAAACCCTCAGTACCTTGCACTCCTGTTTTTACTGTGCCCTGTAAAGCCCCAGATTTTCGTCTGCCCCTCAGTCAGGTGGGAGGGCAGTACCTGCCTGTCAGAGTTGTCAGGACCTAGGGGAGAGGGTGGGCCCCTGAGGATGACCCCATGAACAAGGCAGGGTCCCTGGGGACTCTATGCTATTAAAAACCAAGTCCGACTTTGGAAGTTGTGGAGAGTTGACTGTTGCAAACACAGACCTGAACCATGTCCTGCATGAGTTACTATTGTCCATGTGACAGTGGCTGGGAGAAGAGTGCATTTTCTTATTGGTGACTTTTATAATAAATATGTGAAAATTATACACTGTCATTAGTGAGGAAGCTAAGGAGTCTGAGGCATCCACAGTGAGGACTAATGGTGCAGGAGATAGGATGGGCCAGCAGGGCCCCAGCTGGCCTGTGTGCATAGCCGAGGAAACTGCAGTTTCCAGAGGTGAGGTGATTTGTGGCTTCAGGCTTCAAGTTGGGGTCTGAGTGACCAGGGCCATGCTCCCATTCCCTAAGGATGTAATCGGATGTGGGGTGTGGCTTTGGTCCTGGGATGTGGTGGGTAGGGCGAGGCACTAATGGACCAGGAGGGGAAGGTAGTCTGGTGGACAGGCAGGCCTAGGTGTGGGAGAAGGTATCAGCTGGTGGGGTATCTGTATTTGAAAGATCAGGGCCTGAGAGCTGATTTGGGACCCTAGCTTATGGAAGTGTGTACCAAAGCCACAGAAGGTACTCAGGTGGCCAGGGAAGGAGGCCACAGTAGATGTTAGAACCATGGTGGCTTCACAGGGCCTGGAGGTTGAGGGGTGGCCTGCTGTGGAGGTGAGATGCCCCCTGGCACTCTTGGCAGCTGATTATGGAGGGTGAGAAGGAGACAGCAGAGGCTGGAGTGCAGGAGCATGGTGGTCCTGGCTGCCAGGGAGGGAGCTCCCAGGTCTCTTAGTGTCCTGCTGCCCATGAGGACTTGGATCCCCCACGCCCCCACCCTCCCACCTCCCCGCTCTGGTGCCAGCAGCAGGAGGCCCATGAAGTTCCTGGGCGTGGGAATAACAGCTGTTGTTTGTCCCTGCAAGGAATCCCTGTGCCTGTACGGCCTGTCCTCCCCTGGGTCTCCTTGGCCTCTTGCCGGTCCCCAGACTTGAGGTACAGGGCAGTCGACCTGTGTGTTGAGGCTTTGCTCACAGGCCACCCCATAGTCTTGTTCTAAGGAGCAGCCTTGGCTTCTGCCAAGTGGGCCAGGGGCTGCCTGGGAAGAGTCCTGGTCCATGCCGATAAAGGAGAAACGTCACTCCATGTCATGGGGTCCCAGCTCTCCCAACCACTGGGGCTGGAGAACAAATGCCCTCGGGCTCTGTGTGGCTCAGACCCCTTTCTCAGGGATGAGACCCTGGGAGGGAAGCAGCAGCTCAGAGACCTGATGGCGTCAGGTGGAGGGGTTTGCTGTCTAAAGGGTGGATGCAGGAGGGGTGAGTCCGCAGGCAGTAGGTCCATGTTCCAAGGGCCGTCATGGGCTGTGGGCCCATGTGAGGGGCTCCTAGAGGACCCAGGTGGAGCTGGCAAGATTATGGGGAGTGTTACAGGATGGTGCCAGCTGCCGAGGATAAGGGAAGATGCAAGAAGTATCTGCTGGGTAGATAAGAAATGCTGGGTTTAGGAGTCTCAGAGCTCCAGCTGACGGAACTAGACAGTGAAGGGAGAAGTAGTGTGACCCCTAACGTTTGGGTTTGAGCAGCTCTTTGGGGGCTGATGGTGAACTGAGTGAGATTTGAGTAAAACAGTTTGGAGCAGGTGGGAACCGAGAGCTGTGGGTCTTTGGGCTCTGTTTGGATAGAGGGCCTCTTGGGTGTCTGGGTGGAGGTCAGGTCTTAGGCTGCACCCCAGTCACCATGAGGGACAGAGCATAGCCCTGGCTGTCGGTGCAGCCCATGAATAGGTGGCCAGCATCACCTAAGAGAGGACTATTGGCCCCTCGAGGGAGTTTGTCTTGCTAGTGGCCCCACTGCTCTGTGGCTGTCTCTTGTCTTTCAGGTGACACCTTGTTTGTGGCTGGCTGCGGGAAGTTCTATGAAGGGACGGCGGACGAGATGTACAAAGCCCTGATAGAGGTCCTGGGCCGGCTCCCTCCTGACACAGTAGGCAGCACCCCATTGAGCTCCCCAGCTGGGGGTGTGAGGACACTGCCTGCTCTCCCACTCTGTTCCCTCACTTCCTGTCCTGGCCGCACACTGTGGCCATCCCTGTGTGTGGGGAGGAGTGGGAGGGTGGGGGCATTTTCTCCAAAACTGGGTTTTCTCTTAATGTACTTTTATTGTTTCACCTACATACAAGAAACATCTTGTCCTAAGGGATGTCTCCCTGGGTGTCACTGGCCCAGCCTAGGGCCCTTCAGACCCATCTCTGAAGAGTTTGAGGTGGGATTAATGAGTCTATTCAGGGCTCACGGGTTTGGCTTTTTCCTCAGAAAGTGTACTGTGGCCATGAATATACCATCAACAACCTCAAGTTTGCTCGCCATGTGGAGCCCAGCAATACTGCCATTCAGGAGAAACTGGCCTGGGCCAAGGTGAGTGGGATGTGCTTCAGGGGGCGTCCTTTGGGTCAGCCTCTGTGAAGTGACTTCCTGGGAATATAGAGGTGCCCAGGTCACTGGCACTCACGGCACTGTCTCCAGAGTGTGCAGGAGGCACTCTTCAGGGCTGTGAACAAGCCAGGGTTTAGACCACCCAAATTTGAGCAGGAATCTGGGTGGCTCATCGGATCCTTTCTGACTCAGTGTGTCTGAGCTGGGCCTGGGAGGCTACATTTCCACTGAGTGCCTTGCAGGCCAAAGTGGCAGATCCCTGCCCTCTTCCCACAGCTGGGCAGCAGGTGGGACTGTGCAGCAGCAGCCACACAAGTGCCCGGGAGGCTGTTTGTCTGAAAGGCACTTATTTCAACAATGGTCCCAAATTTGCTCCTCAGCTAGGCCCAGGAGTTTGCTTGTCCTGGAGGTGTCTTCTATGGGGGTTTAGAAACACAGCTGCAGGTGTATTGGTTATGTAAGGATGATCTCCTGGACTCTAGGGGTCTGTCTTTCCCCTTCAGTCACTGAGAAATGGTGTCAGGAAGAAACACACACACCTGGGTGGCCTCAGGTACTGGGCTCCCTTCTGCTGAGTTCAGTGAGTAAAGTTACCTCATAGTTGTTGTTTTTTTTTTTTTTTAATAAATCACCTGATTTTGTTGAGCATCTTTATCAATTTTTGAGGGAGGAGGGCACTTATAAAATAATACTTGTAAAAATTCAAACACTACCTTCGTTTGTTGATAAATATTATCCCACTTTTTTATACCAAGCATACATGAATATTTTTCTTAATATAAAGAAAAAAGCTCATCCTGTATATATACTATACATACTGATTTGTGGCTTCCTTTTCACTTGATACCTGGTCTCAGTGTTCTTTCCATAGCAATTCATACATATTGAACTCATTGTTATCATGAGTATCTACTTTTTTAAAACTAAACTTTATGAAGGATAATTTATATATAATAAAAGGTACCTGAGGGAGCAGTGTACAGTTCGATGAATTTTGACAATATATGTACCTGTGTAACTCCCAACACAGTCATGATATAAAACATTTTCACTACCCCAAAAGGTTCCATTGCCCCTTCCCATGGGGTCCCCCCAACTACTGGTCTGCTGGACTATAGATTACTGTTTTCTGGATTTTCATATAACATTATATGAAACATTGTATGTGGCTCCTGCTTAGCAAAATGATTTTGAGATTCATCATGTTTTATTTCTGAGTAGTATTTCATATGGATATATTATAATTTTTTTATCCATTTATTTATGGATAGATACTTAGATTGTTTCCAGTTTTTCATTATTATAAATAAAGTTGCTATGAACGTTTGTGTGTAAGTCTTTGTGTGGACACATGTTTTCACTGCTTGTGGTAACATACCTAAGAGTGGAATTTCTGGGTTGTATGGTAAGTGTATGTTTAACTTTTAAGAAACTACCAAACTGTTTTCCAGTCGGTATTACCATTTTGCATTCCAACTAACAATGCGTTAAGAGCTCTTTAGATGCTCCACGTGCTCACCAACACTTGGTATTGTTGATCCTTTACATTTCAGCCATTCTAATAGGTGCATAGTAGTATTTCATTGTGGTTTTAAAATGCACGTTTCTCTGACGGCTAATGAAATTGAACATCTTTTCATGTGCTTGTTGGTGTTTTATATGTCTTTTGTTAAGTGTATGTTCAAATCTTTTGTCTATTTTAAAAATTGGGTTGTCTTACTGAATTATAAGATTTCTCTATATATTCTGGAAACAAGTCTTTGTGAGATACAGATTTCAGATATTTTCTCCCATTTTGTGGCTTGCATTTCTGTTTTCTTAACAGTATCTTTCAAAGAATAAAAGTTTACATTTTTGGTGAAGTTCAGTTTATTAATTTTTTCTTTTATGTTTCTTGTGCCCTAGCTAAGAAATCTTTTTATACCCCTATATCACAAAGACTTTCTTTTATGTTTTATTCTAGAAGTTGCATAGTCTTAGCTTTATTTTTATATAAATTTATATTTAGGTGAATGATCCATTCCAAGTTAATGTTTGTGTGTGGTGTAAGGGAAAGGTAGAAGTTCACTTTTTGCATATGGACATCTAGTTGCTCAGCACCATTTGTTGAAAAGACTACACTTTCCTCAATGGATTACCTTGGTATCTTTGCAGAATAAATTGGATTCTGTAGGCGTAAACCTACTCTGGACTGTTCTGTTCCATTGATCTGTATAGCTTATCTTTGCATCAGTAACACTGTCTTGATTACTGTGGCTTATGGTAAGTCTGAGAATGATAGTATAAATCCTCTACCTTTATTATTTTTAAAAATTACTTTTGGCTCTTCTAAACCTTTTGCATTTTCATAGAAAATTGGGGATCACCTTGTTAATTTCTACAAAAAAAAGTCAATTTGGCTTTTGATTAGGACTGTTGTAACAAAAGATTTGGAAAGACTTATGATCTTACCAATATCGAGTTTTTCTATGAACATGATATAACTTTTCATTTATTGAGTTCTTTAGTTTTTCTCAGGAATATTTTGTAATTTTCAGTGTTAAAGATCTTGCACGTTTTATTAAACGTACCCCCAAGTACTTCATGTTTTTGGATTTTATTGTAAATTGGTCATTTGTTGATAGTCTTTAGAAATTGATTTTTGTATTTTGACCTTTTATCCTTGTGACCTTGCTAAACCATTCTAGCATCTTTTTCATAGGTTCCTTAGCACACAATCATGTCATCACCTACCAGAGACAGTTTTATCTCTTCCTTTTCAATCTATATGCCTTTTATTTATTTTTCCTGCCTTATTGCACTGGCTAAGATCTCTGTCCAACGTTAAATAGTGAGAGTGAACATCTTTGGCTTGTTCTCAGTTTTAAGAGGAAAGTATTCAGTCTTTTATCATGAAGTACAATATTAGCTATGGGTTTTTCAGAAATCTTCTTTATCAGGATGTTAGAATTCACCAGTGAAGCCATATGGACATTTAATTCTTTTTGTGGAAAGATTTTTTTGGTTATGAATTAATCTCTTCTATTTGTGTAGGGCTTTTAGATTTTTGCATCTTCTTGAGTCAGTTTTGTTAGCCACTTGTGTTTTTCAATGAATTTGTATATTTCATCAAGGTTTTCAAATTTATCGACAGTTGTTATACTGTTCTCTTTTTAATGTCAACTCTGTCGAGGTTTAGTTAATATGTAATAAGCTGCATCAATTTAACAATTGAGTGAATTTTGACAGATGTATATACCAGTGAAATGACTACCACTTCAATTAAGACACAGAACATTTACATACCCACAAATCTTCCTCATTCCTCTTTCTCTGCCCTGGTTCCAGAGGATTGATCAACTGTGTTTCACTAGAACTTAGCTTGCATTTTTAAGAATTTCATATAAATAGAACTATACAGTATGTACTCTTATATCTTTTTTTGCACTCAGCAGAATGATTTTGAGATTCATTCGTATTACTGCATGTATCAGTAGGTCATTCTTTTTATTTATTAGTAGTACTCCATTGTTTGGATATACCACATTTTGTTTATCCATTCACTTGTCAATAGACATTTTTGTTGCTGTCTAATATTTCCAGTTATTGGCTGCTGTGAATAAAGCTGCTATGAACATTTGTGTACAATTCTTTGTGTGACATATGTTTTAATTTCTCTTTAGTAAATACCTAGGAGTGGAATGGCTGGGTTGTATTAGGTGTATGTTTGACTTGTAAAGAAACTGCCAAACTATTTTCCTAAGTGTATTACATTCCTACCAGCAAAATATGAGAGTTCCAGTTGTTCTACATCCTCAACAACACTTCGTATTGTCAGTCTTTTTAATCATTTAAATTGATATGTAGTGGTGTTTCACTGTGGTTTTAATTTACATTTATCTAGTGTTTGATAATGCTAAACATCTTTTTATGCTTATTGGCCATTTTGTGAAGTGTTTGTTCAAACTTTTTGTCTATTTAAAACATTGGATTGTCTTCTTATTGAATAATAAGATTTTTTAAAAAGTATATCATGGATATAAGTCCTTTGTCAGATATTTATGTATGGTGCATAGTTTTCCCCATTCTGTGGTTTGCCTTTTATTTTTTTCAACAATGTCTTTTGAAGAGCATTTTTAATTTTGATGAAGTCCAGCATATTTTCTTTTAGGTTCATACTTTTTGTCTCCTATCTAAGAAATCTTTGTTTTTCCAAGGTCAAAAATTTTCTCCTCAAAAAATATTTTCTTTGGAAGTTTTGTAGTTTTAGTTTTTACTTTTAGATCAATATGATCCCCTCCCCACCAATATCTGTTGGCACTGCAGTGATATCCCCTTTCATTTCTGATTTGGGCAATTTGTGTTCTTTTTTTCTAGTCTTATCAATGTTGTTGATTTTTTAAAAGAAAAACATCGGCTTTAATTTTCCTTGTTTTTCTATTGCACTGATTTCTGCTCTTTTTATACTTCTTTTTTCTTTGAATTTACTTTGTTCTTTTTACAGATTCTTAATATGGAACCTGAAGTCATTGACTTTAGAGCTTTCTTTTTTCTAATATAAGCTCTTAAAGCTAAAACTTACCTCCAGGTACTGCTTTAACAGCATCCCACAAATTTTGAAATATTTTCATTATCTTCAATTTAAAATACTTTAAAAATATTCCTGTGGTTTCTTCTTTGACAATATATTGAATTATGATGAACATACAGAAATGCTAAAGGAATTTCATAGTGAACATTCATATATCAATACCTACTCTCTACTACTAACATTTTACTGTACTTATTTTATCACTGTCCATCCATCTTACTTTCAAATATACTAATGTGTAGATGTCATTTATATATAATTTTGCCTAATTGACTTCTGCTTCACTTAGGAAGGACAATTAGGGGTTCTAACTTCCTCATGTTTACATTTCTGCATCCTTCCTGCTTCTGTAGGAAAATCACTACACATTAACACCCATTTTAATAGCTAATCCAAAAGATTATGCCATTTATACTCCCCAACTATACATGTAAGGACCTGTTTTAAAATTAGAAGAATTAACTTATTTTCTTCCCTCACAGGAGGTGAGAATACTTAGGAGTGAGCATACTAGAGGAAGCACAGGAAATAGTATAAAACATTTTAAGCTTGTTTTCACCAGAAATGAAAGAACAGAGATTAGTAGTAAATCTTCATCTTGATCTCCTGCCTGATCCCAATTTAACACACCTCCCAAGATTGAGGGATTAAACTTCTTGATATCAGTGCTCACAGTGTGTTGGGGGCGGATATTGGGGGAGAGAGTCCTTCATGTTCAGGAAGCCTCGGCTTGGGTGTCAACAGCTATTGTCCAAGCTCTGGCCCTGTGACCCTCCAGGTTGGCCAGCAGAAGGGCAGGGTTTTCAGGGAGGATGGAGACCCCCAGCTGTTAACTCTGACCTTGTTCCTGGAGTTTCTATAGAAGCTACCAGTTGGCAAATGGTCCAGTTTGTGTCTTCTGTCTGTCCTGGTCAGTATTGATTAGGAGAGAGACCATCCTGACTGGAGGTGACAAGTTGCCCACTGGGGGTTCGTCCTAAGTAGTTCTCCCTTGGGAGCCCATACAGAGGGGCCCCTGTCTGAACGTTGTGCAACAAGACCTCACCACTCTCTAGAGGGGGCCATCATCTGAGGGGAAGGACCCCAAGCATCTGTCTTGTCACTGTTCCCAGCTGTGCAGCCCCATCTCCTGTCTTGGGTGTGGGTTTGTGGAATTTTTCTTCTGTGTTTTCTGCATTTTTGCTGGTTATTAATTCTGTAATATAAACTCCATAATAATGAAATGAAAGTTCTATGTCCCTCTCCACCTCTAAGACAGCAAGAAAATAGGACAAGCTGTTGGTGGCAGCTCTATTAAGCAGGAAGGGTTCTATCCTCACACTAACCTGACTGCTCACTTTGCCTTCTCAGGTCAGATAATGTTTTAAGATCATTAGAAGGTATTTTGAAATGTTATCTTTAGAAGTTTCTGTATTAAAGTGACATGTTTCTTTTGCAGGAGAAGTACAGTATTGGGGAGCCCACAGTGCCATCCACCATTGCAGAGGAGTTCACCTACAACCCGTTCATGAGAGTGAGGTGAGGGTGTGAGCAGGTGGGGATAGGCGGGGCCCATACTGTCCTTGGGCGTCCTGGCCTCTGCTTCACTCAAGCACTATGTCCATTCACTGAAACTTCTTCTGAAGATTCCAAATGGTGGAGGAGACTGCCCTGAAATCTTGAGTAAATATAGCCATAGAATCAGACACATTTTCTTAAAAACTGAGGAGAGACACTTTGCTTAACGCCCTAGCAAGGGCACAGGGTCCTTTCTGACCCTGAAGTCAGGATCAATAGGTGGGCCAAGGGCATTCTCGGGGAGCCTGGCGATGCTAGGCCATGCAGATGCCAGTGTCATGTTGGTGGCCCTGTTTTCTGGATCGCCAACAGGATTGGGCTTTGTCAGTGTGCTGTCCATAGGAACACCCAAGTTGGCCAAGGCTGTCACATTTGATTTTTTAAGAATGTCCCAACTCTTCCAGGCTCTTTTCTTCCCTGATGCCCTGGGTGAGGTGGTGGGCCCATCCTGTGCCCACCTGCTTACACCCTCACAACCTGCATCCTGGCACTTGGCTTCTGCAGGGAGAAGACTGTGCAGCAGCACGCGGGTGAGACAGACCCTGTCACCACCATGAGGGCCATCCGCAAAGAGAAGGACCATTTCAAGGTGCCCAGGGACTGATGTGGTTGAGGGGCCTGGAGCTCCTGTGACAGCTGCCTTCAAGCACATTTGGGTATTCAGATGCTTTAGGTGAACTTTTTGCTTGAAGTGCAGGAAATTCAGTCTTGGCTTAATTTTAAATTAATCTCAGAGCCCTTTGCTTGTATTATCAAATGTTTTAATGCATATTTATAAGAGAAGAATTTAGAAAGTGTTTATTCCTGGAAGTGTTTCTTGCTTGCAGATTGTGTATTATCTCTGGCTTTTTTGTGGGGCACCCACGTCAATCCTCAACAAGAGTAGCTCTTCTCCCCATTGCTGAGGCTGGCAGTCTTGTGCTTACCAGAAGAGGGCCCCTGGGAGGGAGTGTGCCCCCTCCTTTTCCTGGAACCCAAGGAGTTACCTGGTGTCACCCCATTTCTTTCTCTTCCTCCCTCCCCCAGCTACCTCTAGAGGAGGTCACCCTCTCATGGGTTCTTTGTCATTATCTTTACCAAGTTGTTTCCGTGTTAATGTGGTCAGGCCTTGAGCACCTACCTTGGTTGGGGCATTGATGCAGTGAGGCCAGAGGTGGGGCCAGGCCTGGGGGCTCCAGCTGGGAGCCTCTGCAACGTGGTGCCTGAGGAGGTCCATGCTCTGCACACCACATCCCTGTGATGGCTAGCCCATCCAGGGAATGTTCCCATGGACCAATGTGGGCAAAGGAGTTGATGGAAAGGACAAAGATGGCAGGGCAATTAATGGGGAAAAGGAATCTCAGAAATTGATAGGAGAAATAGGTAATTCAGCAATAATAATTGGAGATTTTAGAACAACTAGACAGAACATCAGCAAGGATATAAAAGATTGAACACTATCACTCAACTGAACCTACTTATTTATAGAACATTCTACCAACATTCTTTTCAGGTACCCATGGAACATTCTCCAGGATAGACTGTATCTTAGGCCACAAAATAAGTCATCATATATTTTAAAAGTCTGAAATTATACAAAACATGTTCTCTAACCCCAGTGAAATTAGATATCTACAACAGAATGAAGTCTGGAAAAACCCCAAGTATTTGGAAATTAAATAAAACATTTCCAAATAGCATGTGGGTCAAATAAAAGTGATAATGCAAATACCATATCAAAATATGGGGATGCAGCTACAACAGTACTAGAAAGAAATTTATAGCTTTAAACACCTGTATGATAAAAAAAAAATTCCTCAAAAAACCTAGGCATCTACCTCAAAAACTAGAAAAAAGAAGACCAAATAAAACCCAAAAGAAGAAGACGTAATAAAGATTAGAGAGGAATTGAAACAAAACAGAAAAACCAAGTTCTTTGAAAAGATCAACAAAATTGATAATCCTTTAGTTATACTGACCAGGAAAATAAGAGAGAACACAAATTACCAAATCATGAATGAAAGAAGGGAACATCACTAACCACCTTACAGAAGTTAACAGGATTTATAAAGAACTTCAGGTGGTCCCCGAGTTACAGTGATTTGACTTAATTTTTTGACTTTATAGATGGTACAGAAACAATATCCATAATGAATAACATGAGATAGTTAACACTTATTATAAAATAGGCTTTGTGTTAGTTGATTTTGCTCAACTGTAGGCTAAGCAAAATCATAAGCTGAGCTATGCTGTTTGTTTGGTAGTTTAGGTATATTGAGTAAATTTTTAACTTCCTCGAGTTTATCAGGATGCAATCACATTGCAAGTCAAGGATCACCTGTAGTAGAAAAACCCTATACCAATAAATTAGATAACGTATATGAAATGGACAAATTCCTAAAAAGACACAAATCACTTAAATTGACTTGAAAAGAAGTGGAAAATCAGAATAGACCTATAACAAATAAAGTGAACTAATAAAAACTCTTAAGTCTTCATGCAAAGAAAGCCAAGGCCCAAATGGCTTCACTAATGAATTCCATCAGTAACACCAAAAACAAACTCAGAAAGTAGAGGAGGGAGCACTCCTCCAGATGCGAAGGACCTCTTCAGACCCCGCTTCCACTTTTAAGTGCTCTTGTTATTACACTGGGTCCACTTACAAAATCCACTTAATTTCACTATTTTTAAGATGAGCTGATTAGCAATCTTAATTCCCCTTTGCCATGTAACCTGACATATTTACTATTTCAAGGATAAAGGCATGAATATCTTTGGGAACATCACTCTGTTTGTCACAAAACCTATGAAAAGCAACAGCTAGCATTGTAATTCATGGCAAATGACTGAATGCTTCTCTCTAAAATCAGAAACAATGCAAGAATGTTTGCTGTTGTCAATTCTACTCAATAGTATACTAGATATGCCATAAGGCACCAAAAAAAAAAAAAAGGTAGTATACATATAGGAAGGAGTAAAAATGTCCTTATTCACAGACGATATGATCCTATATGTAGCTAATCCTAAGCAATCCAGATATACCCATATACCTGGAACTAATATGTTTAATAAGGTCCTAGTATACAAGATAAATAAAAATCCATTTTAGTTCTGTATACTAATAATAAGCCCAAAATGAAATTAAGAAAATAATTCAAAATAGTATTAAAACTAATAAAATACTTAGTAGTTACTTTACCAAAAGTAGTGTAAGATTTATTCACTGAAAACTACAAAAAGTTGAGAAGGGAAATTAAAGATCTATATAAACAAAGATATTCCATATTCCATGATTAGAAGACTACTGTTAAGATGTCAATTTATATTTGGAAATACAAAGGACCTAGAAGAGCCAAAACAACAAAAAGAACAAAGTTGGAGGACTTAAAACTGCCTAATTTCAAAACTTACTATAAAGCCACAGTAATAAGATACATTGGTGCAAGGATAATAGGCATGTAGTTTAATGGGTCAGAATTGAAAGTCTAGAAATAAATCCTTATATTTATGGCCAATTGATTTCAACAAAGACATAAAGATATTTCAGTGTGGAAAACAGTCTTTTTAACAAATGGTATTGGGACAACTGGGTATCTACATGTAAAAAAGTAAACTTAGACCCTTACCTCACACCATACACATAACTTGAAATAGACCACAGACCTAAATGTAAAATTTAAAAGTAATCAAGATTTTAGGGGGAAAACATAGGAGAAGATTTCTGTGATCTTGGGTTAGGTAGAACTCTTACACAGGACACCAAAAGTGTGAGCCGTGAAAGAGAAATTTGAATTAAAACTTAAAATTAAAAACTTTTATATTTCAAAAGATAGCATTACAAAATGAAGAAACAAGCCATAGACTAGGACAAATATCTACAAATTTTGTATTTGTTACCCCATAATATATAAAGTCTTAGAACTCAATAAGAAGACAAACCACTCAATTTAAAAATGGGCAAAAAACTTGAATATTTTACCGAAAAAGATACAAGAATAGCCAAGAAATACATGAAAAGGGCCCAATATTGTTAATTGTCAGAGAAAACACAAATTAAAATTAGTATAGCTAAAAATAATTTTTTTAAAAAAGGCCATATCAAATGTTGGTGAAGAGGCAAACAAATGGAAGTCTCCTACTTTGTCGAGTATCATTTGTAAAATGATACAATCACCTTGGAAAACAGCTTTTTAAAAAAGTTAGGCATAAATCCTATATGAACCAGCAGTTCCACTCTTTAGAATCTACCCAAGAGAAATGAAATACATGTCCACACAAAGACTTGTATACAAATGTTCATAGCAGCATTATTTTTAATAACCCCACATGGAAACAACTCAAATGTCCATCAGCTGATGAATGGATAAATGGAATAGGACAAATCTATACAATGGCATACTTTTCAGTCATAACAAGGAATGAAACACTAATATGCAGTCATGTGGATAACTCCAGAAAACACTATGCTAAATGAAAAAGGTGAGATCACGCTGTATGAGAATGTTCTGAAGTTGGATTGTGGGTATGGTTGTGCAATACTACGCATTTACTAAGAATCATGGACTTGTATACTTACAATGGGTGTGTTTTATGGTGTGTGAATTATACACCAATAAAGCTGTTCTGAAAATTTGTTAGATAAAAGCACCACATTAGTTAATACTTTTACTATGTTATCCCAATATACTCCTAGAAAACAATTTCAACCTACACAAACAGAAAATGAAATTAAGGAGAGAAAAAGCTAATATCTATAGTAGTATCAAAAAGTAACAACGATCTAGGAAAAAATAAAAAATATGTGCAAGATCACAACATAGAAATCTACAAAAATTGAGAGAAACCAAAGGTGATTGAACTAAAAGAGAGAATTATACCATGTCTACTATCAAAGACTCAGTATTGTAAAGATGTCAGTTATCCCCAAACTGCAACACAACTCATGTCAAATGGCTTTTGGTTTTGTTTTAGACAGCTGACCAGCTACTCCCAGTGGATAAGGAAATGCAAGGAACCTTGAGTAGCCGAGTGCTCTTGGAGGAGGAGGGAGGACTTACTCTACCAGTTACCGAGAGCTACCCCAAAGCCCCAGTGGCTCAAGGTGGAGCCTGAGGGAGGCAACGAGAGAGCCCAGAAAAGGCCTGGGCCGAAGTGGGGACTGATTTATGGCCAGGTGGCACTGAAAAGCAGGAAATGACTATGGTGGTTGGTCATCGTAACTCACCAAAAAGAACTAAACTTGAGCTCTACCTCACACTCTTAGGAAGTGGATTGGAGAGAAGATAGCCTGCAGATGTCAAGGTGAAAGGTAAATAGTATTGGTTTTCAATGTATTTTAGGAAAACATATACAAGTTATGTACCAAATAGGACTTTAAACCAGAGTTTTTCCATCTTTATCGTTAGTATTTGAGGAATCAAGTTCAATGTGTAACATTTAAGGAACGTCTATGAGACCACATTAAATTAAGAACTCTTGATGATGAAGAGAACAAAAAGGAATACTACTACAAGGCAGAAAAGATGAGCCCACACACCTGACAAAGGGCTTGAATCCCAATGTGATTTTTTTAAAAACCTAAACCATACTTGACCACCAAATAGAAAATTGGCCAGAGAATGAAACACACATTTGATGGAACAGGACAGCCCACCAGACAGTGAGTCCCTGAGGAGCCACTATCTCTGATGGTGATGGAAAAGACTGAGAACAATGAAAGCCACCATCCACCCTGCTCATGGCTAAGAGCAGACAAGGCTTTAGGCGCCCCTGGTGGTCACAGGACGGTGAGGCCCCCTAACTACTCAGGAAGGCTTGACTTCACCTGTTAAAAAGACAGCCATTCAGCACCAACAGAAACGCACCCATGCCCCAGGAAACACAAGCCTGTTACCCTCAGAGCAGCACTGCTGGAAACACCCCAATGTCCTTTTGCAGATGTGACAAGAATGAGAATGCAGGGACAACTGTGACTAGACCTGGCTAATCTCATATACATCACATGTACAAGCAGACAGACCCAGTGCTTCTGTGAACCACCATTTACAGGAAGATCAAAAATAGACAAGCCAATCCAAACTCCTCAGGGAGACCCTCAGTTGGTCAGACAGGCCAGGGCAGTGACCAGCCTGAGTCAATCCAGGCCACTGTCAGGGAGCAGGGACCAGAGCTGACCCAGGCAGTTGTGTCAGAGTTGTTCTTTCTAGAACATTGAAACACTGATGTTACTGCAGGATTCAAGGAAGGTTTAAAGACACCCAACACAGGTGCCAAAATCCTGTAAGGGCTTCCCTGTCATGCGAGCCTGACTGAGATTCACAGAAATTTCCTGTCCCACCCCTCAAACGTGCAACAGGACTGCTAACCCTCCTTTCCCAGCCTGCACGCACTCTGCTCCTCTCACCCTTGGGCAGAGAGGGACCTTCATGCAGAGAACTTTCCAGAGAAGAGGCCCCACTGGCCTGGGAGTTCCTGCTGAGTCCGCATTTTCTACTGTGTAAATGTATGTTTACTCTGTAAATTTCTGGGTGTGGACTTTCTCCCTGTGGATCTATAATTTCTCAGAAGCTGAGAAACGACCTGAAAAAAAAAAAAAAAAGAAAAGCTCAATAAAGGGAGAGAGATAGCTACCTTCCCCTCCATGGCTGGTGAGGCTGGGGAGGGGATGCCTGGTGGGGGAGGGGAGTGCTCTAGCCTCTCCCAGGCCCAGGAAGTAGCTGACCCAGGCCTCACAGGCAGGACAGAGCTTCTAGACTCGCAGGGAGAAAGTGCGGGCAGCTCCTGCCTGCCTCATCTCTTTCCCTCACACCATCCACCTAGTCGATGCAGACCCGCTTTGTTTGAGAGTTCCCTAAACCTCAACAAGCCTTGCCCTTCCCAGACCCAGTTGTGCCTTTTCCCAGCCCAATCCAAACACAGGCCCACCACCCGAAGCAAAGCTAGGAACCAGTGGCAGGCGTAGCTGACTATCCACTCTAGAGGAGGGAAGGGAAAGCAGAAGGCCAGACTGCAACTGGTTTGCACAGAAAGAGCAGAGCCAGGGGCTGGCAAACAAGGGCATGGTGGGGCTCCCCTCAGCTGGAGCAGCCTGGCCATCCATCGCCTACTTCTGCCTCCTGACCTGGGACTGACCTCATGCCAGGTACTGGGCACATGTCCCAGCGGCCCATGTACAGAACAGGGTGGCCATATTCCCACAGAAGCCTTGCAGGACAATATGGGGCCCCCAGTAGGCGAAGTTTGGTCCAGAGGCCGGGCTGTCCTTCACTCTCTTCAAAAGAGAGCAAAGACCGTTGAAAGCAAAAAGAAGGTGGCTGGGCCCTGCCAGACGTTCCTAGAAGAGAGGCTGGGGGAGGGGCAGTGGCCAGACACCAGCTGACCCTGAGGTCACAGGAGAAGCCAAGGCTGGGCCAGGCAACCCCACCCAGGCTATTAGGAAATGGGGAGGAGCATGGGAAGGGGCTGGTCAGTGTGCCTGGGCAGATGTGCAGGCCAATTGGGAAATGAGGTAGCTCCCACTTAACCCCCACATGGCCATCTGCTAGTTGGGGGGACCCCAGGAGCTGCCCAAGGAGACCCACCCATGGGCAAGAGGCCTGCAGAGCACGGGGGTCAGAGTCGGTGCAAGGCAGGCCCCTGTGGGCCCTTGGGGCTGTGCCATAGCCCCACTTGGATCCTGAAAGTGACTCCAGGGTGGAAGCAGCCCCCTCAGCCTCTCCCCTGTGCAGTCTACACCCCAGTAACCTGGCTGCCCGACAGGAGGGGGTTAACGGAACCCAGGGCCAGCAGGGCTGGGTTGGCTGGTGACAGGGCGCTGGCTGTCCTGGAGGTGGGGAAATCCAGAGGCAAAAACAGCCAGCCCCCAGCAGACACGAAGCTCCTGCCTGCCTGAGGCCTGCTCTGCATGCAGGATGGCCCTGAGGAAAGGTGAGGCTTCCCATGCCCCCAAACCCACTGGGGCAGGGGCAACCCCCAGGAAGGGCTCAGCTCTGGGTAAGCCAAAGCCTTGGGGAACCAATGGGGGGAAATGGTGCTGTAAGGGTGTTGGGGAGGGGTGCAGCTGTGCCAGGCCCCAGAGGGTCTCCACCTGGGGCCTCAGACTGCGGCCTAAGTGAGGCAGGGTGGTTGTTTCCTTTTGCTCCAACCCAGGCACCTTGCCCTGAACCCTCTGCTGGGCTGGGGCCTGCTGCCTTCCCAGCCACTTGGAGCCCAAGCCACTGCTCTCTTGTCCTGTCTCAGGGCCTAGCTCCATCCAGCTAGGTGTGGGGCACCCTCCAATGCTGTCTCTGCCCCACCCCAAGATCCTGAGCTCTCTGAAAGCAGGGATGGGCCAATTCAGTGCCTTGCAGAGATTCTGGGGCCTTGTTGCTAGGGAGCCTGGCACCCTTTTGTGTGGAAATACAACCTGACCCTGGTGAGTTGAGTCTTTGAGTTGATGGTCTAGGGTCCCTGTCTGCCACTGTTCCTCTCCCCACATCGGTGCTAGGCCAAGTCCCTGGGTGCAGGCCGCACATGCCTGGTTCACTATCCAGCCCCTAAGGGCAATAAGTGCATACTCACCTAGGCCCACTCCAGAATATTCTCGCTAACACCTTTATCCATGCCCACCTGGTAGCCTGGCCCAGCTCAAGTGTTCCCCTTGGGGATGCAGATGGACACATGGTCTAATCACCAGGTGCCCAGCCCTGTTTTCTCTGTAATAGGCACTGCCACCTCATTCATCACTCCTGTTAGTTTCGAGCTGGGGAACATTCCAGTTGACCTGCCTTCCACTCTCGAGTTAAGTGGGGTGACAGCATATCTCAGCTCACACCTTTCTCTAGTCCAATTAGCAGCACATCTTTTTCTGGTTGCGTGCTGTGGTCTGGATGCTAAATAACGTGGTGGCCTACATGTGTGGGCTAAAGCCTGTAAATTTCCATGTCTTGTTACCCCAGGGCTCATTCTGGGCCCCTCAGTGCCACCTCTTCCTAAGCCCCTCTCTCTGCAGGAGGCCTGACCCTGACAGTGCTGCTAGTCTCCTGGGCACTGGGCCCCTGTGGCCTGGAGAAAGTGGAGCCTGGAGTGCCAGGGGACGCCGAGGGCCTGCAGTGCCCGGCCGTCTGCACCTGTGGCCATGATGACTACACGGATGAGCTAAGCGTCTTCTGTAACTCCCGGAACCTCACTCAGCTACCTGATGGTATCCCAGAAGGTGCCAGGGCACTGTGGCTGGATGGCAACAACGTCTCCTCCATCCCCGAGGCGGCCTTTCGGAACCTCTCTGGCCTGGGCTTCCTCAACCTGCAGGGAAGTGGGCTGGCCAATCTGGAGCCAAAGGCACTGCTGGGCCTGCAGAACCTGTACCACCTACACCTGGAGCGAAACCAGCTGCGTGGCCTGGCGCCTCGTACCTTCCTGCACACACCAGGCCTGGCTTCACTTGGCCTCAACAACAACCTTCTCAGCAGGGTAGATGAGGGCCTCTTCCAGGGCCTGGCTAACCTCTGGAACCTCAACCTTGGCTGGAATAGCCTGGCCGTGCTTCCCGACACCACGTTCCAGGGCCTGGCCAACCTGCACGAGCTGGTGCTGGCGGGCAACAAACTGGCTTACCTGCAGCCACCGCTCTTCTGCGGCCTTGGTGAGCTCCGGGAGCTGGACCTAAGTAGGAATGCCCTACGGAGCATCAAGGCCAACGTCTTCATCAAGCTGCCCAAGCTCCAGAAGCTCTACCTAGACCACAACCTCATTGCTGCTGTGGCCCCGGGGGCCTTCCTGGGTATGAAAGCACTGCGCTGGCTGGACCTGTCACATAACCGCATGGGTGGCCTCCTGGAGGACACCTTCCCAGGCCTGCTGGGCCTGCATGTCCTGCGCCTCTCACACAATGCCATTGCCAGCCTGCGGCCCCGGACCTTCAAGGACCTGCACTTCCTGGAGGAGCTGCGGCTGGGCCACAACCGCCTCCGGCAGCTGCCCGACAAGGCCTTTGAGGGCCTCGGCCAGCTGGAGGTGCTCATGCTCAATGACAATCAGATCCAGGAGGTCAAGGCAAGTACCTTCCTTGGTCTCTCGAACGTGGCCGTCATGAATCTCTCTGGCAACTGTCTGCGGGATCTTCCAGAGCGAGTGTTCCAGGGCCTGGCCAAGCTGCACAGCCTGCACCTGGAGGGCAGTTGCCTAGGCCGTATCCGCCAGCACACCTTTGCTGGCCTCTCGGGGCTGCGCCGGCTCTTCCTCAAGGACAATGGCATCACAATCATAGAGGAACAGAGTCTGTGGGGACTCCCTGAGCTCCTGGAGCTGGACCTCACCTCCAACCAGCTCACACATCTGCCTGGCCAGCTGTTCCAGGGCCTCAGCAAGTTGGAATACCTGCTCCTGGCTCGCAACCAGCTGTCAGCATTGTCGGCGGATGCCCTGGGGCCCCTGCAGCGCACCTTCTGGCTGGACGTCTCACACAATCACCTGGAAGCCTTGCCGGAGGGCTTACTCTTGCCATTGCGGCAGCTGCGCCACCTCAGCCTCAGGAACAATTCATTGCGGACCTTTGTGCCACAGCCTCCTGGCCTGGAGCGCCTGTGGCTGGAGGGCAACTCCTGGCACTGCGGCTGCCCCCTCTGGGCCCTGAGGGCCTTTGCCCTGCAGCACCCCACCGTTGTGCCCCATTTTGTTCAGGTTGTCACGGAGGGGGATGACAGCCAGCTACCTGTGTATACCTACAACAACATCACCTGTGCCAGCCCCCCCAGTGTCTTGGGACTTGACCTGCGTGATGTTAGTGAGGATCACTTTGCTCACTGCTGACCTTAAGCATGTCCAGGCCAGATACCACCCTGGGGTCAGAACAGGCTTCGCCCTCCCCAGAGCCTGGTGGGCACCCTGCCCCCTCAGTTCTTAGGGGCCAGGCCCCACACCACTCACTTGTTGGGGTCCTTTTCCTGGGGGACAGAGTCCTGGGGCTTTGCTTGCATGGGCTCAGGACCTGTGGGCCCTAGCTTGGTCCCTGAGGGCCAGATCAGAAAGGTTGAGGACATAGCCCTCCCCAGCTGTCATCCATTAAAAACAATCTAATAAACACGACCTGTGACCACAGGGATAAAACTATGGGCTGGGGGAAAATACCTGCAGACCCCGCTCCCGATGCTAGCTCAGCCCACACCCCCTCTGGCTGCCTCAGTCCCACACACCCTTCCACTGCCCTTCCTGTGCTAAAACTCTTTCTTCATGTCCTCCCACCCTGGGTGCTTCCAGGACACCCACCTCTACATGAGGGGTGGAACGCACTTACTCAGGTCCTCCTAAGACAGCATTCTTGGAGGTGGCCTGGTCCTGGGAAGCTGGAGCACAGCAGCAGCGGCCACTGATTCAAGAGGCCCAGCAGTGTCAACTGGGGCCAGCATGGGTGCTGATCTTCTCCAGGCCCCCGTGATCCTGGCGAAACCCCTCAATGGCATTTCCTTTTCCCCCTACCTTCTTTCGGTACAGCCCCTCCCCTATATCCCCTACACCCCCAGGAAATACTCATCCATCCTGCTCCCAGGAAGTGGTACCTGAGGTTGCCTTCCTGGACGCCCCCACCACTCCCGCCCCAGGTCTTTCCCAGCTCTTCTACGAGAGCCTAACTAACCTCTTCCCTTGAAAAAAGCAGCACTCCCACCACAATTCTGCTTTCCAGAACGGTCTTTCCTCCTGCCTTCCTGGGAAAGGTTCAGGAAGAGTCCTGAGACTGACTGTTTCCCACTCGCCTCTCCTGCTCTCAGCTCTGCCCCAGACCCCGGTGTGGAGGGTGGGGTGGGCAGTCAGCATTAGCAGCCATAGGCCCCCATGCACGTTTCTCCAGTATCTCAAATCCCTCTACAAATCCCCACCAAACTTCATTCAAATACATCCTTGCCCAAGTCTTCAAGGGCCTGTGGACAACAGGCCTGCTAACCCAGGCCCTGGGACTTAGGAATGGATGCTGTCTGCTACAGGACATAAACCACACTCTGAGGCAGAGGCAGGACCAAGATGGAATGATCTAGAAATCTCAGACTTGTAATTGCGGTAGCAAGACATGTTTAACCACGGGCTCCTCTGAAGTTACAGATTTAATACCTTACAGGGTGCTCTCCTCCGTTACCACAATCAATTATAGCCCCACAGGTTGCCGGGCACCTGAGGGTGAAAAAGTCCCCAGGCAGCCTCCAGACACACAAGCTTTGTAGACAATGTGAAGACTCAGGTGTCAGGAGGGGCCTGTCTGTCTCTGGGGCACCTGAATACCACAACATGAAAAGGGATGTGCTGGCACCAGAGATCAGGCCATGCACCAGGATCCTACACTGTCCCCTGGGGCCTGCCACAGGCCAACCCAGCACCTCTGGTGACAAAATGCTGCCGAGACACTGAAATATCTCCAAGGGTCAGGGCAGGGAGATGTGTGCACAGTGACAGCCCCACAGCCAGCCTTCAGGTTCCGGGAACTGCACACAGGACCTCTGCTCGAGTCTGGGAGCAAGAGCCTCACGGTGGTGCCAAGAGAAGACGCTTGAGGCTGCTTCTATCAGGAGAGCTGAGCAGGCTTCTCATTCAGAATCTTCTGGGCTATGGCAGAGAGTACAGGAAAGGCAGGACTCTGGGGGAACTCTTGGATGAAGTCTCGGCCCTCCTCCAGGCTCTTCGTGAGCTCGGGGTCCAGGGGCACAGAGCCTACAAAGACAGAAGGAAGGGCGAAGCAGTGAGTGAGGCATAGGCAGCCATGTCCATGTACTTCCCACTGCCCAGGAACCGCTGTCAGTGCTGCTTTAGCCTAGAGCGAACACCCTGTCAGCAGCACTCTGGCTGAGGTGCCTGGAAGGGCTCTCAGTCTCAACTTCTACCTCAACAGCTAGCAGCCCACCCAGGAGGCCCAGGCCTGCTGCCTGGTGCTCTGCCCAACTGCTGAAAAGAGCAGGGCCAGAAGCACTGGGCACATGTGGTCATGCACAACCGGTGTACCCCGACTCCCACCCCACAGAGGTGCTCCTAGAGCCAGAGCCGCAGTCACTGGGGTCTCAGGTGTTAGCTGTGGGCTCTTCCTCGAAGCCTGGGTGGTGCTGCCTTTCCCTCAGACCATTTCTTTTTGGTTGGTTAACAGTGAATAGCGTTAGAGATAAGCTGATCCCCACAGATGAAGGAAGACAAGTGAACATGGCTGCTGCCATCTTCCCCCACCTTGGGGGCAGTGGGCATAGGTAGGCTGGACTACCTGGAGCAGAGGCTGAGGGAGCCCTGACCCACTCACCTAGAAAAGGGACTCCAGCATGTCTGGCTAGCTCCTCGCCGCCTCCCCTGGAGAAGATGTTGGTACACTCCTAGAACAGAGGTGCAGGGTCCGCCTGAGGACTCTCTCCATATTCAAGGGGTGAGGGCCAGAACCAGGGAGCAGGTGGCGGGGGGGGGGGTGCAGCAACATCCTTACCCTCCCAGGCTTCCTCCTCCCCCACCCAAAGGTTGGTGGTGATGGCCCCACAACTTCCCACGACTCACAGTGCAGTGTGGACAGACAAAGCCACTCATGTTCTCCACGACACCGATCACCCGCAACCCTGTCTTCCTACAGAAGGTCAGCTCCCGCCTCACGTCCCCCACGGACACTGCCTGCAGACCAAGGAAGAGGTGGGGCAGGCCAGTGGGCATCCCAAACATTCAACCAAAATGAACACAGAGTAAGGGAGAGGAGCCCACCAAGTGAGGTGACACACTGGGAAATAGGATGGTGGTCCGCAGTACCTGGGGCGTGGTAACCACGACAGCTCCCAGGGGGCTGTAGGGGCGCAGGGCATCCACTGTGGCCATGTGCTCGTCAGAGGTTCCCGGGGGTGTGTCCACAACCAGGTAGTCCAGCTGTCCCCAGGCCACATCAGACACAAACTGTTTTATCAGCGCTGCAAAAACACAGGGAGGTCAGGTGGCAGGGGTCTCAGGAGGGGTACCCCCAAGCCCACCGCTGCCACCTGGCTTCCAGTGCACAGACCTTCTTGCAGGTCCCGTGACCCTGAGAGCATGAGGGCTCTATGCCACTCTTCACCCAGAATAGGGGAGCACAGTACAGTAGGAAGGTCCTCCCATCTGTTGGGCCACCCTACCCCCACAGGACTTCTGCCCAGGCCTCGGTGGAGGACGGCTGAAGCTGTGACTCTCCTGGGGTGCCTTGGGGATACCTCACCTTTCACAGACTTAGAGAAGATGATCTAAGTGGAAGCAGCCCCTACCCTGTACTCACTACTGACACTTGCGGCCTCACCACCAGCTAGAGGGGGTTAATGTCACTTGCTGGTGCAGAGGTGCTGGAGCCCAAACTTGTTCTCCCCCAACACCCACCCTTCCTGCCCAGAAGAGGACCCTGTAGCAGATGGCCACATGATCGTACTTCACTCTCATCGCCCACACCCATCAAGTGGAAGTGCACACCAACACTAGGCTGGGGCCTGACTGGTCAGGTGAGCAGGAGGCCCTTGGGGTCAAGAGGGCCACAGCCTCAGGCTCCTGCAGTTTTGGCTTTTTAATTGAACACAGAAGGGTTGGCAAGGGGAGGCTGTAAGGTTGACAGTGCCATCCCTACCCAGTCATTACCATTCTTTTTGGGGCCTCTCCACACCACAGCCTCATCTGGCTTCTCCAGGAGGAAACCTACGGACATGAGGGAGATGCTCTGCTCCTGGTCCACGAAGACGGGCACCCAGCCGCTGTCACACTGGTGAACAGCCTTGCCCTCTGCCCGGAGCATTCGGGGGATGCTGGGGCCACACAGGTCCACATCAAGGATCCCAACCTGCAAGGAGACAGGATGTCTGTGTGGCATGTAGGGGCCTCCCAAGGCAGGAAGAAACCAGCTGGCTGCCCTGTATGTCCACTTCAAGGGGCAGGAGCAGTGGCTCAAAAGTGGACAAGCGCAGTGGTTGAGGACAGAAGTGCTCACCTTCTTGCCTGCATGGCGCAGAGCCAGGGCCAGCTCCGTGGAGATGGTGCTTTTCCCGACCCCACCCTTTCCCGAGAGGACAAGGATGATATGCTGGATGCCGGCCAGGTTTCCAGGCTCTGCTCAGAAGGGTAAGAGGGGAGACCCTTTGCATTCACTGCTCACTCACTGGGTCATCACACACCTCCCGCCCTGAGACCAGGGGAGTCCTGAAACCTGTCTCTTCCACGGAAGGTCTTCCTGCAGGCCCCAGACCTGAACCACTGGTCCTCCAATGCTGCCGCTCCTACTACTGTCTGAAATGCCCCAAACTGTTGTTCTAGTGCATATGTGTGTGATCGCACACCTATGTGCTTGCACACATGGACGATGAACCAAAGACTGCTGCCTCCCAGCTTATTCCAATGGAACTGGGTAGAGACTAATGCAGATGGAGCCATTATAGTCATGTGGGACCTCTGTGCCTAGGTAGCACCCACCCCTCTCCTCTGGGGTCAGAGAGGCACTCAAGGCAGCCTTGGCCTCCAGTCTCAGGAGGAACACTTACAGTTCTGGAGATCCAGAGCAGCTGCAATCATGTGTGCATGTGTTTGTCAGTGTCACCAGGCTGCTGGCTGTGCCTTAAGAAATCCCAGGTACACAAGGGCAGGCACAGGATGTACCAGCGTCCTTGGTAATTCCCACATAGGTCCTGGGCCCAATAACTCTGTGGATCCCTACTGGCCACCAGCCACTTTGCCCCAGCTTCTCTTCCTTCCAAATGTCACCAAATAAACTCTGTTGCAATCCTTGCACCCTGCATGAGTTGCCCTCTGCATATACACAACCCTCAGTCTCTCTTCAAAACACCCCCATTCTTGCCCCAGTGCCCTCAGGACCTCACCATCCTGACTCCTGCCTGGCCTCAAACAAGCTGCTCTCTCGGCCACCCTCCTCGCACACCTGGGTCCTTGGGTAGGGCTCAAGCATAAACACTGTCCCTTCTCCGGATCCATTTCTCAAGAGTACTTTCAAAGACCTCCACCTCCAAAGCTTCCCTAGGAAGAACTGAGGGCACTTTCCCTGGCTTTTAAGCAGGTCCTTGTCATCATTGCATTACAGTGCCTGTCATAGGTCTGCTTCCAGCATGTGGGGCTGGGACATCTTGAAAAGTGACAAGGAAAGGGGAACCACTCCCATTACTGCCTGCAAACACTAAGGCCCAGACATGGCTCCAGGTCACCCCTGTGGCAATTGAAGAGATTATTTACTTAAACTACTTAACATCAAATGGTATTTGAGAGTCAACTTCACTTTTGTTGGAAGAGGAGGGGAAGGTTCTGGTGGAAACATGAGAGCCACATCTGGGTCCTGGTTCAGCCAAGCTCTTAATTGCAAAGATCTGCTTTCCTCACTGGTGGGAGTGGGGAATTTTATCTGAGACTCAAACAGGACACTCGTGTTCTTGTCACGTAACTGGAAAGAGCAAAGAACTTCTCAGACAGCAATTCTTATGGGTCAGCCAAAGAACATTTCATTGCTCAGTAAACTTATATACAAACCAAAGTATATTCACTGAGTGCCTACTAGATGTGAGAGGCTGTTATGGAAGGGGCAAGAAAAGCAGTACCTCCCCTGAGAAAAAAAGAAACCTACATTGCTAACAAGTCCCTAACAAATCCTGGTGAGCCTCATCGTTAAGTCTAACCAATCACGATTATTTGATACACTGACAAGTCTGTAAGAAAAAACTGACATCAAGGATTGCCTCAGGGTACAGAGAGGTCAATTTTTTTTTAACCACATATTCTGTTAGGCCTTTTAAATTTTTATGTGCATCTTCCCCCTAGTTAGCTCTTTTAAAACTAATCAATCTAGAAAATATTCCTACCTTGTAGTCAATTTAACATGCCATTTCAGATTTTTTCCTTGCAGTGTAATGATCTTATAGATGAGTTCAGCCTGTAAAAGTTTGGTGTCCAAGGCACGAGGCCAGAGGCCTTTCAGAAGATAATATGGCAAACTCCTATTTATGAAGGTCTATTTTGGTTAATTTGTGCAAATCTAATTATACCCGCTTGTATGTATTCCGTCCCACACTGCTTTCATTTTCCTTTTTAAGTATTAAACTTTAAAATCCTAGAATAAAACTTCCACAAAGAATTAAAAGCATGTGATGTTCTGGCTTCTTTTTGGAACCCCGTAAACAAGACTTCTTTCCTAACTATTAAAATCTAAACCTTATATTTTGCCGCATCACCAAAACAAAACAAACAAACAACAAAAAGCCCATGTCATAAAACAGGGCAGAATTGTGTTAACAAGTAATATGTTCTCTGCCTGAACTTAATGTCCACGAGCGCCGCAGTTACGTGAAAACGTGTAACTTGAGTTACAAGCAGAAGTACACGTGCGCCTCCGCGACCTTTACAGTACAAATAAGACGATTCGCTAAACACCTGGAGCTCCGACCAGCAGCTACGGGCCGGATCCCTTCCGCTCCTCCCGGTACCAGCGGACTCACCTGCCGCCTCCTCCATCTCTTTCGTTGAGCCGCGCGGCTTCCGTCCGCTTCCACTCACTCCGTCCGCCTCCAGTCAGAGTGAAGAGCTTTTGGGCCAATGGGCAGCGCGAGCCCCTCCCCTGTTTCCTCTTGATAGGCCTACTCGCTCTGCTCTCAGCCAATCAGGTCACGTGACGGGTGTACGCAGGTTCCGGAGCGGACAACGTACAGGAGAAGGTCCATTTCCGTGTCAACGCTCGACAGTTTAAGATGTGACCAATGGGGATGCTGAGTCAGGATTGATAGGCCCAGCAACCCCTTGGCAAGAGCTGTGTGCCGCGCAGCCCGTCCCCCCCGCCGAAGCCCCGGGCAGGGAGCGCCCGCCTGCGACAAGTGGGACCAATGAGGCGCGGGGGGCGGGTCGTGGGCGGGGATTGTTTACGTCTCGCTCGGGAGCGGAAAGTGGGTCACGGCAGGCGGCGGAGCTCAGCGGCGGAGCAGCGCAGGTGAGGGTGGGTCGCGTCTTCGCCTTCCTGCCGGACAATCTCGGGACCCTGCGGGACCGCCAGCGGTGGACCCCGGCTGTGCCCGTGTTCCTTCAGGCGGCGCCAGGGCCCGGCGGGCTGCCCTGCACAGTAGGCCCGCCGCGCCAGGAGTAGCCGCAGCACCTCCCGACACTGGAATTAGTAAGAGGCCCCTTGCTTCGAGGCTAGCGATGTGCCGCCGGCTTCGGGGAGGGGACAGTCTCTTGGGCTGTTTATTCCACGTGCATCGCATGGCGCCGACTGTGCTCTGCAGACGCAGCGAATGGTGACTAGGCCAGTCAACTGGAGCCGGCTCCAGGACTGGCTCCTGCCGGCGGATGAAGGAGCCGCGCGGCGGCGTTGCTGGAGGGAGGGGAACCTAGCTCTGCAGACGGCGCTTCCATCTCTGGAAAGCAGTTGCCTGCGCTCGTACACTGACAGCTCTGGCCCTTTTGCTTTGGGGGTCCTAACTACGGAACAGTCCCTCCTTTCCTGGGGACTTCAGTCCGGGAGAGAGCTAAGCAGTATATCATCATAAAAATCGAGGTGTTACTGTGAGTAGGATACGGAAGCTGAGAGCCAAAAAGCGAAAGGGAAGGCATTCCAGGCAAAAGGCAGTTCGGAAGAACTAGCAACTGGGACAAGCCCAGTGTGGCTTGGAGACGCGCAGGGGAACTTGATGGGCTTTGGGGGATTTTGCCTTTTATCCTAAGAACTCTAACAAGCCCTGTTTTAAAATTTGTTAAGATTTACTTAAATTTTAAAGATTTGTTTCAGAAACAGTTTGGCTGTAGGGAGTGAAATAGGTGGGATGGTACCAGGATGGTGGCAACGGGTAGCACAAATGGATTCGTATGTTTTGGAGGTGGCATGTTTTGGAGGTAGCGTGGGGGTGTGTGGGCCCCTCAGGCCATGATGGGAAGGAGGAAGGATGGTCAAGGATGACTCTTGTGAGTCTGGCATGAGGAACTGGAAGATTGGAGATGCCATTTGTCAAACTAGGCAATGGAGGTGGAGCCAGGTAAGGTATGAGATGCCTGAGGGACATATAGGTTGGACAGCTGGGTTCCTGAAGCTGAGCTCAGAGGGGCTGAGATATGCATTTGAGAGCCATGTATGTCTGGATGGCTTTCTACACTCTCTACCTAGGTTTTATGAAGGTGCTTGGACACTGCTGTGAGGTAGGAGCTTGAGAGAAGAGTTCTGGAGCTCTAGCTCAGCACTCACGTGACTCATTAAAGCCTCCGCCTTTGGGGGGATGCTGGCACAGTTGGCCAAGGGCTAAGGGCAGGGGTAGTTGGGAGACCTTCCAGTATGCTACATGTTTCATTTGCTTAGAACCTGGTTTTTTCCCTCTTTCAGATCCTGTCCACAATGGCCAGGCGCCCCCGGAGCAGCAGAGCATGGCATTTTGTCCTGAGCGCAGCCCGCCGAGATGCAGATGCCCGGGCTGTGGCTCTGGCAGGGACCACTAGCTGGGGCTATGACTCTGATGGGCAGGTAGGTCACAGCAGATGAGGTAGGTACCGCTGGACTAAGGTGTGGAGACCTCTGAGGCAGGCCATGCCTGAAATGAGATCCCTCTGAGGGCAGAGGATGGAAACAGTAGGACTCTACTGCTCACTTAGGGTTTACCATGATTAAGGACCCAGGTGGCCATGGAGTGACAGGACCTCACGACAGATGCCATGTCCCTCTCTATACTCTTTTCACTGAAGAGGGTGGCAGGTGGTTTTTTGGTCAGTTCAATCAACAGAATATCTCCATTCCATTTACTCTGCCAGTTTCCAAAGGTAGCCGTCATTAACTCAATGTGCATCCTGGACAGTTCCTGTTTGTACAAATATGTGCTCTATATTCATGTATGTGCATGTAAAAAAAAAGAATCTTTTATTCTCAAATACCATAATTCCTGTGCCTTGCTCCAGTCATTGGCTTCAGAGTTTTAGGAGCCCAGAACTGTAGAGGTGTTCAGAACAGCAGCTTAGCTGTTTGTCTCAGTGCAGGCTGCCTGATGTACCTGAGGGCTTTATAGCCAGAGCCTGGCTATACTCATCCCTGGTGGAACAGCAGGGCTGCATGGCCTTTGTGCCTATTGTGGCTTCTGTCATTTTAGACCAGAGCCAAAGGTTGGCTCCTCACTGAGTACCTCCACTGCTTCCTGTTTGTGCTGTCACCCAGGTGTCCCTAGAGTGAGGGCAGCTGAGCCCCATGGAACTCAGAGGGAGAATTTGAGGTGAATCTTCTGGGTTGACAGTGTCCTTTTTGGGGCTTCCCCAAAATCTTTGCCCAAGCCAGAAAGAGGCCCCAGCCTGCATTCCTGCCCTGCTTCCAGCTCCTGTCCTGACTACGTGGCCTGGAGCAGTTTGTTCTGTCTGTTCCTGCCTGGCTGGCTCATCATTGTGGGATGCAGGTGGTGTCGGGGGGCTGGGGTGCAGTGTCTGACACATGCTTGCATGTGGCTTGCCCTGTCATCTAATGGGCCTGGAGTAGGTGTATGTGTGCGTGTGCATGCATACAGGTGTCAACCCAGCACCTTTGAAACATGCATTATCTCCCTTTCCTTCTACCCTTATGGCTTTCATTTGGATCAGGTTTGCTCCCTACCCAGGTTGATCTCCAGGCCTGTGGTACTTAGGTCTGTGCACCTGACTCCATGGGAAGGGGGTTGCTTCTGCCTGGCCTGCTTTGGCTTTTGGGGACCACCATTCCATACTAGTAGGGTGATTTAAGTCTACTTCGTCTCCTTTCTGGGGTCTGTGTCTGACTGGGGCTCAACCTCCTCAGCTCTTTCTCTGGTTGATTCATGAGCTTTTGTGTGGGCCTGGGTATAATAGGAAAGAATTGAGGACCTGGCTCTTTCTTGCAGTTTCTGTTCTGGTGGGAGCAGGTCAACAGGACAAAGGAGACTGTCAAGGGAGCAGATGAGAAGGAAGAGATCCTGGGGGCGGGGCGGGGGGCTGGATGAGCCTCTTTGAGGTGATACCTGAAAGCTATCATTTAGGGGTGAAGAACTCTCTACCTGCCATGATACGTGAAGGAAGAGGGGCCAGGCCAGGGGGGTAGCTGGCTGGCTTTGATGGGAGGTGTGGGCTTTATTATCAGGGTAGCAGGATCTATTCCAGGTCAGAAAGGGGAACACCCAGAGGCCAGGAGACTAAGGATGGAGACTGGAACCTGAGCAGGACCCTGAGCAAACAAGGGCTGGCAAAGCAGGCAGGCAAAGCTATCTGAACCCTCTAGATCCTAGGCAGTGAGACCCCATCCCCTCAAGAGTTAGGCTGAGGTCCAGAGCCAAGGTGGGTATCTCGTAGGGTTTCTGTAGTTTCAGAGAGGGACTGACTAGGTACACAGAGAACATCTATTGCTGGTCTCCAGGAGTGTGTGGATCAGTTGGTTGCCAGAACCTGACCAGCACAGCCTGGGATCAGGCTCTGGACTTGGAACAGGCACCGTGAGGACCAAGACCCACACCCTGCTGGCAGTTAATAAATATTTTCCTACGACAGAGGCTTCGAGTATCAGCGTGAGACCCCTAAGCTTCTTAGGGCCCAGGAATAGGGGTTAATAGCCACCCCATGCAAAGATGATGGGGGCTGTAGCCCAGGAAGGCAAGTAGGCACTGTCACAGTTAAGAGCCCTCACTGGAGCACAGCTGGCACCCGTGGGGAGACCCAGGCTGCCTTTATTAGATCAACAGTGGACTCTGCCAAGGAGTTCCTCTGCTTCACGGCACCCTTGGTGGGGGCACAGCTTACCCATGATCTGGACGCTGCCTAGAGGATGATGGCCAAACACAGTCCTGCTGTGGGTTCATCAGTGCCTGGGCCTCCATGCCCCCTTGGTTGTGCAGAAATGGGGTCAAGCCCTTGAGCCCACTTTCAAGGAACCAGCAGCCTGATAGACCTTTGGAAAGGGCCTCTGACCCTGAGTACTCATCCTTTGCTGAGGGCCTCAGTTCCTGAGCTAGGAGGAAGTGTCAAAGGTCACTCTGGGGACACTGCAGAAGGGTGAGCCAGCTGTGTACTTGGAACCTGGGTAAACTCCCAGATCCTGTCCTTAGGGTGTCAGAGCAGTTCACCCATTGGCCTGTGGTGGGGGTTTGGGCAGATGGAAGGCAGAGAGCACAGCAGGAAGTAAGTCTGCCCTTTTTTCCCAGCACAGTGACTCAGACTCTGACCCTGAGTACTCGTCCTTGCCACCGTCCATCCCCAGTGCTGTTCCTGTGACAGGGGAATCCTTCTGTGACTGTGACAATCAGAGTGAGGCCTCCTTCTGTGGCAGCCTACACACGGCCCACCGGGGCAAGGACTGCCGCTGTGGGGAGGAAGATGAGCGTGAGCACCCAGTGTGGGCCACCTGGGCTGGCTGGGTGGGCCTCCAGGGCCCAGTGGGGAGGGCCTGGTTGGGGCTCTGGAGACTGCCCCAACTTGGGCCTCTCCTCTTAGATTTTGATTGGGTCTGGGATGACCTGAATAAGTCTTCAGCCACCCTGCTGAGCTGTGACAACCGGAAGGTCAACTTCCATGTGGAGTACAGCTGTGGCACAGCAGCCATCCGGGGCACCAAGGAGTTGGGGGAGGGCCAGCACTTCTGGGAGATCAAGATGACCTCACCTGTCTATGGCACCGACATGGTAAGTGGCTGACAGGGCATGGTGGGGGGACCGATAATGCTGAGTGCCTTGGCCCTGGGCCCCCTGTGCCCTGCTTGTTATCCCCAGATGGTAGGCATTGGAACATCAGATGTGGACCTGGACAAGTACCACCACACGTTCTGCAGCCTGCTCGGCAGGGATGAGGACAGCTGGGGCCTCTCCTACACAGGTGCATGGGGCCCTGAGGGCAGACAGGCTAGGAGGGAACACCAAGCAACAGGGCTCACCCCCACCCTGCTGTCTGCCAGGGCTCCTCCACCACAAGGGCGACAAGACAAGCTTCTCCTCGCGGTTTGGCCAAGGCTCCATCATTGGTGTGCACCTGGACACCTGGCATGGGACACTGACCTTCTTTAAGAACAGGAAGTGCATAGGTGAGGCTGGCTCAGACCTGGGGGTGGGCGACATATGCCTGCAGGATCTGACCGCTATCAGCAAGTGGAGGCTAGGCGTAGGCTGAGTGGTCCCAAGGTTTCCTGAAAGGCTGTCCTTGAAGAAGCCTGAGATCCCAGGGTCTCCAAAGGTGGGGAAAGCACAAGGGCCAAGTCCTTTGTTATCTCAGGAGGATGTCCCCACTTGGCCCAGAGTTCAGGCTGTGCCCCCTCCTCCAGGAGTAGCAGCCACCAAGCTGCGGAACAGGAAGTTTTACCCAATGGTATGCTCCACGGCAGCCAAGAGCAGCATGAAGGTCATCCGCTCCTGTGCCAGTGCCACCTCCCTGCAGTACCTGTGCTGCCACCGCCTGCGCCAGCTTCTACCCGACTCCGGGGACACACTTGAGGGCCTTCCTCTTCCGCCCGGCCTGAAGCAGGTGCTACACCACAAGCTGGGCTGGGTCCTGAGCATGAGCTGTGGCCGCCGCAAGTCCCCTGCATCCTCACCCAAGGCCACAGCCAGTCCCAGCAGCCCTGAGACCCGGCGCTGCCAGAGGAAGCGTTGCCGACGGACCTAACTTATTTTTCAATGAAAACTGCCTTCTGGGGTTGGGCAGCAGTTTTTCCATCCCTTCCTTTGGGCCATGCTCCAGGGCAACAGAATGTAGAGTTGGGCCCAGGTCTGTCTGGGCTGTGCCTCTGCTATATGAGGCTGGGACAGGCCTTGCTATAGGAGCTCAGGGGCCACAGGCCCTGGGATCCTGAGATCAGTACTATTCCAATCCATCTGAGTATGGGAGCTGCCATTTCTCTCCTCGGAGTCTCCTGGGAGTGGCCACCCCAGCTCTTCTGGATTCAGACTGCAGGCCCGGAGGTTGTGGTCTGCAGCTTCGTTAGAAGTCAGCTCTTCCTGTGGCCTTTGGCCTTGGGTTTGTCTTCACTTGCTTTGCATGTTGTCAGCTGCTGTTCCTCTTGTCAGAGACTGAAACAACTGTAATAAACTTTGTGTTTATGTCTAACACCTCCACAGCAGTAGAATTAAAAGTCTGGATCGAGGCTTGGGCCTTGTGTGTGTTTATAGTTTTTCTCCTGTAGTTTTGGTCGTCTCAACATCCTTGGCAGAGGTGGCCTGGTTCTCTTGTATCCTTGCTTCTTTTCTCCGAAGGTGCCACACCCAAGCCTCCAGGTGACTGGTATATGTCCCCAGCAGAGACTCAGGTGCTCCCTAGCCATTCCTGGCTGTCTCAGGTAGCCACTAGGTTTGCAGCCAGTGTCTAAAGGGCCCAGAACATGTGAACCCCGCCCCAGTCCCTCCAGCCACCCTGTTATCTGCTGGAATTTCCTCTTCTGTTCATCCCAGTTATCCAAGGACCTTCCCTGCTACCCATGCCTGCCTCTTGGGGTAAGGTTTGACTGAGCCCCTTCCAGGCCAATGTAGGTCATGCTAGATGACTGCTCTCCCCCCATCCCCCACCCCCCACCCTTGTGGTTTCTGGTCAGTCCCTTGCTGGTCTGCCTGTTGTCCTGCTGGTTGGTGGGAGAAGTCCCTGAAGGTCTGGCAGGAACGTCAAGAGCTCAGGTCCAGCAGGAGATCAGGATCGGTGGAGGTGAAGAAGAGGTAGATGCGGCGAGAAAGGTCAGGCCCTACCCTTCGGGGCCTCTTGCTCTTGTCCACCTTGATGGGAAGGTCAGTCAGGAGGGCCAGGCACTCCTGTTCCGTGCCACAGGCCACATAAGCCTAGGGCAGGCACAGGGATAAGCAAGGCGGGCCTCAGGGACCCCATGTCTATAGATATCTGGGAATGGGGGGAGAGGGTCAGGAGAGGGCCCACCTGCTGCAGAAGGCGTGGGGAGGGGTAGGCAGTGACAATTGCGTCGGCCATGGCTGGGCTCACTCGGTTGAACTGCCTGATCTGCCGCCACCAGGCCCCCCGGAGCCCTGTGCTATCTCTTGTCACTCGCTTGCCTGCCATCCAGCGCCCAGAAGTGCAGAAGGAAAATGCCTGGAACTCCCGGAACTGCCTGAGGACAGGGAGGGTGCAGGGAGGCTTCTAGAGGCTTCATCTCTCCTGACCACCCAGCCCCCCAGCTCAACAAAGCCCTCAGTCATCTGTTCTCAGGCCAAGGATGCATGACCCTCTTGGCATTTCTGTCACCCTCCTAGCCACAGCCACCAACTGGGGTGGAGGTCACGCACTTGAATGGGCGCTGGGCGAGGGCCTTGGTGAAGGTGCACACGTGCTGACTCAGCTCCTGCCAGGAGGCCACTAGCAGCACGTCCAGGTTTGCCCAGAGCTGCAGAAGCACCAGGGCCTGAAGAAACAAGCCATGGGAGTGGGTCAGAGAAGGGCTCCCCTGGGGGACACCCAGCTAGGACAAACCCTGCATGCCACCCTGGGACCAAACCCAGTTGTTGGGCCTCAGTAGCCTTAATGCCAGAGCCAAGGCCAACTACCTCACCCAACCTGACGTGCCCTTACCTCTTCCACTTCAGACCAGCTGACCGCCACCTTAGCACGGGCCACCCCTGGATTTTCTGGCTGCTGCATCTCCTGGGCGTCGGGCTGGCGAGACCTGAGCAGAGGTGACCGTCCCTCCAGCTCCCCATACCCCACTCGTCCCACCCTCCTTGAGTTCTGCTTCCCCCAGCGCCTAGCAAAAGGAAGGGTTAGCTATATCACAGCAGCCCTGGAGCTACCCAACCTTTTTCCTGAACTTCCCCATGCCAGCCAGGCCTGCTAAGAGTGTGAGGTTGGCCAGTACCACAGATAGGCATCTAGCCCGATGACAGCCAGGTGAGGGCAGGTAGGGCTCTCAGAAGATATCCAAGGCACCGAGCAGGTTGAGCCACAGATCTGCAAGTCAAGAAGGTTTACCACATCTGTTCCTCCAGGTTGCAGTAGGCAGAGCCCATAGGCCACCATACCATTGCCAGTTAGCAGAAAGAAGGGGCGCAATAATGATCCAGTGATGCTGGGATAAGACTAGAATGGCCTTGCTCTGCTCAGCTAGCTCTCTAGAAAACAAGCTGTGTGCCTCCCATGAGGTCAAGGGGACCTACAAAAGCCTCCAGGAATGTCCCAAGTTCCTAGAAGTGCTGGGCTGAGTCCCCCGCCCTAATTCCTCTGCACCCAGTCTGGCATTTGCCTGGCAACAGGTGCCTGATAAATGCTGAATCTCAGACACTGGGACTGAGCAGAGTCTAATCTAATGACACTGTGACGCAAACATCAGCTGAGCAGTCTCTATTGCTCCTCCAGCCTGGCTAGGGCTGAGCTGTTTGCTGTCACAGGTGGACGGCAAAGCCAACCCGAAGCCCCAGGCTCCCTCTCATACCAGTTCCTGCCTCTGGCTTCTGACTCACCTCTCCAGAGGGCCTTCCTTATCCTGGCTTCTTCCCTCTAGAAGCAGCTGCAACTCCCATATGCTCCCTAGCCAAGAGTCCAGCTGGTTTCCCCTATCTCACCCGTAACATCTCGGATGCTGATCAGAGAGGAGCCCCAACCCACTGCACGCCCTCTCCATCCCCTCTGCCTTTCAGCAGGACTGGCAGAGCAGCATATCCAGGCTGGGAACCCAGCCTCCCACCGAGCACCTGGGTCAGCTGAAGGACACCCTGAAGAAACTCCTCAGGCTCCAGCAGCAGCAGCGAGAGGTCCTGCTCACCTGCAGCCCACACCTCAGGAGGCACCTGTGGGGATATCCAGGAGCATGGCTGTCTACCCTCTGCCTTGAGTGCTCCAGGTACTCGGCCTAGGCATCACAACAGCTCTGAGGCTCATGGCCACAGCCAATTCCATATCCACTAGGAGTGCTCTACAGAAGCCAATGTGGTCTCCTGTTGAGACCAAGATCAGCCCTAGTGTGTAGGGCCAGCCGGAGCACTGAGCACAGCCTCAGTGAGGGTGAACGTTCTTCAGCACCAGCTCAGTTCAGACCCTGGATCTAGCCCTGTAACTGACCGACAGAGCAGCTATTACCCCACTCAGCATCCCCCATTTTTAGTTTACATGTGTTGCCTCATTTGAAATCACTGAGGTAAAACACCCAACCCAGGGACGCACTATGTAAACCCAGGAAATAAGGCTGCTGGTGGCAGGAACTCGGGGCACTCACATTGTGGAAGCAAGGTTCTGGCTTCACTCTGCTCCACCTGAGGCTCCGAGCAGGGTGCTGGGGATCAATGTAGTACTCACAGCCCAGGGAGTCCAGGGCCTCCATCAGGATGTCGGCACCAGCATCTTCTAGGATGGCTGGGGTGGGATGGAGAGACAGCTGTCACTCCTTTTCCTCCATGTGAGGACGCTATTCACAGCAGTCCCGCAGCCTGGGCTGCATGTTATAAATACACCGATTCCCCGTCACTGGCTACAGTAGTGCAAACTAGGTTTAGATCCTTGAGTCTGTCTTTTAAATAAGCTCCCCAGGTGGGAACTCCGCACCAATTCCCGGCCAAGGGCAGCCTTAACAAATGCCCCTTTCACCCCGTAGGGGACCGGGGATCACCTCCCAGTGATTAAGGGGAGCTTCTAAAGGCCAAGCTCCCGCCGAAGAGCAGCTTCTTTCAGCCCCCTCTGCCCTAGCCCTGCGCCCCGGGCGCACCTGGGTCCACACGCACTACTAGGCGCTGCAACGCCTGCTCAGGCCGCAGGGACCGCAGCGCCTCGGCCGCCGCCCTGCGCTCCTGTGCTGGGTCACAGGCACTCGTGGCGGCCTTTGAGTCGGCTTCCGCTCCGGTGGGGCCCTCGGTGTCTGAGTCTGAGATCTCCCAGGTCGAGGGTCGCCGCCGTCCCCGGCCCCGTTGCGAGACCGCAGCCTTCGCCATGGCTCACCCAGCCTCTCCACCACTTCCGGCCGTGTTTTAGGGGAACACCCGCCGCTTCCGGCGGTGGGCGGGCTTTTTAGCTTGCCTCGGCTGCAATTTACAGCCGGAGCGCGAAGGCGCGGACCCACAATGGCGCGGAAGAAGGTGCGGCCGCGGCTTATCGCCGAGCTTGCTCGCCGTGTGCGGGCTCTGCGCGAGCAGCGGGAGCGCCCGAAGGACTCGCAGCGCTACGCATTGGACTACGAGACGCTGACACGGCCGATCTCGGGCCGCCGACTGCCGGCGCGGGCGTGGGCCGACGTAACCCGCGAGAGTCGCCTCCTTCAGCTGCTCGGCCGCCTCCCGTTCTTCGGCGTGGGCCGCTTGGTCACGCGGAAGTCCTGGCTGTGGCAACACGACGAACCGTGCTACTGGCGCCTCACCCGTGTCCGTCCAGACTACACGGCGCAGGTGCGTAGCCTGCTCCCAAGCACTGCGGGACAGCACCGCTCTCCCCGTACGCAACTTTGTGGGGTGGGATCGCCTACATCCGGATCTCTGGGGGGCAAGAAAGCTTTCTGAGCTGATTTCCTCCCTATGTGCTTTGCAGAACTTGGACCATGGGACGGCCTGGGGCATCCTGACCTTCAAAGGTAAGACATCTGAGACCTGGTTGGCTGCTGGCAACAGACTGTTCCAAAAGTGCGTGTGCAATAAACCCCGTTCTTTCGATAGGAAAGACGGAGAGCGAGGCCCGGGAGATCGAACAGGTCATGTACCACGACTGGCGGCTTGTGCCCAAGCACGAGGAGGAGGCCTTCACCGCTTTCACGCCAGTTTCGGAGGATACTTCTCTCTCTGTGCCCTACCCACCGCTGCTTCGGGCCATGATTCTAGCAGAGCGAAAGAAAAATGGGGACACCAGTACAGAGGAGCCCATGCTGAATCTGGAGAGAACACACATAGCTCCTTGGGATTACCCTGGAAAACAAGTGACAAAGAGAAAGGCCAAGGGCACTCCAGTCTAAAATGTCGGAACCGGCAGGCTGCCTAAAGGGTGTTAGGACGCTGGGCACAATTTTGATAAAACTAAGTCTTTGGGTTACACCTGAATGAGCTCCCTGGGAGCCTGGATCCGACCTCCATGACTTGTTCTGAACAAGGAAAGAAAGGGTGTGGTGCCAGACCCTACACCTGTCTTTTTTGTCCCTGTTGCCCCAGTTCCCAGATCTGACTGAGGGGGCCACGCAGAAGACGACTGCTGGGGGAAAGCTGAAAGCAGCGGGGCCAGCGGGTGGCACCTGTCACTTCCAGGCTGGCAACCCCTTCCCCATCACGTGTTGCCTAAGCTGGGACCCTGGCAGAAGCTGTGAACGCTAATAAAGGCAAATGAAGCAGCCCTGGGGGTGTGGTCTCTTCGAGTTTGGGTTTGGGGGACTATGCTGGGGTGTGGAGTGAAAAAGGCTGACAACGTGGTTAATCTGGCCCTGTGGATAGACCTGAGCGAATTGGGGGGACACAGACGCGGCTGTCGTAGGGCCTCAGGACCCCATTCCGCAGCGTTTCTAGGGTGGGCGTGGACGACAGGCACGGCCTCACTGCATCGCCCGCGTTCCCCTAGTCCCAACCCTCGCCGCATCCATCGAGGCAGCTGCAACAGGCAACCGAAAACTAAGGCGGGGTTGGGGGGGGGTCGGGCCGCGGACCCTTTAAGTACAGGCCCCGCCCCGGGCCTCCTCCCCTTCAGCCTACGTTCAGCTCGAGCTGCCGCCGCCATGATCTGTTTGTTGCTGACCATCTTCGCTAACCTCTTCCCGGCGGGTGAGCCGCGTGACCAGGGCCGGGGGTCGGGCAGGGCCAGACAGAGTGGGAAGGGACTCTGGCCGGGTCTGATGCGTGCGGCCCCGCGGGTCCCGTAGCCTTCCCCAGCGTGCAGGAGCGCACCTTTCTGGCCGTGAAGCCTGACGGCGTGCAGCGACGGCTCGTGGGCGAGATCGTGCGGCGCTTTGAGAGGAAGGGCTTCAAGTTGGTGGCGCTGAAGCTGCTGCAGGTGAGGGCTGGGGCGGGGATCGTGGCGGGACGGGAGCGGGCGTGGGAGGGGCGGGGCCCCAGAGCACGCAGCCTGACCCCCTTACTCCCCAGACCTCGGAAGAGCTGCTGCGCGAGCACTACGCGGAACTGCGTGAGCGCCCCTTTTACGGCCGCCTGGTCAAGTACATGGGCTCGGGGCCGGTGGTGGCCATGGTGAGTGCTGCAGGGCGGGTGGCGCGCTAACCCTGCGCCCGCACTGACTCCGCGCCACCGACTTCGTCCGCAGGTGTGGCAGGGGCTGGACGTTGTGCGCGTCTCGCGGGCGCTCATTGGGGCCACAGATCCTGTGGATGCCCCGCCCGGCACCATCCGCGGGGATTTCTGCATCGAGGTCGGCAAGTAAGGCTGGCCCCGGTCCCATCTCCCCCGACTGCGCTTCCTGGTAACCCTACACCCGCTCATGCACAATTCTCCCGCACAGGAACGTGATTCATGGCAGCGATTCTGCGGAGAGCGCCCGCCGTGAGATCGCCCTCTGGTTCCGCCCAGATGAGCTCCTGTGCTGGGAGGACAGCACCGAACACTGGCTGTATGAGTAATGGAACCCAAGGTCCGGGCCTCCTCCACAGGCAGAGGACCCAAGTCTGGGCGCCAGGGGCTTCTAAGGTAGAAGTGCTCTAATAGGTTGTGGATGACTTTGCACTCTCTAGGACCCAGAGATGATGCTCTCAGAACGCTCCTGAAACAGGGATCACAGTATTCCTTCAGGACTTCCTACAGGGCAGATGGGTCTGCCCAAGACCTGGCATGCCATTTGCAGCACGCCTAGAAATGCACCAGGGTTGGACCAGCATTTCTTTTTATAATAAACTGAAGAAAACTCTTTGTGCTCACATGGTTTGGATCCAGGGAAACAGGTACTATGTTAAGACATTTATTACATACAGAGCAGGTACATGAGTTTGTTTGCAGGGCCAAAGCCCAGCTGTGCCCAACCAGATAACCCTCAAGTCATTTATGGCCCTGTGGGAACAAAGGATTTGACATACATCACAGTGGAAAGTGGCAGGGCGGTGGGGAGAAGCCTGCAGTGGCACGTGACTGCAGTAGTGCCTGGCTGGGCTGTGGGATGGCTGCCCAAGATCTGTGCTTCTCTGGTGGGAGGGGGGTGGACAGCAGGGCCTGGGGCTGTCCTGGTTAGTGCCTTTCAGAGCAGGACTAAGGCCTGGGCAAGTGGGGAGGCAGCAGTCCAGGGCCATACCTTTCAAAGTAGGCAGGCACATGCTCCTAGAGCCAAGCGAGGTGCCCCCTGTCTTAGCCCTTAAGGCCTCTGCTATCTGCCTGTCAGTTGCCCTCAAAGGAGCAGGCCACACCACCGGCCCAAGGCACTTAGTAGCCTATCTTGGGAGCTGAGCTCCTTGGAGACTGCTTGGGAGGCAGGCCCTGGAGCACACCTTCCCCCACCACCCTGAGGCTAGGCCTGTGTCCTTGGACTGACCCCAGGAGAAGCCAGGGGCTTCCCCTTTCTGAGGCCTGAGCCTGCCCTGGCAGCCTGAGAAATTCCGCCCTAGGGGCTTCCAGGAGGGGCAGGGCTCCAGGGCCTGCTTCTACAAGGTGGACCTTCTGCCCAGGAAGCGGAGAGGGGACATGAGTCAGTGAGGGCCCATGAGAGCCTGCCATATAGAACAATCAAGGGGTTTGAGTGGAATGAAGGCATCTGTCTGCTCAAACAGCTGCCCCAGGGAGCCTGGTTACGTGCTTCCATGCCAGTTTCCAGGTTGGCGTAGGGGGGTTGGGTGGGAGGGGAATCCAGGGAACCCAGGGAAGGCAAGAGGCTGGGCTGGCTCCCTTAGGGCCCCTACCCCTGTGGAGAGCAGGCATATATAAGTAGACTTGGGTGGGGAGACTTGATGGGGTAAAATCCCTGCTTGCTGCTCTGGGGGTCCTGGGAATGAGTGATGGAAGTGTGGAGACCAGGGTATTTTTGGGAGCCACCTGGGGGCTGCCCCGGCCCAGCCCACCCTGGGACTCTGCCTTATTCTGGCCCTGTAGTGCCCTGGAACTGGACTCTGGGTTCAGAACCTAGCCAAGAGCTGCTGGGAAAATTGTGTCCCCAGAGGTTCTGCCTCTCCCACCCACTACCCTCTTCCACCCAGCCAGACCCGCTTTGCTGCTCACCGCCCCCTGCCGGCTCCTGGGCCAGACTTAAGGTGAAAGCTGCAGGTTGAGAGGTTAGAGAGGGACTGACAGGCTGCCTTAAGGAGCAGATCATGGCAGGTGGGTGGGGTGGGGTGTATGTACACAATGGCATCAGGCAGGGGGCGGTGGAGGCCATGCCTCACTCGGGGGAGTAGGACACCTGCCACACAATGATGTGGCTGCGCTCGGCCTTGGACAGCATAGGCTTCACCTGGCTCACTTCCCCTGCATTCTCCTCTGACTCGTCATCTTCTCCATCACCTGGAGTGGAGAGAGAGAGAGCAGCTGCCTGAGGGGTGAACCCTGGCTGGGAATCCCTGGGGCCCGCAGGCAGTGCCCACTCACCGATGCGGAAGTCAATGTAGCCCTCCCCACCGCTCAGCACCAGCACATTCTTCAGTTTCTGGCCCTCTGCATCTGAGGCAGGGGCAGCAGGCCCAGGGCTCTCAGACGGGCTGTCCAGCACGCTGCCATTGAGAGTGGCCAACACATTCCCTGTCATGGGATACAGGGACCTTAGCAGGGCAGCTAGAGTCCCCAAGCAGACTCCTGAAGGGAAGATACAGCTACCACTCTGTAGGATTTGGAGCACAGGCCCTCACCTGGCACTGAGACAAAGAACTTGACGGCGTCACGGTGCCCGTGGAAGCAGAGCTGGGCCTGGGCCATGGAGCAGTAAGGGATGAAGCTGCTGGCCGATTTGTCACTGCTGTCATCACCGTACACGTGGATGACGCCCCCTGGGCGGGCCCCCTCCCCAGATGTGGGGGATGTCTTGTTGGCTGGAGATAGAGCGGGACCCAGAGGGGCTGAGCCCACTGAGAGGGTGGATGGATGGGATCCCCAGCAGAAAAGGGTGAGGGATAGGAGAGCGCATGCCTTTCTGGGGCCCATGGTAAGGGGCAAGGCCAGCCTCAGCCCTGAGCTGTCTTGGGGCTGGGTGATTTTTTTCTGAAAGCAGGAAGCAGGCCTCTGTACTTACCTCGGAGCCCCAGGAGCTGTCCTCGGTGTAGGACCACAGCTGGGGAAGTGAAGGGCAGAGCATGGAGGGGAGAGGAGAGAAGCAGTCACAGGAGGGGTGGGCTGAGGTTGGCTGTTGCCAGGATAGCTCAGCATCCTCCTGAGTGTAGCCTGGCAGAACACGCCCACCCAGGACCCTGCCACGTGCACCCTTTAGCGGCCATCACCATCTCTGCAGATATTTGGGGTCACTCACTCTCAGTCAATGGGATGGAGATGACAACTCCGTTGCCGGTGCCCACCCAGAGGCGGTTGCCGGCAATGAGCAGGGCAGTGATGCGCACAAAGGAGAAGCCCAGCTTGCCCGTGCCTGGAGGGAAAGGGGACGTGGGGTCAGTGCTGTCTGCTGGGACCTCCCTGCCCCACCAGGCTCAGCTCAGCACAGTCTTACCCAGCATCTTGCTGACATAGGGCTCGATGTCCACATCCTGCAGGTGCTGGTGCGTGTGGGCATGGTACAGCCGCAGTGTGGAGTCCAAGCGGATGGACACCCACACCCCGTCACCAATCCATGCCAGCTGCCGCACCTGGCTCTCCCGCCGTGGGTGGGCATCAAATGACTTCTGAGGGGTGACCATAACCCATCAGTGGGAGTGGAGGGAGGAAAGCTGAACCTTCTGCAGCCAAGGCTTCACCTCAATGTCCACCCAGTTTACTGCAACCTTTGCTCTAGCACCTGATTTGCTCCCATGGGTCCAGGCTTCTAGGAGGAGCCCCAGCCACCCACCCCATACCCTGGGCCCACATCTGGGCAGCTGAAGGTAGGTGTGTGGAGCCTATGTGGGTGTCAACCTGACTTGTTTCAGTGTGCAGTAGCTGGTGGGCTCCAGACAGACTGGCATTCACAGCCCAGCTGCCCTGCGCTTGCCTGTGATCTTGGACAAATTACTTCCCTGAGTGCAGTTCCCCTTTACCCCATGAAACCCCCAATATCTATTAGAAAGTATGTCTGGCAGCAAGAGCCCCTTTCCTTCCCTGGAGCCCATGCTGTCAGTGCTTACCTCGATCTGCATTGTCTTGGGTTGGATGACATGCACCTTGTTCTTGTAGCCGCACCAGACACGGTCGTACACAACAGCCATGCATCGGATGGAGTGGTGTGGGTGGCCCAGGTCCATCAGGTGATAATTGCTCAGGTCCCACTGGCCATCTACAGAGAGCCCATCACACATGCTCAGGCCTGGCTGGGGCCCACACTGGCTCACAGTAAGGATGGTTCACACCCCCGACCCGCATGCTCACTGCTACCAGGACTTACCTTCGCCTCGGTGGAAGATGGCCAGAGTCCCATCTGCCAGAGCTACCAGCACTCGTCCTTTCACATGCCTACAACAGAAAGATGATGAGCCAGGCTTAGGCTGGGCCATCCTAGACCCCTCCCGATACCCTGCCCTTGGCTAGGAATCACGTACACCAGGCTCAGCACAGAGTCCTTCAACTTGATGGAGTGCAGACACTTCTTCCAGTTGGCCACAGCTGAGTGCACGTACAGCCTACAGGAGGAGGCTGAGGTAGGCAGGGGGCTTGCTCAGGGGGCCCTCCCCAACCCCTGCCCCAGGACCACACTTACCAGCCATTCTGAGCTCCCAGCCACATGGTGGGTGCAGCACTGCTGCCGGCTCCCTCGGGGTCTCCGCTAGGCTCTGGCTCAGGCTGTACTCCACACATGTTGGCCTCTGGCCCGTTCTCACTGCAGAAAGGGTGATGATTCCAGGGTGGCCCATGGAGGCCTGTCCCCACCCACCTCTGCCAGCGCCCCCTCCATCTCTGCCCCATCTGAGAGAGCCCACCTGCCAGGCTGGGCACTGGGGGGTGGGGCAGGGGCAGGGTCGGTGAAGACGTGCTCTGTGAGGGGCCCAGGCCGCACTGCAGCTGCTTCTGCTTCACTGGGCCCAGAGTCAGGCACCTCTGTGGCCTCCGTGGCCTCCTCTGTGGACTGAGATGGATTGACCTTCCCATTGGCGACAGCTGCTACCTCCCCTGTGGATGCGAGGGGTGAGCTTGACTAGGCAGGGGGAAGAATGAGGGGGCAGAGACAAGGCAGCTCCTGGGCTCGGGCTTAGGACTCACCCTGGCCCTTGTCCAGCACTGGGGTGTCGCCTCGGGAGGAGCAGTTGCTCCGTGGCACGTTGCAGCGAGTGGCACAACCTACCAGGGTGATACCAGCCAGCACGCCGTCCGTACCAGAGTCCTCAGGGTTCAAGTCGCTGTCCAGGAAGATCTCCCCCGGAGGGTAGTCACTGTCACTGGCCGCTGCGGGAAGTCACAGCCCTGTCACCCCATGTTGAGGAGCCCCTACTGCAAGACCAAACCCAGAGCTCATGTCCCAGTGGGCTGTGGGGGAGGAGACAAAGGCTGTCTGTTAAGGCCAACCCACCGTCTTTTAATTGGGTGAGGGTCACACTGTTTTCTCCCGCATTTTTAACAAGACCACCAGCAAGCTCCTGCTTGGACACTCCACTACCAGCTCCCATGTGTCCATGGCATGCCACAGAAGGCAAGTGCCACTCTTCAGGCCTCCTTACTTAACATCCTAGTCATCTTCTGAGCAGCACAAACCCTGCCCCCTGGGAGCTGGCTCAGGCTTGGGGCGGCACTCACCAGGGATGCTAGAGATGCATAGAACGTGGGCATTGCAGACAGTGAACTGGTCTACAACGGTGCCCGGCTGGTTGGCATCGATGATCACCACTTTGCTGGTGGTCAAGGTGCTGGTGAGGATCCACACACGGCTGGAGGTGGCGTCCGTCTCAGGCTCTTTTGCCTGTCAGAGCACAGGAGACCGGGCTGGTGTCCAAGTGTGGGCGACTCTAGCAGCCACATGAAGTTGTGCGGGCCTCCTAGAATCTTCAGGTCTAGCCTTGCCCATGGCCTTAAGGGACATGGCTATCCTCTCCTGTAGCTAAGATGATGAGCACTCAGAACTGCACTTTGTATCTAGGTCGCTGGCACACAGTCTCACTCCACTAGAAAAGACCATGAGCTCTAAGCCATTAAGTCAATGGCCCTCAAATCAAGCCAAGACATAAAAAACAAAGCCTTAGACTCAAAGTGTGAAGCATTTTCTGGAGCCTTCCTGGCTTATGTAGCCCCTTCCACTGCTTCTTTGCAGGTAGTAAAATGTGTTCCTTGTAAGGAAAGAGAAGTCCCAAAGGACCTGATCACTTAGGCCCTCCTGCCTGCTGAGCCTTGGCCCCTCTGAACGTTCCTGCCCACCACAGCTCCTGGCTCCTAGGCGCTGGGCTAGAACTAGGAGGCAGCTCAGGCCTGGGTTTTTACTAGTGGGGAGAAGGGTGCCTCAGGTGAGCCCAGTATCAGGTACTGTCCCCAGCTTTCCTCTGTTTTTGTCACTCCCACCTAGACCCTGGTGCTGAGCATGGCCTGAGTATGCAAACAGCAGAGACTGGCATTGCCCAGCCACCTAGACATGACAAGAGGTGGCAGTCCTGGTCCTGCCTGCCACTCTGACCTTCTTCTTCTCGGGAGACGTGTGGTTACTCTTGGCTTCCCCTTCCACTTCCCGGTCACAGGTCAGAGGGTCGCAGCCTGGTGCGGGCTTGACTCCATTACCAGTGTGGTCTTCGCTCGGTTTCCATCCACTCAAGTTGACACCCGCAGCACACCACAGCTGAGGAAACAGAGGCACGAGGGCTGCACACATGTGATAGGGCCTTTCCCAGCTTCCCAAACCTGCCTGGACTCAGCTTCCAGATGGGACCTCTCCCTGCCTCGTCTCCTTCCCAGTCAGGCCTCACTCACCTTCATGGTCGGGTCTTTCTCCACCAGAGGGCGGCAGTACACAGGGACAGGCACATTCTTCATCCGGGTGTCCTCCTGGCCCCCATTGGGACTCAGCTGCAATTCAGGCAGAGAGGCACTGTGGGAGCGAGGCCTGGAGAGGCTCAGGTTTGGCTACCCATCCTTTCAGAATGCGGGCTGAGGCTGTGGACCCACCTTATGCCCCCACCCCACCCGGTGCATGTGCCTTGCACCCTGCAGCACCTGCTTGTACTTGGCCGGCAGGCTCCAGCCGCAGGCCTGCAGCCGCCCATCGTCGTTGCGCACGTGCTCGCGCACCTGGCGGTACTGCTCTCGCTTCTGCTCCCGCCGGGCAGAGGAGGTGCAGTCACTGGGTGGGCGGGAGGAACAGAGGAGTACTTCTCAGTTGTTGGTGGCCTGAGACCCCATGGGCTTACCCTTCAGAGAGCACCCAATGCCCTGGGAGCTCTCCCTCCTAGACCTGTCCTGTCTTTTCCTGGCCAGTGAAGCATGGCTCCTGGCCATGTTGGGCACCCATCTAATGGGGTGGCTCTCCCTAGCACTGAGCTTGGAAACCACACCTAGCACCTGCTTTCATCCAGGTGCCCAATTCAGCTGTCCCCTTCACTAAGGGCCAGCTGACAGGATCTATAATGCAGCATCCCGTCCCCCTGAATCTTCCCAGGGAAACTTCCACAGACTCTGACACAGGGACAGAATTCTCCACCTTTGTCCTAGAGCCGAATTCTTGGTTTCAAAATGAAGAAAAACACAAAATTACAAATAGAAACTTGTTCTCCAGGAAGAAACCCAACCCTGGAGAAAGACTTCCTATCAGTTCTAAGAATCCTTACAGAGCACAGGTATGCAGGATCAGGCTGCGGTAGGACCTGAACCCCCTGCTTGCAGCAGTGAGGCCCTCAAGAGAGGGGCACAGCCCCCTGGGACCAAGAAGACGAACCGTGAGGGAGTAAAAAGGGACAGCCAATACTCTCACTAAGGGCTGGAGGGGTGCGCAGTGTGTGCTTGGAGAGGTCATGAGCCCTGATGCCTTGGCCAGGGCCCTTCCCACCATGCACCCTATCCCCTAGCATAGTCCCAGAGCAGCCAGGCGGGGCAGGTCCTGCTTCAGCGCCCCAGGGCCACATGCCTCCCCTCCCTTTGGGGCCAAGGGGAGGTACAGGGGAGTGGTGGGACACTCACTCATCGGGGAAGAACTCCAGGGGCCGGCTGCCCGCTGAGATCTGGCATAGGGCATGGCTTCGGCGCTGGCTGAAGCCTGCTGTGGTGGGCGACTTATAATGAATGTTCACTGAAGGGTAGGACCGCTTGGCTGGAGGGGGGCTGGACGAGGAGCTGAAGAGGCGGCTGAAGCTGACAGCACAGGCATAGGAGGTGAGGGGTGGGCCTGGGGTAGGCTTCCCTGACCCCTCCCCAGTCCAGTGCCCAAACTCACAACTGCCAGATGGTGGACTTCTTCTTCTCCTGTACAGACGGGTGCTCTCGGGATGCTCTGTAGGAGAGGGGCAGGGAAGGAGCCCAGCTCAGCTACTGCCCAGTGACACCCATCCATCTACCCTGGCCAAAACATGTGCACTGCACTAAGCCCCACACACCGCCCAGCCTGACCACGTGGGCCCCACTCCTGCTGGGCCCGCTCTTGCCTCGCTTGCAGGGGACCCTTGACCTGGACTCACTGGGAATGGAGCATCAGAGGGGCTCCTGGGCAGGTCACTCAGAACAGAGGGGCCCTGTTACACCAGCCCCAACATGCCCCAGCCCTGCTCTAGCCCGAGGGCATCTGCTTGCCAGGCCAGGGCTACGGCAGAGGCCCAGCTCTCCTGGCCCTCTGCAGGCTGCCACCGGGGAGGCCCGGCACCCTTCCCATCTTCTCAGAAGAGAGGGAGGTGGGGTTCAGGTGATCCTCAGTTCCATCGCCAGGACCCTCTTACAGCTACCACAGCTCACATATGGAGATGGGAGCACATCATTGGGACCCACCTAATCATCTCGGTCCACCGCACAGCCTCCTGAAGCTCCATCAGCCGCTCCTTGTACTGGTTGCGCTCCATGAGCACGCGAGCCATCTCCACCCGCGTGAAGCGGCGGCGCTGTGCCATGGGGATCTTGTCCTACAGGGGAGAGGCACTGCTGTTCAGCCAGCGAGGGGCCAGCTGGAAGGTCAGTCTGGTGCCCTCAAGGCCAGGTCACACCACACTTCCTCTCAGGCTGGTCTCTGGGTGTGGGCTAATCCAAGTGTGGATTCCCAGAGATCCTCAAGCAAAAGGGTGGTGAGGGGGTGGGCAGGGGGACAGGAGACATGGGAGTCTACCTGTTGACAGGGCCACCTTCTTTCCAGAAGGTCACAGGATATACTTGAGGGGTACAACAGGGACTTTTACTACAGGTCTCTAGACACCGAGGCAATCCCAAATGCCTCTGCTCAACATTAACAGGTGGGACTAGTCCAAGGTGGAACCGCAGGGAGAGAGGTTCTAGGAAAGGACCAGTGAGCAGGACCCGAGGTCACCATAGTCAAGGGTGTTCTTGTGGATCCGTGAGGGGTTTACTATTGGTGAGTTGAGTGGCAAGACCAAGTCTACTTCTGCAAAGCTGTGCTCCGGGCAGCCACAGGCTGGCCAAGGGGCAATGGGGCCCGGCCAGTGAAGAGCCACCAGATGAGTGAGGCATGCACCTTCCCCATGCAGCCCCCACCATATGCGGCCCAGACCCCACACAAGCAAGCAGAGGCCCCGAACAGGCACCTCTTTCCTGTGCCACATGGGAAGGGGCTGGGGGAGCTCCATAGTTCACCTGCAGCTTTGTTTCTCTCCTAGAGTATCTGGAGTGACGGGCTACATGGGATGGGCAAAAGGAGCAGCTACTATTTCCCGAGGACCTGCTGTTTGAGCCACATCCTGACATAAGCATTATGTGACCACAAAAATCACAGCTAAGGAGTGGTGAGGTCCAAATTCACTTGGGGTGAAGCCTCATGCCTGGCCCCGCCCAGGGAGCAGAGGGACCAGCTTTCCTTAGAACATTCCATGCACCTCAAGGGGAAGGTGCAGGCAGATGAGTAGTCTGGGGCAGATGAGCAGTCTGAGGGCCTCACAGTTGTTCTATCTGGAGACAGTGCTGACTGATGCTATTTCTGTGCCTATCTCTGCAAGTTGGAGCATATGGGGCAGCAGCTGCATTGTGAAGGCAGGGAGACCCTGCTTGTGGCTGTGCAAAATGCATCCACTAGGACTGGGGGCTGAGGGGGGCTGGTTCTGACTTCACGACATCCCGAGGGGGATGCTTCTGGGTGACACTATCACACAGGTGGAATGCGAGAGGCCCAGAGGCCCAGAAGAACAAGCGTGTCCCACCCCACAGCCACCCCCCATGCCCACATGTTAATAGTGGAATATACCAATTCTGTACAGAGATAGCTGCTTACATCCTCCCCCTCTTCTTTGGGCTCGCGGCGGGCAGTGATAGCCTCCGACTTCACTCTGCAGGACAAGAAGGAAGCCAGGCAAGGGTAAGAGCCTCCTGGGTGCTGGTCCAGAGGCTGTCTCGCCTCTCAACCAGGTTCTGGGCTCTCCCTTCAGGTTCTAGGCCCTGAGCATTCCTGCCAGTGACCTGGGAATGGATGGCCCTGAAGCCCTGCTCACGTGTGCCCTGAAGCCCAGACATCTGTCCTGGCTGCTCCAGCCAAGGAACAGGACTTCCCCTCAGTGGTCAAACAATGTTGAGAAGGCAGAGCCAGCTACTCCCGAGCATGGGAAGCTCTGGCTTCAGGCAAGCCCAGAGCAGATCTGGCTCCCACTTCCACAGGGACAGGTGCCACTTGCCTGGGGCCCTCCTCACACCTCCCCTTTCCCCTTTACCACTCCAGGAGAATGGGATGAGAATCAGGCTGAAAGAGAAAGGCTATAGGAAAGAGCAGACCGTGAGGGAAGAGACCCCATAGCTTCTCAACCGGATTGCATGGCCGAACCTTGGCTGATCCAGGGATGAGGAGCAGAGGGGAGCATGGGATACCAAGGGCAGGCAGCCCTCAATCTTCCCCTCCCTCCTTTTGAATGAACTGTAATGGTGTGAGCGCAGCAGGAAGACCCAGCTGGGCCACCAAAGATAGAGCACCCAAGACAGTGGGGAGCGCCTGGCAGATAACACAGAAGTTGGGTGGGTGGGGTAAACATGAGATACAATTGAGAGAGAATGGGAGGCTGAGAGGTGAGCATGTAAAGTGGGCGACTTTGGGAGGGAATGACCTATCCGGGTATAGCTGGCAGAATAGATGCCAGAAACTGCCCCCTTCCCAACAGAGGAAGCTGGGGGTAAGGCTCTGTCTCTCCATGACAGATGTCCCTGCCTCCTCTGGGAGCCCTACCCTACAGCCTGGCAGTGTCTGCTCCCAGCCTTGCTCACCTCCTGAGCTCCTCCTCCAGGTCCTTGATGCGGCTCTCCAGCCTTAGTTTGGCCTGCCTGGCTGCTTCCAAGTCCCCCTTCAGCACCTCCTGTTCCCCTGACAGCTGGTCCACTTTGGCGATAAGGTCATTCTTTACCACGTTCAGAGCGTTTCTTTGCAAAGGCAGAAAGATCAGAGTTCTATGTGAACTAGCATATACATTATGTGATGGGGGGTCTCAGAGGGGTCTGCCCGCACTGCGTATCTGAGAAAGCACATCCTGGTCCAGAATATGACAAAAGGTGGTGATCACATGGCCCAGTTAAAAGCAGTGACCATGCCATCCTCTCCCCAGGAGGGGCGAGCTCAGCTGTCTGGGTCCAGGTCCTCTCTGGAGGCCGCCCTCGGGGCTGGGCTGGCACAGTTGTCACAGGGAGGCCCTGGTGGAGGGCTGTCTCGGCAACTATGGCACTAAAGAGCATTCTTACTTGGTTTCCAGAAGCTGTGAGTTCTCCAGCAGCAGATTCCCCACTTCCTTGCCCATTCCTGAAACAAAAGGCTGGGAGGTATTGTGCCTGCTGAAGCCAGACCCTGATGTCACCACACCTGCCTCAGAATAACAAAGATTCCCCGGAGGAGGGGAAGGGAGGACCCACCCCTGGGAGGGCCAATGAGGGGGGATAAAGGCCAGAGGTCCAGCCTGCAGGAAGACCAGCTGCAAAAAGAGGCCAAGTAGACCATGAGAGAGGCCTCTGCTGGCCTTCACCCAGCAATGCAGTCAGACATGGATCTACTGTGTGTGAGCGCCAACGGGGTCCCAGAGTGCCTTCTGGATGGCACTGAGCATGTCCCCACTGCCTTGATGAATGCAGGAGCCCTGGGCTTACATTCTGGACCATGGAATTGGGTTCCCATAGCTCTGTACAGACATGAAATCTGTGTACCAGCAGGGCCCAGATGGCACCAGCCTGAGCGCTCCTGAACTGTCTCTGTGCAGGCACCTGAATCTCTGCCCCCCATCCTAGCATTACCCTTTCCCCCACCCTGTGGTTTCCTGGCCCACCATGAAGCTGCTCCCACCCCAAAGGAATGGAGGTTAGAGCTGTGGTGATAGGAACAGAGAAGACAGCACGAGATGCAGAGAACACCTGGCCAAGGCGATGGGATGGCCTCATGGCAGGTGCAGCCCTCCACTGGGGATAGTAGCAGAACTGGTGGGACCTGGCCTGAGGCAGTGGGGTCAGCAGAAGACACAGGAAAGAGTGAACATGAAAAGGACAGTGCTCCCTGGGGCCAGTGCCCAGAAAGGCTGACCTGACTCCTCTGTGGTCAGGTCCCAGAGTGGACCCACAGACTGAGCTCTCTGCAGGCATGTCACAAAGCCCCCAAAGTATTAAATCTAATCCTTTCAGATAGCCCCTCCTATTCACTTCCCTCTGTGGTCCAATGCAACCATGAGACAAGATGAATACAGCAGGTTCAGCTTAGGGTTCTGCTTGTCTCCATTCTCATCTCCTTGCCTCATACAGGGCCTGCCTCCCTCTTGGGTGAGATGCTGCAGGCACCAGGCTTACCTCGAACAGGCTCAGGGGGGCCCCCAGGGGCCAGCCTGCCTGCCCTGAGCTTATGGGAGCTCAGAGAGGCTGGGGCTGCCCTGCCCCTCTTCAGTCCACCAGGGGTCTGCTCTGAGGGAGGCTGCTGGAGAGGTGAGGCAGAGGCCCCTACTCCTTATCCCAGAAATCCCTGCTGACCCCACTGCAGTTCCACCATGCAGAACAAAGCAGACAGCTTATGAAATATGAGAAGTGTCGGGCAGACAAAGGAAGCCCGAAATGGGACAAACACATATTGAAACAGGGCCTTGGCCTTACCAAAAAAATCATCGCGCACTATGGGAGCCATCCCGGTCCCAGGTCCCACGGGGAGATGGGCAACCAGGGCGGGAGGAAGGAGCAGGGGAGAGGAAGGGAGAGAAAACAAGCGCATTAAGCCCTGTGTGGACAGCAGATGGGGGGTATTTTAGGACTACTTCTTGCTGGGTTAGGGGTGGATGCAGAAGCAGGATGGGAGAGAACTGGCTACTCCTTCCAGAAAGTTTATCCTTGGGTTGTACAGATCACCAGGCCAAAAGCACTTGCAGTGAGGTGGAAGGACACCTTACACCACAACCACGGGTGGTGAGGGGTCGGGTAAGGACAGCAGTCCCTGCAGGGAGGGAAAGCTGTGCCCCGGACCGCATGCCTTTGCATACTTCATACATTGCGGAGGCCACACTTGGGTGGGTGGGGCCTCAGAACCTCCTGCTGCAAAACAAGAAAGCAGGAGCTCGCACCACCTGCCACATGAGGAAAGAACCCCTGACCTGCACTTGGCAGGGGCCTGACGGGAACCCTGACTTCGGAGGGGCACCTGACAGAGGGAAGATACTGTAGAACTAGGCTGGCAGGCCTTGTCCAGGTAACTGTCCTCTGCTTCTAATGGCTCTGTAGAAGCTTAAGAAATGGCCCTGGGGAATTCTTGGCCTTTGAGAAGACGAGGTCAGGGCACAGCTTCTCCCTCAGATGTCAAGGTCACCATCAGTGGGCTAGTGGAACAAACCAAAATAAACTCCGAGCAACGGCAGTTTGGTGAGCAAAAGCACGTATGCCTTAGTGGCCTGGAACGAAATCAGGAGGAAACAGGCTGCACAGCCAGCAGTGACCAGTGTGACAGCATCAGGGAGTATCCCCGGAGCACCACCTCACTCCATCTGGACTTTACCGTGGGGAAGAGTGGGCACCAATCAGACAGAGATACACACCTGAGAACTCTCCTGGGGCCATGTCCAGCGAAGCACAAAGAGACGGGGAAAGGAAGTGACAAAGGTCAATTGGTGACTGAAACCAACAAAATAAAGAAATTCTTATTAAAGAAAAAGCAACAATGATCAGCCATTTCCATGTTGAAGGGCATGAAAGAATATGCGCAAATGTCACCAGGCCTGTGGTGACAAATCCCACTTAGGGCAGAAACCCTGAAGGAAGAGGGAAGTCAAAATGGAATGTCCCTCAGATCCTTGGGGGACCCAGAGCACCCGCATACCCAGGGTGGGTGTGGGAACCTAAAGCCTGCTTACCCCATCCCCATTACCCACTCATCAGGAGGGCCAGCCCTTTACAGACCTGACAGCTAAGGCTTGAGTGTGTGTGTATGTAAGTGGGTGTGTGTATGCATGGTTGTGCGTTGAGTGGCTGTGCACATGTGCATGTGTGTGGTTGTAGATGGATACATATGCGTGGTTGTGTATGTCCGTGTAATGGTGTAGTTGTGCACATGCAGGTGTGTGTGCATGTGCATGGGTGAGTGGCTGTGCACGTGGGTGGGGTACCAAGTGAGTCCAGCCACAAAGGAGCTCCCAGAGTGACAGAGCTCTCTGACAGATGTGCACTTAGCATTGTGGGGTCCCCTGACCAGCACAAGTCTTTCAGGACAGGCACGACCTCAGGAAAGGGGTAACCAGAACACAGGGCCCTACTGTGTAGGGAGGAAAACACTGAGTTAGACAGCAGAGGTAGGGGTGGGGCGTGTGTGGCTGGCATGTGCTGTCCTCACATGGGTCCAAACCACTCTCTGATATCCAGCCGAAGATCTGATGAGACAATACTATTCCATGGGTTCGTTTCACACAGAAAAGAAACGGTATAAAAAGTCACTTGACTTAAATGACAAAATACATACATTGTTGTAGGAATTCAAATAAAGAAGTATATCAATTCAAAAGGGCCCTCACTTATTTCTCTTGCTAGGGCAACCACTATTAGCCTCTGATGTTCTTCCTCTTAGACATCTTTCTAGATAAACATCGAGTTTTAAGAGACAACATCACAGCCACGTTATCTATCTTCTTGGGCAACCTGCTTTCACCTAACACCATTATGGGACTGTGCATGTCAAAGACCCTCTGTCACCTTGAATGCTTTGTCATATTTCTATATAAGGGCTGTCTCATCATTTACTACGGCTCTCATTCCTTTAGTAGCTATTTAGGGCATTTGTGGGCATGACCACCCAGGATACCACAATGCACAACATCATGTGTGGGCAAGGTGGCCCTGTTTGAGAACCTGTGGTCCTGATCGCTTTGAGTCTCCAGCTGCCACCTCACACTGCCAGTGGCACTCTACCAGGTGCACAGTCATCTTCTAACAGAGCTGCTTAATTTTTGTCAATAATTTAAGGAAAAAGAGTTATCTCTATTTTCTCTTAATTTTCTTATCAGTATTATTCCTGAAATTGAGCATCTCTTCATGTTTGTTAGTATTTTCTGTGAATTTCCTATTTTATCATCTGCCCATTTTCTATTTTACTTGACTTCTTTCAATTATAATGATGGAGATCACACACACACACACACACACACGCACACACACACACAATTTTCATGTCGATGTTTTCCTCTATGGCTATGACTACGCAGAGAGACCTAGATTATGAAAATACTCTCCAATATTCTTCCAGTCCCATCATCCTTGTATTTTTATGTTTAAAACCTTTAATCCACCTCGATATTCCTTTTGTGTATGGTATGGGGTTGGGATAACACTTCATTTTTCTCCAAGTGGCTGTTCAACTAATCCAGTACATATATTAAATAACCCACCCATTTCCCAATGACTTGAAATGCCACATTTGTCATGTATGAGCTCCCACAGGGCTCCAGGTCTGTCCTCAGCTCTTCGGCAGGCACTCACAGAGGTACTGGTTAACCGCTGCCCCAGAGCTGCCTGTTATCATCATCATGGCTTTACAAAATGCTGGTATCTGGAGTGACCATTCTGCCAAATTGTTTTTTCTCAAAAATTTCTGGGCTATTCTTATACATTTACTTTTCTGGAAGACCTTCAGAATCCATTCATACAGTTCCAGGAAAAAAAAAAAAAAAAAACAACTGTCTGGGCCTTTTTACTGGAACTGAATGAATTCATGTACACACAATGGGTGATCTGTGATATCACCTGACAGATTTACCTAGCTCAGTCTTTAAATCCAAGAACATGTCATAAGTCTCTATTTATGTGAGGCCTCTCTTATGTTTTTCAATTATGTTTTCTAATTCTTCACATAGGTCTGTCTATGTATCAGGGTTATTTCTAGACATTTTCTAGGTCCAGTTGTTATGTGGGTGGGACCTGCTCCTGGACTCATGCAGAGGAGCATGAAAGTCAGAGCAGCCTGTGTAGAGCTTCAGATTCTAAGTGATGCATGGCAAGTTGCTCAGCTTCTCTGTGCTTCTGCTTCCTCACTTGTGAAATGAAGATGCCATCTCTTTAGGGCTGGCTTGCTGTGAAATTCCCTGGTAAAGTACCTGGCATCTTCTAGTGCCGCCTGGTCAGTAAGTATTAATTCCCTTACTCTCCCGGTATGCCAATTCTAAGATTCATATTTTCATACCTTAACATTTCTGGAACTGTAAATGAGTTTTATAATCAATGACATGTTATAGTTTAATTTGCAGCAATATTTTTTTCTTGGCGATTTCTACAATAATGGTGTATCCTACAATCGGTTGTGTTGTGGGTTCAATGAAATATACTAACATATGCCTACCCAGGGTCCTTTTCCATTCTTCTTTGCTAAAGGAATTCATAGTCCAAATGGCAAGATAGGCATGAAACAGCCAGTCCAGGCATTTAGAGCTTGGGGATACCACCATCAACCATACCAACTGCCTTAAGAAGCATCTCACTGCTTAGATAGAACATTAATATGTTTCTAAAATTAAAGGATCTTTCTATTGTGAAAACTGTCACAAAACCAAGACTGACAGAGCCACCCAGTGCCCTAATTTCTTATAGGTTTAGCAGCCACACAGAGAACCTAGAGTCAGGTGTTCACTCCTTCAACAGGTATCTTCTGAAATATGGTGATGGGGGACCAGGACTCCCATCACTGACATTTGCTTTAGCTGAGCCACTCTCTGGTGATGGGGTCCCTCAAGCAAGGGAACTAGAGTAGACCCCAGCTCATTCCTCCACCCTCGGGGACACAGAGCAGGCCTCCTGGCATCAGAGCTCCAGCAACAGGTCACGATGTCCCTTTGACCTTCCTCAGCTCCTCAAGGCTGTCTGACTTTCACATGTTCATTTTCCCCTAGGCTCTGGAAAGGCACCAAAAGCTCCATCACCCGAGGGTATGGTCTCATTCCAACCAGATGGCCATTGTCCTGCAAAGTATTGCAGTATAAGTGCCAAGCGCACAGCGACTCATGCTCTATCACCATAAGAGAAAAAGGTCTTGGTTTCCAGTTCCTCGGAACAAAGGCCCATTGGATGTACTGGTTAGGTGCACCTCCAGAGATTCAGTGTGCGTGACTATGTTACAGTTTCAACCCCCATGCCTTCTAACTCTGCTGATATGTGGCCTTTCCACAGCCACAGCCAGCCCAGTGGGTACAAGTGCGGAAGTGACAGCCAGGCCCCGCCCCTACTGGCGTGAATGCAAATCCAAGGCTAGCACCCTCAACATGAAGCCATCCCTCAAGAGTCCACGCCCTTCAACTTGGGGTTCCCACGTCTAGAAATCTGTGCTAAAGAAACCATCAGAGATGTGAATAAAAATGTATGCCTGTAGGTGTCCATGAGAGCAGTATTTAAACAGCAAAAATGAGAACTGAAAGAGAAATGATTAGGTAACTTACAGTCACACAGAGGAAACAAAGTTAAAATGTGTAGAGGGGGTTCAGAGAAATGGTAACGTCACCCACAAAGAACAGGTGTGAGCTGACAACCCATGTCCCCTGTGTTCCATGGAACTTGGGAGAGTGTCATCAAGACATGAAACAGTCATCATGGCATGGGGGAGGGTGCCTTGATTTTTACTCTCTCCTTGACAATTTTTGATATTTTTTGAATATTATAATAAGCATGTATCTTTTTTCCAAAAATTAAAAAAGCCTAAAAATAGAATATATATGGTATTATCTGAGTTATATATAAAGAGTAGAAGGATGTCAAAATATTAAAAATAACTGCACCAATTAGATATTTCTGAATAATAAGTTTCCATATACTTTGAAATACATTTTTTACAATGCTTATGAGAAAAATTCCGTTAAAAATATATACTGCTAAAAGTGGACATATTGTTCCTGATCTTAGACAGAAAGACTTCTGTTTTTCACCACTGAGTCTGGATGGACTTTACAATATTGAACTGTACACTTAAAAATGGGCAAATTTAATGTGTATTTTATCACAATTTAAAAACTAGCTGAAAAAACTTCTATCTCAGGCACAAGGTACTGAACACCCCAGACAATGATGCTCCCTGGTGGTCCCCCTACCCCAAGTAAGACAATCAGCTTATGAAAAGAACCAAGAGGTGGCCCCAAAGCAAAGAAAGTAACAATCTGCCAGATCAAAAATGCCAGCCAGACCCTTGCACGTGGGCCCAGGCCTGGCAATGTCTGTAGCTGGAGGGCTGGCCAAGCCATTGGGAACAGCACTGTCCAAACAGAGGGGCTCAGCAAGGAGCCCAGACTGGCTCCAAAACACCCTCAAGTCCCTGCATGGCGAACATCAATGTTAATCAGTGGAGTGACAGCCACAGAAAGACTAGCAATACAGACTTTAATCTGAGACAGCAACGGCTCTGCCTACTTGGGCAGCAGATGACAAAACATGGATCATAATGTCAGAGGCAGCCCTCAAAGATTCTGGAAGTATCTGGAAGAATCCCTATCACTCTGTGCTATGACCTGCCATGTGTGCAGCTGAGGCAGCCGCCTTGGTTCCAGATGCTGCTCCCTCCTGAGCAATGAGGACAGAGAAGCCCCCTTCTCCGTGAGCCACTTCAGTGGAATTGTGTGTCGGGCACACACAGAACCACTGCTCCCCTGAGAACACAGCCACATTCTGTCCTTGAAGCTCACCTTGCTGGGGGTCTGAGTGGGGAGGAAGAGCTGAGCTGCAGCCCCTGGGCTCCTGGAGCTCTTCCTGCAGCAAGGCTTCTGGAACAAGGCTGTTTCTCAAGACTCAGGCTCCAGACACATGGTTGGGGACAGAGGTCCCCAGGGATCGGGGGCAGGGAGATAGATGGTTGGGGACAGGAAGAGGTTAAACCCCACTGAGAGACTACTGTGGTGACACTTCTGACTTCCCACCTGCTGCACTGGATAGCCATGCAGGCAGCCCTCGGCTACCAGCAGCCACCTGGCAAAAACCAGGCTCTCTACACGTCTGATAGCCGTCCTGGGTTGGGAGGGACAACCAGGAGTGAGTCCACATTGGGCGGCTGGCTCTGCACCCACCTCAGACCCTGGCGTGGGGAGCTGGTGGAGACCTGAGGTGCTGAGGGCATAAATGCCCGTCTCTGGCATTTTCCTGGCAAAGTGGAGGAGTTGGCCACAGCCCCCTCCTAACACACTCCTAGAAAATGGACCGCCTGGGTAGAGGCTGGACAGGGCTGGGGCTGAATGCTAATGCACATGGGTTTCTTTCTGGGTGAGAAAATGTTCTAATACTAGATAGTGGCACAACTCTGAGCACACTCATACCCACTGAACTGCACACGCTGTAAGTGGCTGAATTCCATGGTGTGTAAAACATATCTCAATAAAACTGTAAAGAGAAGTTCCTAGTTCATAGCAGACAGAGATTTTGCTTTCACTACAAACAAAACCAACAACAGCCCCAGGGCCCTGGGATCACAGGACAGCTTGTGTTTACCTAGTAGGTCAGCCCCTTCGTCCACATCCCCGATGACTTCGGACCCTGCAGTCGACAGCTCGTGGTACAGGGAGTCAGTGTTGATGCCAAAAGCCTTGTTGACGATCCCTTGAGTTGGACTATGAGGATACATAGCAGGGAAGGGCAGGGTGAGTGGGAAGCATCAATAGGCCTTGTGTGGGGACCCTCTGATCCCCCCAACAGGTGCTCAATGCCAACACTGCTTGTGTGGTATGGGCGTGGCAGGAAAGAGTGGGTCAGTGCCCCAGATGTTCTCCCACTGGTGGAGGCTGTGAGGGCACCCTCACCAAAGGCACTGACTCCCACTGTGAATGCTTCGCCCACCAGGACCTGGATCCTGGACCCAGTATATACCTGTTTCCAGTGCGATCCAGGCGGGGCTCCCGACCCATATCCAGTTCTGGGGTGGAGTCAATAATGTCTTGAACATCAGACCACTCGTCACTGCTGCCCATGCCTGGGGGACACAGTGGGACTGGGGTCAGGGCAGTTCTTTGCACTACTCAGGCTGCCCCCCGGCCCCATGTCTGGAGATCTCCATCAGACCACCGCAGGGCAGACTGTCAGGAAAGGGCTCTTCCCACACTGGTGGCTGATGGGGGTGTCCCCTGGAACTGTGCCTCCTTCTTATGACCTCATCTGAACAAGCTCAAAGTCCTGATTTTTCTCCTCTCTTTTCTCTAGTTAGACTGTGTTTGTTGAATGATGATGCTCTATTGTAAGAAGCTGGTGTGTCCCTCACATTCATATGTCGAAGCCCAAACCCCCATGAGATGATTACAATAAAATAAGGCCATTAGGGTGGGCCCTGATCCCATCTGTGTCCCTATAAAAAAGGGATTAGGATGTAAACACACAGAGGGACAGCAATGTACGAACACAGAGGGGAGATGGCATTTACACACGAGGGAGGCCTCAGGAGAAACCAGACCTACTAACACCCTTGATGGCTGACTTCTGGCCTCCAGGACTGGAAGAAATAAACATCTGTGGTTTAAACCACACAGTCTGTGGTGTTTCAGTGGCTTGAGTGGCCTAATAAATAGATGTACCAAAACTACAATCTGTAGGAGGAAGAAAAATATCTCCAGACGAGAAGGCCAAGAAGGCAGGAGGGCAGGTGGCAGGTAGGTGCACCCCCTTCACAGAGCCCAGGGCGCACCAGTGGCCGAGGTACCTATGCTGACGTTGCGCATCTCCTGTGTGACCTGGACCTCCATGTTGCGGCTGTTCCGCTTCTCTCGAGTCCGCTTGCTGTTCTTGGTGCCAGCGCCATAGTCCCCCAGGGGCTGTAGGCTCTCGTTGAGGGGCGTGACTGCGGCCGAGGGCACGGAGGACGTGGGTGTGTTGGACTTGGTGCCTGTGGTGCTGGGTGTGGCAGCCGCTGAGGACTGGCCCGACTCAGACATCTCATCTTGTGGACACTAGGGCCAAACATAGGAAGAGGGGAAGCTCATCGTGCAAGTCACTGCCCCTTGCAGCTCCAGGTCAGGCCAGGCAGACCGCAGAGGCATGAGGCCTCTTCACTTGGCTTCTCTGCCACTTGGTCACAATAAAACAGTGCCCGGACTGGAAGGGACAAGAGGACCCCTACTTTTCAGGTACTTGGCTTATCCAGTCGCTGCCTCTACTTCTCCAGAGGCAGTTGCCACATTATTTAAATAGTTTAGATCAGGGCTTTCAGCTTGTGCACTCTCCAATGATGCCACGTGTGATGGACATGAAGCTACATGGATATGGCAGGCAACCCTTTGCAGCCAGTGGGTGGTCAGAAACAAGTTGCAGCCCTGAGTGGACAGAGCGCTCTAACAGGGTCAGGGTAGAGGCCTTCTGACCCAGCTATCACTCTGGTGTATAGCACTGGGCAGCTGTCCCACCCGCTCCTTTGTCCTGCTTCCCCATCCTGGCCACAGTCAGAAGCTGTGAAGGGGTGCACCTTCCCAGTTCTGCCAGTCATGGCTTCCTAAATAGAGAGATCAGTGGACATGTAATGCTTAACTCCACGACTCAACTGGACCAAAGTCTACTGTACACAAATACAAACACATTGAAATTTCACTTCCACAGAATGGGACGTCCCTGAAACATCCCAGGAGTGAAAAAAGACTAGATTATTAAAAAGTGCAATCGACAATTAAGAATCTCATGGAGAGAACACTTACTTGAATAAGTACAGGACATGAAACAAACACATACTTCAGTCTTTCCTAGTGGAACTATTAGACAATCACAATAAAAACAGTCCCCACTCCTCTATTAAACTAATATCAATAACCCCTGACTCACTCCAAGCAGGTGCCCTGGGGCCTCCCAGCAGTCTGTGGGAGGCAGTTCCCCTGAGTCCTGCCCCCTTCCAAAGTGCTGAGAAGGAGCACGGCCTCAGGAGGAGCTGAGGCTCCTATGATGGGGGTGCTGCTGAGAGGTGGTTCATGGGGTTTACCCAAGTCACCTTGTGGTGCCAGTTCATACGGTTTCCTCAGAGCGCACATTTCTAGGGGAACTTTCTAACATAGAAAGGGCTGATGAGGGGGGTGTCCGGCCCTCTACATAGAGCTGGATGAACACCAGGACCAATTTACACCCACCTGTTAACCAGGAAGGACTGGCCTCTAGGTGACAAGGAGCCAGAGCTGGTTGGGAGGCTTCTGAGATTTGCCTTTTCCTGACCCTGCTGATCACAGCCAGGCTCACGACAAGACACTGCCTCTCCCCGGGATGGTTATTTCTGGCATAGTTTAACAGGCTCCTGAGACCTCTCTACCAGGAATTTCAAAATTACACATCCTCCTCGAGGCAGGGCTCTCGACCTGGGAGGCGGTATCCCCAGGGGATGCCTATGATGTCTGGAGACATTTGTGGTCACTGCCAGGTGGTGGTTTGAGTGCTCTTGGCATGGAGTGGGTAGAGACTAGGGGTACCACTCCACATTTCCACAGTGCATATGGTGGCCCCAAAGCCCTGGACTGTGGGTGTGCTGAGGTGAGAAGTCCTGCAAAAGAGCCTGTCCCTCACTCCCTAGAAGCCCCTCTGCCCGAACATTTCTGTTTAGTTTTGGGTTCTACAGCCCAGGGTCAAACTGAGAAGAAAAAATCCTTTCCTCTTCATAGCATCACGCATACTGAAAGCTGTGATGGCCCCCTAAGTACTGTCACTCCACATCACAAGCACCGGGTGTCCCATGGAGAGGGCACCCTCTGCTGCCATCCGGTCCTGTGCTAGCACTTGAGGAGAGATGGGTGCAGGAGACCGGATGCATGGGAATTCCAGGAAGACCGGGGAGGGGACATGTGGGAGAGTCCCTCACAGAACCACACGTTTTCCGGACCACCTTCCTCACTGGCCACATTCCCCAGCCTGTCTGTCTGAGACTCTCAAAGTCGTGTCTGTGGATTTTCCATGGGCCTCCTTGATCCATGTAATCACAGTGGAGAGTTCTACAACATAACCAGGCCTCCCCCAAGCTCCCCTAGCTCTGTTACCTATGGGTCACCACTTACCCACGGGACACTCCCCCTGGCCACCACTTACCTAAAGGCAAACCTCTCAACCTCCTAAACATCAACGTGTAGCAGTGACCTCCAAATGCAAAGAACCCAAACTCTTAGCGGTCTTTCCTCACCATGAGTAGCCACAATTGTTTGGTTAAAACACTGAAAATACAGTATATAAAAACAAACAAACAAACAAACAAAACAAAAACAAAAAATTAAGAAATTAGAAAAACCTTAAAACCTAGAACATGAAATTAAACAAACTTAAATGTACTTGTTTAAAAAAAAGTAAAAATCAAATAAAATACACCTAAGGACTAAAACATAAAACACTATGATTTATTAAGAAAAAGACTATGTCAGACAACTTAGTGGGAGAGAAAACAGCTGTTGTCAGAAGAAAAGCTGGCTCAGACGTGGGCAGGAGGAGCCCAGAGTGAGAGAGAGAGGTCCCTAAGCCTTTCTGAGGCTCATGTGGCTTCTTCAAGAGCTTCTAGGGAGGCCCTAGCTGCAGGCCCAGTTTGGGTTTGAGTGAGAGTGAGTCCAGGACCCCATAGACCTCTGCCCTTCTTCCTAGCCCCACCCTCTGGCAGGATAGCCGATAACTGGCGGTAAGTGCCAGAGGTCAAATGTCACAGAAACATGCTCACTCCCTGGAACAAGAGCAGAAATGAGTGGGATCATTTTCTGACAGAGCTGATAGCGTACAGCCACCTCTTGCAGGCAAGCTGGACATTCAGAGGTGGAGGACAGTCAGCAAGGCACTAAAGCAGGAAGAAAGCTTCCAGGATGTCTGAGCCCCACGTCCACAGCTCAACCCCGCCCAGCGGCCAAGGCACTTTCCCTCCCACAGGCGTCTTCCAATGGCCTCTGTGGGAAATCCACCAGCTCCAGGTTCACCTCCTTCACCCCTAAGGGTGGCATCCTTATATGGTGACGGGTCAGTATCCTGTCCTGCCACAGCCTGCCTTCACCAGACAGGCTGAGCTCACAGAACAAAACTGGCTGCAAGAGGCTGGGGCCCTGAACGAGTGAGAGGCCATGGAAAGTTCCTGCCTTTTGGCTTTTTCCGGGCCCCCCATTTCAGTTTGATTTCGCCTTCTCAAACTCAGAGAACCAGAAGCCGTTAGCAAAGACAGGTGAGTAAGAACATCCCAGAAAAGAGAAGCTGCCTCTTGATCTTTGACTCTCCTGATTCCAGTGCAAACCTCAGACACCAGAAGCACAATGCATTCTGGGCTGAAGTCCAGTCTGGCCACAAGGCTCATACTTTGGGGTGTGTTTGGAGGACAGTCACTAAGCTCAGCCCTAATAGATGCAGACAGGTCTCGCCTAAACTAGTAGGTAGCAATGGAAGGCCACAATCACCCTGAGCTGGTTGGGTTTCTCCACTGCTGTCATACCTGAGGGAGGGGTCCCAGTAACCCAAGGAAAGCTGCAAAGGGTTGTATGAAAAGAATGGGCTTTCTGAATGGACATGGGGCAACAGGAAGAAGACCCCCACTCCATGGCACGGCTACAAAACCTGGTAGCTGGAGCTGAACTGCAGCTGGCCGAGGTCACTCAGGTGCCAGTGGTCCCCCGAAGGCACGAGTTTGCCCCCCATCTGTGCACGTACCATGCCGTCGGTCAGGGGGAAGACATTCAGAGAGGTGGGGCGCTCCTTCCTGCTGAGATGTGAGGGAGAGGACAGGAAGTGGATGGTTAGACAGTGGCTCGTGAAATGAGAACTGAGCACTCTTACTGCACATGCAGATGCCTATTCTGCAGACGGAGATGCTCTACATGACTTGGGGACAGAAAAGTCAGCTGTGGGGAGGGTGTGATCTTCTGGGCAGCCTGTCACAACACAGGGACTTCCTCTCCCCTCTGATCTAGAGCTAATCCTTAATCAAAGGTGTTTGCACATTTGAGGGACTCTGCTGCACTGTGATCTATGATCCTGTATAACACTTCCCCATCCGCTATGCTATGATTTATAATTTTTAGTTGTTTTGATTTTAACAGACAGGTATGTATGCTAAGACACTCCACAGCAGTGCTAGCGAGGGGCCCTTCGCCATCATGGCCAGCACTGACCAGTTCCTCAGAGTGGCAACTCTTACAATGACTGTCTTCTTACGTGGAGCTCAGGTTTATGTCTTAGAGCCAAGCATAAGGAATCAACCCCTGCTGGCCCTGTTCTGTTCCTTGTCCCCAGCATACCCAAGGCCCCTGCACCACTCCTTTATTGTTTTTTCATGAGGCCTTCTCATTGAAAAATGTTTGAACAGACCAGCACAGAGTAAGAGGACCCTGCCCTTCTGTGGGTGTCACTCCCTCTACAGTTCCCTGGTCACCTTTCTCTTGCTCTGTGCATTCTCTCAAATTGTCTTGGAGCACCGACACCAGAGAGGGATTCTTTCAAAGCTACACTAAGAGACTGGGAATGTCGGGTAGCCTGGACTTGTAAGAGTGAAGCTCAAAACCGCCTGCCGTGGGCTTGTCCCTGAGGAGACACTCCATGGTGTGGGTAGAGACCTTTCTCTATTGGAGGCTTCAAGTCAAGCACCAGGCAATGAAGCTCAGGCCAGCTGCCACCCTGCTCTGGGGAAGACACACTGCACCCCGGAGACTGTCATCCACAGAGCCTACACTTCTCAAAGCTGTTTAAGGCAAGAAGTAGAGTTCCCCACACCATAGTCTTACACACTCAGAGCTTGATCCCCACACATGACAGTGGGAGGAGCAGCAGTGGGGCTTCCTCAGGGGTCCCAAAGAGCCAGTCCAGAGGCTGGACTGTTCTGAAGAGAGAAGATGGAGGGATTCCTTTCTGTACTTGATGAATGCAGGTGATGAAGAAGGGGAGCAGAGCAGCTTCCGCTGACCTGAACTGACTACGGCCAGGTAGGCAGCCTCACGGAGTCCAACTCTTGGAAGGGGTCTCTCTGGCTGGGGTCCCTCGCGCAGGAGGAAACACGGAGTCTATGAGTCAGAGTCCTGCTTTATCCCCTTTGGGACCAGCTCCTCTGTTCTTTTCAGGAAAATGCTGCCTCCTGCAGAGGAGGGTTCTTTGGACCTGTTGGGACCTGGCTGTGCTGTCACAGGAGTTAGTTTGTGGTAGGGACATAACCAGAGGAGCAGCATGCTCCCAAGGGGCTGGGGCTACCGATGCCTATGGGAGTCAGCCAGAGGGGCACATTCAGGGCCTAGGCCTCTCAGGAAGTGCTCACACAGCCTGCATTACTTGTGACAGAGAATGCTTTTTCAAACATGTCAATTAGGAGTTGAAGAAACTCAGATCTTAAGAAAGATATCAAATTGGGAAGCTTCGAGTCTGCAGATCCATCAAGACCTCAGTGGCCCACGGCTCACTCGGGCTCTGACACAGCCCACAAGGCCCAAGGCAACTGGGAAGGCAGCTGCTGCTATGCACTCAGCACAGCCTTGGAGGTGGGGGCCAGGCCAGGACACGACTCTCATCTGTTCCTTCAGAGGCTCCTGGCCCGTCCTGTGCCCACTTTTCCTCCTTAGGGCATCAGATGCTGGTATGGGTAGCCTTCCCCCTGGCTGGGTCTGACCCTGGATGAAACGTACCCAATGGGTCCCTCAGCCCTAGGCAAGTGCAACCTGGCTATCACCAGATGCTACAGGGTGATGACAGGGGAAGAGCGTGGGTGTCCTGCCTCAAAGGACAGGGGACACTTGTCTGTCATCTGCTTCTACAGCTCTGCACAGACACATACCACACCTGACGATAGCCAGACCACTCTTCCTCAACAGGAATCACATCTGGTCATCTCTTTGCTGCTCCCCACAGAACCTCAAATGAGCCTGCTCTCTGAGCCCCATAAGCACTCACTGGGCATCAACTGATGGCCCAGAGCGCTGTCTGAAGCTTGGCCATTGTGTCCTCTCATTATATTCCTGCAGCTCCCTCGGGAGATACTAAGACTGACCCACTTCAGGGGCTGTAGCCCAAGGGGGTCATGCCGTCTGCCTCTGGGGTCATGGTCACACCACTGGCTCTGGGCTCAGGGCTCTAAAGGCCAAGCCAGGCTGTCTGACACCAGAGCACAGGGTTCCTGCTCCGCCCACCACAGCAATGCCAGCTCTGGGCTTTACATGCACCACCCAGGCTGTGGATGGGTGGACATTTGCTAAATGGGATCCCTGCACCACTAACCTACTCTGAGGCTGTCTCAGGGACCTCAGGCCAGCCTGCCATCTCCTCAATGTCATGGCCCTATAAACACTCCGTCAAGAGGCTGTGATCTGCAATATCGCTGCAGGAAATGTGTTGTGCTGATTCAGAAACTGCCTGTGCTCGTAGTTAAGAACCACCGGCACCCTAACTCCCAATCCCTAAGGTGCCTAAGTGCCTGGCACAACAGCACGAACACTGTGTGGCCTTTACCTTTTCCTCCACGACTGGCGAGGACTGTAGGACAGCGACAGACACAGGGCCAGCACGCAGCAGTGACAGCACAGAGAGCAAGACAAGAAGACAGCATTAGACAGGTGACAAGAAGCTCTGGTTGCATATGTGCTCATGTGGAGAGTAAGTGTACAATGACCCAGGCAGGCACCCCACTCTATACTCCACTGACATGCCGAAACATGCAGATGTCTACACACAATAGACACAGACACACAGACACATGACCCTCTTAGCTTGGACGAGACCTGTGCAGCAAGTAAGGTCACACACACACTCAGCATGGGGTGATGGGTGAGTGTCTTCTCCACATGGCTTGGCACATGTATACTCAGGCATGCAGGGACAGAGCACTCAGCCACCCACAGTCACATTCATGGACACAAGCACACAAACCAGGAGTTTCAAGTGCACACTGAATTCTAGTCTAAAGACACACAATCCTGGAAACCAAGCCAGGAGTGAAGGAAAACGCCTGTCTCAGGTCAGGGCCACCCAGAGGGTCCCCAGCACTAAACATGAGCCCTGAAGGTGAAAGCCGGAGAGTCTAAATGAAGAACCCAGGCAGACATACATATGTCCCCAAAGGATCCCAAATTGTGGCAGGAAAGGCTACATCCCAGAGAGGAGTGGGCCAGGAAGGTAGGCAGGGCCTTCCCTTTAACCCAGCAATGCGGCAGCATAGGTCACAAAGGAAAGTTCGACCTCATGCCCTACAAAAGCCAGTGCCCAGAACAGTGACAGGGTTGTGCTTTATCTATGTCCACTGGTGGCCCCTCTGGAAACATGAATCAGTGGCTGCTATCCAAATCTATTTACCCAGAAAAAGGCCCAGGGATGGAGTCAGACATGCATGATGGCCCCTGAGCGTCTCTCTCTCGGAGTGTCCACGGGGAGGCGGCTGCAGGGAAGGCAGGAGGCCCTGTGACTGCTGCAGCAACCACGGGGCAGCCGGCCATGGGCTAGTGATGAAGTTAAATGCCTCCGGCCAGCTGGCAAAACAACGGGGCATCGAGCCACAGCACCTCCCCTCTGCTTCCTGTGACATGCTTCCCAAACAAGTGCTGCTCCTGCCACCACCCTGTAGGAACACACACCTCATCACAGCTAAGGGACCTCAGGTGGTTTGTGGCTGCCAGCCCCAGGCACCTTCTTCCCGTGGCAGGCATCTCTCTGACACAGTGGCAACTCTGGCTTGGGAAGGTCTATTAATAGAGTGCCTAAAGCCTGGAGACTATGGTGACAAAATGTGTACACCTTGGCCTCATGGATCCCCTTCTGACAGGATCAAGTCGGGAGATAAGGCTCACAGAAATCTGGACCAGAGCCCCAACCTCTCTTGGACAGCCAGTGGGTGTGTTTTACAAATGTTGCTGCTCAACAAAGCCAAGACATGGCATGAAGAAAGACCCTGCCAACATTAACCCCTATGGCATTGCTCTCTACACGGCGCCAAAGGCTCTGCCCACCCAGAAGCCACAAATGGCTATGGCCAGACAGCAGGATTTGGACTTGCTGGCATGGACAGAGGAGACACACAGACAGGTCCCTGATGAAACAGGTTGAAAGGCTTCTTACAACTGGCCTGTTCTGGTTCCCTGGGAAGGAGAAGCTGTGACACGAAGCCTTCCAGAGCCACCGAGGGGCCTTAAGGGGACCCTGTCAGCCACCCCATGCAAATCCAGGAGTCCTGACCAGAAGGGCAGTGCCTGCCTCGGGGCTGGGGGCTTCTCTGGGGAGAGGGGACACTAACTTCTCACAGGCCTGCCTACCATGTGGTCCAAAGCCTAACTCTGAGCAGCAGGGAGACTGGAGGGGCTGGCGCTACAGTCGGTCCAGACTCTGATTAAGCCACGACACTGCAGGACACATCTTGACAGCAGGTACCCAGACCATATCCTGACTCTACTGCACAGAGACTTCCACAGAAAGCACACACCATCCTGCAATCATGGCACCTCGTCCATACAGAGGAGAAACTGGAGGCCTGACTTGGCCCCTGGTGACAGCCAGGACCCTCAGGCCCTAGTTATGGAGCATGGGAACTTCTACCTTTGGCTGAGCTCTCATCATCCTGAGGTTCTGAGGACATCTATTTCTGTAGTGACTCTGGGGCCTAGGGTGCTGACCACTGTGACTTAGGATGCTGGATGTTCACAGTCTCCAAGTCCTGAGTTCAGAGGTCACACCTCACTGACTCCTGGGAAACCTGTACCCCTCTCTTGGCTCTCTCCTGTGGGACCTTCAAGGGGTTCCTGTCTTGAAAGGAGCTGGTAGGAAAATGACCTGAAGGTTCCAGAATGCCGCAGCTCGAGAACCGGCCAAGCGCCCACAGTCTATTGGAAATGCCCTAACTCAGACCACCCTGCCCAACTTCCCCCAAAACAACACAAAAATCCTGATTCTAGGTTAGCAATCCTTAGAAATTTCCTCATCAACTTCTGAGAGCCAGGAGTGAAGATTTCACAGTGTGCTCATGAGAAAATGTCTGAAGCCATAAAATGGTAGCTTGGAGATCGGTATTCCCTACCTTCAGATACACCTGACCCAGAAATAATACCTATAGAGTTTTGTAGTTTAACAAATGCTTTGATCCATTCTCGTCACTTAATGCTCACACGGCTGTGGGGTCAGCTAGGGAACAGCCTCTACGCCTTTCTCTAGGGTAGGAGCATTTATGGCAAGAATGCTCAGAGCAGTTCTAGACCCTACTCCCCGCTAAGGGCTGTGAGACTGTCTACAAACATTCTGGCCATGCCCTTGACAACCACCATTCCGAGCCCTTAGCATACATACTACATATTCACATCAGAAAACACAACGGCTTTGCCCATAGTAACCCAGAGAGTAACTGAGGATGCCACAGAGGAAGGGCTTAAGGCAATACTTGTTTGCAGACATAACCTACTGAGGAGGCAGGATAGAGAAAATTTTTGCAGCCAACCAAGGCCTGTATGTGACCTGACTAGGGACTATGGGAGTTCACCTGCAGAAATGAGGGGCCATAGCTAGAAATGGACCAATGGTCCAGCGTGACCCGTGGGGCCTGGGATTCCCACTTCGGGCCTGTTCTACTTGATGGAGACTTAGAACACTGATACCCAGGTCAGCAACTTCCTGGCCCAGGTCAGCAACTCTGGTCTCCCACGGCCCAACTCTCTCAAGCTGGTAACACCTTGGAGATCTGTGACAATCTGCTCCCTTGGGGATCATGGTCCACTTTTATCTACTGAAGGGTATAGAAGATGAAGGGGCCTGGCTTTTGCAGGCTTTTCAACTCTCCCTGAATAAACCAGCACTGAGCTCCTGAGCTCAGACAAGCCAGGCCTCTGAAACTACTGGCATCACCTGCCACGCAGGTGGAATATCTCTGTCTGGTGGTCACCAAGGTGTCCTGGGTCTCTTTTCCACCCACAAACAGTTAGTTGGTTCTTGTAATTCACGGTGGTTCTGTTTTATAAAGTCACTGCGAACACCAAATTTGTAACACTAAATTGTTGCTCCCAGGGAAATACATACATAAAAAGATACACATTTCACATAGATGAGAACTGTAATTCCTAACTCATCCTGGTAGAGTCCATTTGCTTTATTTTACACAAGAGGAAATGAGATGTGGATGAGGCTGCCCCATGAACAGGGGCCAGAGCTGGGCTTCAAGTTCAACTGAACAGCCCCAGTCTGACACCTTGAACAACACTGCCCCGAACTCCTGTCTCCATCCTGTGGGCATCTCAACATGAGGTTGAGACAAAAAGGCAGCAATGCTTTGTTCGACCTTAGAGGGTATTATGCATGTTGGGTGAATCAAACATTTCATCACTCTACATACATCTGCAAAGCTCCATGAGTGAATTCACAAACATGGAACCTATGAGTATTACGATTGGTTGTACACAATTTCCCTTGGGACTTTGTAATTGCATATGGGCCAGCAGAGATCCACCCATGTCCCCTCAACCCTACTCTGGCACCTGGGGCAATCTTAGCACACATCCTTGCTCAAGCCACACACTCTGATCAGACACCCCTCTTCTTGAGTCAGGATGTAGCTCTGCAGACTATGGCCCCCGCCTACCTCCGCCCGGGCAGGCTGCTCTCGGTCTGGCTGTTCCCCCCAACTTGTTGCATCTTGGACCTCTCGATGTGCTCCACGTAGGTCTGTATCATCTGTAGAGAAGGACACCTCTGTATGAGTAATGCCTGCTGGATGAGGTCTCTCTGCCTCCCTCTCTAACCTGCAATGTGCTCTGGCAGAAATAATGACAGAGCTCAACGGAATGGAGTCTGACTAGCATGAGGCTGACAACTTTCAGATTTGACAGTGGACCACCAGGGAAAAAAGGCCGAGGAGGCAACTCAAGGTCAGAGACATCCACACATGTCCAGCTGCAGATACTTTCTTGTGGTTTTGCTCTGAGTGTTAGGGACTGATGCCTATGTGTTAGGGGCTGATGCTTGTCAAGGCCAGGAACCTACCTCTGTGTGTCGCTGGTGCAGAGCGTTGTATTCCTTCTTCATCTCTGACTCCCGCTCTTCCAACCGGGAAACTGAAAAACACAACTGCCATTTGTCAACTGCACAACCGGCTTCTCATAAGTCGGTACTACTCTGAGCAGTAGACATGGAGGGTTCCAGGACAAGCCGATACTGGTACACAGTGCTTCAACACATCAAGCTCAGAGATCGTTATCAGCAGGAGATAATCCCCTGGGAATGCATTCGATCTGGGGTAATGTACTGTGTGTATGCTGTATTATTTGAAGGTATCCAATTCTGCTACAAAGAGATACAGGACGGTAAAATTCACAGTGTTACTATCTAAGCTTAAGTCAGTGAGCAGCTTCTGAGATGAAGGCAAAACTCACAGGATGTGTCAAGTATAAATAAGAAGTGAGAAAGTAGCTCGTGGAAAGAGAATTCTTAAGTGAGTAACCTCTAAGATGTGTTAAAGAGCGAAAGAACACCTGAGACACATTTTGGACACATAAATGTCCCTTCCATGTACCAACAGCTGGAAAGACCAAGTCATGATTATACCACCACTAAGATGGCAGCTATGACACCCCTAAATTGGCTGCCCCTATGACATGCAGGATGGTCCCCTGACCCAAATGTGCTCTGCTATCTGACTGTTCCAAGAGCTCACCGGGGAGCTATAGTGGAGCCACACAGTGGCACCCGTGTGTCCCACCAATGAAGCAAGTGTGCCACTAGACTCAAACACCTTCCGTCTATGGCCCTTTGCTCAAACTTCAATTTTGTCCTTGTAGCCCCACCAAATGGGGACGGCCTATTCACAGAGCTAGGGACAGGACACATGAGAGTCACGGGCCCAGGACTCACGGGTCAGTCCTTCTGCCACCCTCCCTGTCCTCAGTGCATGCACTTCTCTCCTGCCCCATTTCCTAGTGCTTGTTGTAAACTGATTTTACAACAACACTATTCAACATCTCATTCGGTCCACATGCTCTCCTGTTCCATGACCACTTTCGCACCAGTGTCCTTGGAGGCTACACTGACAAGGTCATTCCCTACCTATCAGGTAGGGCCTCAGAGTCTGCATTTCTAATACTCCAGGTGATGCTAATGCTGTTGGTCAGGGGACCAAGCTTTGGGGAGTAACAGGGGTATTTGTACAAACAGAGTAACTACATAGTCTTCCCTGGAAGAGCTTAAAGTGCCTATAGACTCCAGCACACAACACACATAGAACTGGCTGCCAGGGGAAGACTCCACCCCAGGTGCATCTGACCCCTGGTCTCTGGTCTGGCCTCGGGAGGGGCTGCCTGTCTGTGCCCGAGTCCCTGGAGAGGACTGTGACATAAGAGCCCTAGGATGTCTGCTGGCCTCCCTGCTGGGACAGGTGTGCAGGCCACTGCGTGGTCAAAGGAACCAGGAGGTCTGTCCTCTGCTCTGGCCCTCACTCCTGGTACTAACCAAATGAACACCTTCAGCCTGTAATTTAGAGCTTATATACTTTCCTTCTAAGAAGAGCCAGAAAGGTTTCACATATGGAAAGTATTCTAAGCAAAGGGAATATTAAGGACTCTGTAATTATAGAAAGGGTTTATCTACACATGCCCCAACTGGGCCTTTTGGTTTGCTTCCAATTTGCTAAAACGAGTGTGTTAGCATGTGTACGTAGTCGACAGCCTGCTGGTTGTCCACAGTTCGCCACCACACCGTGGAATACTAGCCTTAGCAAAATGGCCTTCAAGTCCTGGATTGGGTTAGGGATAGACCCAATGCATCTGAGGCAGAATAGATAATGCAGAGATGCCTCTTCCTCCTCCAGGATACGGCTCTTAGAAATTTTTCTTTTCTCCAGACCACCCCCTGTTTTAGTCCTGGAAAGGACAGATAAGCCCAAACTGGTCTTTTCTAGCTTAGATGCTATCTTTGGCTAAGGCATGACCTTTGGCTAATTATAATATCATTATAATCTCATCCATATTGCAAATACTACTGCTCCCATCATGCACCTGATGTCATGACAGGCCCAGAAACCACATAAGGAAGAAAAAGTGGGGAACTGAGCTCCCTGCCTTCTGGGACTGGACAATGAGGCTACATCCCCAGGTTCTGCCCCTACGAAACAACAAAAGCCTAGAATCAAGACATCCTCTCAGAACTCTGTCTTTGTCTCTCTGTCTGTCTATCTCTCTCTCTCTTTCTCTCTCGTTTGCCCATACCCCTTTCTTGGAAATGTACTTTCACAATAATAAAACCTGTGCTGTTGGTCTTGCCCTTGAATTCTTTCTTGCAGCGTAAGACAAAAACCTGGTCTCTGGAGTTCTGAGCTCTCCAGCAACACATCTAACCATTTTTCTTCCCAATTTAATTTGAACTTTTCAGAGAAATAAAAGCTCCTGCCATCCAAGGGAACTAGGTAAAGTAGCAAACTAAGTCTCAATCATCAAAACCTCTAACTATAGAAAATTAAAATAACACTGATAATTTTAACTTTGACAGTATAAAGACTACTAAAAACAACAAGAACAGTTATTATTATAAAAATAAAAATAAATTTTAAGAACCCTTTTTTCACCTATCCCTACAGGAGCAGAGTGTCTCTACAGGAACCTTGGTCAGCTATGGACCCCTCCTAGGAACTGTCACTATAGGGGGCTGTGTCATTGAGCCCACCTTTCAGGTCACAAAAGAGGGATCTCTCCGCAGTGGTGTGAAGACAAGGGCCCCATATGGCAGGCAGCCAGTATCTTTGTCCTATAGAACCATACAGGATCACAAATTTGTGAATTTGGGGTCAGACTATAGTACCTGCAAATGTGCTGTCATCAAAGAGGCCTTAATTATTTATTTCCACAAAGGATTTGAGGCTGATTACAGAAATACATAGCAATATAACTGAGGCAGGACAGGTGGTTTAGGAACACTCCCTCCCCCTCCCGGATATGGCTCCAGAAATCTTCCCTTTCTTCATACCTCTTTTTAGCCCAGCAGAGGGAATATGTCAAAATCAGTCTTTTCTAGCTGAGGTGCCATCTTTCGCTAAGGCATGACCTTTGGCTAATTATAATATCATCATAATCTCATCTATATTGCAAATACTGTAGCTCCCAACATGCACCTGATACCATGACAGTTCCAGAAACAAGAAAAAGCAGGAACTTGAGTTCTCCGCCTATTGAAAAGAGACAACAAGGTTAAAGCAGCACCAAATTTTCCAGGGCTCCGCTTCTAGGGAAAATAGTTCATAACACGCCATCTTGGCATGATGCTTGTGCTCACTCTCTCTGGAGTAAGCCCGCACTCTCCACCTCAAATGTGGACTTTTGCTTTAATAAATCTTGTGCTTTCCTGCTTGCTGTTCTTTCTTGTGAAATAAAACAGGAGTCCGGTCACTGGACCCCCTACTCTCTCCAGCCATTTGTATTACCCTTGAATCCTTTCTTGTGGAATAAGACAAGAACCTTTCTGGCAATATAACAGTTAAGGGAATCATAGTGAAAATAAAATAAGGCTATCATTGGGTTTTCTCATTCTTTTTTTATCAAAGGCTCTCAACATACTGCCCAGCTGGGATAGGCTTGAGAACAACAAACACATTCACATACAATTCCATTGCTCGGGCTGGCTACTTACTTTGATCTGCATAGTTTTTGGCCTTCAGTTCCAGCTGGCGGGTCTGAAACTCATAGTGTTCCACCTGGATTTGCAACTCTTTCTTCTCTTGTTCCAAGGCATCTTCAAACTCGATGAATTTCTACACATGGAATAGAGAGAAAGAGCAGGCACCATGAATGTGGGATGGTCAGATGATAGCAGCCCCTCACAGAAGGGCCACAGGCTTCAAGGACCAAGGTGAAAGACAAGGCTCAGAGTCAGAATGCAGGTCTCCCTGTTCCAGAGCCTACTTCCATTCACATCACATTGCCTGTCACCCTCTTCAGGCAAACCTTGACACAGACCACATGTGACAGCAGAGGCAGGAGTGAATAACTCCTTAATCTTATAACCAGCTATCCGAGAGGTCACATGGGGCCCTGAATTTAGAAGGCCCGATGCTTAATTTTTGAATAAGGGGTCCTGAATTTCCATTTTCACACTGGGCTCCATAAATTACGGAGCTGGTCCTTGAGCTAAGTTTCTGGGCAAAATTATTATCAAAAAAAGTGAAAAGAAAGTTCTTTACAAAATAAAAGAAACTCTTGAAAAGTCTTAGGAAGAGACCTAGCTCGACACTAAAACTGGCTTGCAAAGCCACGCCCTGGTGTGGGGAGGGATGGGCTCTGGCTGCAGCAAAGATGCCTCCTATAACAGGCTGGAGGGGGAGCTGTAAACACTTCAATATTACTGAGTAGAAAATGGGACTAGTACTGAGAAACTCTATTTATAGTAAACATAATTATCAGCTGGGTTCTAAAGTCATAAAGAGTTTCTCAGAAGATGGGAATATGAAACTGATGATTGATTTCAGGTTTTGGATATCTGGAAGAGTCCATTAACTTGTATTGGCCACCGGCTATGTTTCCCATAATAATGCATCCTGTCCCCTAACCCTGACATGGGGACCTAGAGATGCTTCTTCCTAGAGTATCTACTCAAAGGTCTTTGTGCTGAAAACCACAGGGGCTCCTGCCTGAAGGATGACTCATCACTCTCTGCAGTGACTGGAGGGCAGAAACCCCACAGGGGTGGGCAGAGAAGATGGGGCTTCAGACATTAATGACATCACATGCAACTTAAGTAAAATGAAGAAAAAAAGAAACATTCCATTGCCAGGAAAATGCACACAAATGGTGTAGCTGTACAAAAAGTAAAAATAAGTGGTTTCGAATGACTGTGGATATAACCAGCATACGAATGAACAAATGCTATTAACAGACTAGAAAGAATAATTTTTTAATTGGGGAATTTCAATTCCTAGTACTTAAAAATATTAAAGGAACGACATAAACACATGTTTAAACGACATATGTTTTTGTATAAAAATCAGATGACAATGTTAAGTAAAAGAAGAATATTTTTTAAAAACCACTGGATGGTAAAATTGAGTGACATTCTTCCAGGTGTGTAGGTGGGTGAGTGTGTGTGCCCGCGTGTGCATGTATATATCGGGGGAGAGAATACGTGAGTGTATGAGTATATAGAGCAGATGTGGGATCATTTTGCTCACTGTATTTTGTGACCTGATTATTCATTCATTTACATTGGATCACTTTTCTACATCAACAAATACATTCTATAATGTCCATTTTTTAATAGGTATGTGGGAAAAGAGCCTAGCATAATTGTATTAATTTTCAGTTCCTTAATTACTAGTGATATTGAACATTTTTTCATAAATTTCTTGGTCATATACAGTGAGTCCTCACTTAACATCATCAATAGGTCCTGAGACTTTAAGCGAAATAACATTATGAAACTAATTTTACCATAAGCTAATTGATATAAACAATAATAAGAAACAGTCTCATCGTTATAATGAAATTACTTTGAATGAACAACATCACTTGAGGACCTGCCGTAAACTGCTTCTTTCAAGAACAGCTCATTATGTCCTTTGTCTAATTTCTTACCATATGTTCATATTTTTCTTAATTATTTGTAAGGGCCTTTATTCCATCTATTCATGAATTTGTCTGTCTTATATGCTTCAAGTACTTTCCCAGCATGTGGTTTGTGTATACATAATATAGAAGCTTACTTATTTCTATACCATTTACTTAACAAGTTATCCTTTCTTTACTGTTGAAATGACACCTTTATCATATGTTAAATCCTAGTATATATTTCAGTCTATTTCTGAGCCAGTACCAATGGTGTTTAAACTTGTAGCATCTTTTAACAGCATCTTTTCACCTTTTTCTTAGTTATTCCGACTTTTTTATCCTTTTAGATTAACTTGAGAATCATTCTGTCAGTTATATATTTTTCGAACAAGCATTTCACCTGCATTTGATGACAAATGCTCAGAGCTAGGTGTGGGATGAGGAGAAAACTCATCCTGAGCCAGTTAAGAGCTGTTTGATGTGGCAGCTGAGGCTGGAAGATGAAAATTCACCCTTTCCTTATATTGATCACTGTCCTACCTCCGAGCTATACCACTGAGGTTTTACACAATGAAAAGAGTTCTTTGATGCTAGTGTCATTTCACTAGAATTTCCTCCTATCTATATTTCATCATATTACCTGCATTTGGTATTTGCTAGCCAGCTAAAAAGATTTTCAAACTAAAGACAATGTAAAAAACCCTGCCCCCAGATTCTTAAGTAGGTCAGACTTTCCTAAATCTATCCTGATAGGTGATCATTAAAATCCAACATAGGTGACAGTACCAAAAAACCTTGTCATGCCATAAAACAGCCCACATGCCTATAAAATTCCTAATGAAGGTGGCCCCAAATTAGGTCACATGCAGAAATCCTCTAATGTGGTATCTTAAGGCCTTTCAGCATCACTAAGTATGGAGACATTAACCTAGAGAGAAAACATCTACATAAGCTCAAGGCCAGAGGAAAAAGGCATGGCAGGGATAGGGAGACAGATCCCATGATGGGTGGAAGGATATTTGCAGTTCCCGGTCATGTGGAATCCTGGTGCCAAAGCGACAGTCCTATGGGGCAAGAAATTGTCCTTAGTAACTGACAGCCTTTCATCCTCTAAGTACTGCTGGCTGACAAGGGGTGTGAGCACTTATGGAGAACAACTCCCCAGATGAACAAAAAGACCTAAGAAACCCATAAGTGACCATCAGCAGACTCAAGAGGAACCCCGCCTTGGCCTGCCTCACACTCCCTGCCCAGATCCCTGAAGTGCCATCCAACCCTCTCTGTCTCTCAGAGGTCAGCATCTCACCAGACAAAGCTGATAAGGAGGTACCCTCAGGGGCTCTGAGTTTCTGAAAATGTTACAAACACAATATGGCTCTCTATAGCTTAAAAGAAATCCTCCTGTTTCTTCCCCTATTGGAAAATTATTCCAATGTCATTAAGGTAATTATAATGAAAATTCAAGTTTGTCATTTAACTGAAATGAGATATGCAATGCAATCTTCATCAAATATTATAATGAATAACTAATGTGAAGGAACAGTACCTGGTCAAGACTAAACAAATATTTATTACTTATTTATTTTTATCAAATGATTAAAACTAAACAAATATTTCATCTTCGATTTTTATAAGGAAATGCCCAGGGCTAGACTTGGGATGAAGTAAGATATTTTTACTTACAGATCATTTACTTTTGATTTAAAAAAATCAAGAATTTTCAGTGGTAGGGAACAGGGTAGAGTAGAGACTAAGTTAAGTCTATAAAAGAAGTCTTCTGAAAAAAAACTAAAAAATTTTTCAGTAGAATCTGATTATGACAAAATATGAATGGAACTGAGAAGAATAGAAATTTTTCTTTCAGTATTTGGGTTGAGTTTACATGGTACTTACTGGACTGTAAAAAAAAGTCTCATATCTGAGATACGTTTTGCACAGAGCAGTACCCTAGTCTTCCAGAAGGCATGACTAGAACAAAGTGAAAGCTTCCTACATGTGCTAACTACACATACTATAGATCGGAGTTTATTTGGAATTATCACCTGTCTAACCAAGTCTAATCAAAATGTCACATAGCACATGACAACCCACAATATTTAAGGTGACATTTACAAAAAACCTTTAAGCACTCCCAAAAAACAATGAAGGCAACTGGACAATTGAAATGCACCAGCGTGGCTTCTCCTTAACATCTAGATATGAGCTACCTAATTCTCACTTCTAAAGACCAATATGCCACACAAGTCCCCTTTTAGATTTGTTTTTAAGATATACTTCTCCCTCCCTCCCACTAATAAAATGCTCTGTTAAAGCTAAATTCAACTTTGGTTTTCAAAATTTGTTTTTTGGTGAATTTCAAGATACATACTGAAACAACCTAGTGTGGGCTCTTCTCAAATCTAGGAATCAGAGGGAGCTTTTCTCAATATTCCATAGAATGAGACCATTTTTCCCATTTTATACATTCAAATAAAATTAAGAAGTAAATGGACTTTTCATGTCAAATATAAAATTTAGACAACAGGAATCAGCATTCCCAATTCCCATAATGCAAGAGAGATATTACTAGGTAAACGCTCATTCAGGCTGTAATCATTTTGAGTTTTGGTTAACTTTCATAACCAAGGCTATCTTAATAGCAAAGTAAATTAACATATTAAATTTAATTCTTCCTTCTTAGATATCCTTTAGACCAGGGTTCTACATAGGAAATAACCAACTCTGGCTGCCTAGTGAAAAATGAACCTAACAGGAATCCATGATCTTGTTTCCTTGCATTATAGATCATTTAATTCCTTCCTGGAGGTGAGTGGGTAGAGTGAATTTCCAAAATAAAAATGCTCTTTTTTTGGTCTTGTATCTCAGGTAAGCAGAGTGGTAAATGCTTGGGCTGGGCATAGGCTCATGTGCCTGGAAGAGATGCCCTTCTCCTGATGGCTAATTCCTTGTCTTGACAGTGACCTCCCAACATGATCAAATGTTTACCAAGGGCTCGCAGGGCACTAACCTCTTAAGACTTCAAACAACTGTTCTTCTACAGCTCCATTTCCACTTCCCACAACTGTGCTACCACTTAGATCTAGAATGCAATGTGGACAGGTCAGTGGAGTAGGACACGAGTGTGGGGGCTCTGGAGTCACCCAGCTGCCCCCGAGGCCCGCTGGTGATACACAGGGAGCGGATGAAAGAGCATTTCTGTATTCAAGTGCTAAGACACATGTCTGAGAGACCAAGCCACTGTGCAGAAATCCAAGAATCAGGCTGGCTTCATAAAATACCGCAAAGGTTCTTCACATTTATGTTAAAGGGACTGCTGGTTCAGCATCTGTCTAAAAAAAATCCCAACCAATGGCACTAGTTTAATTCACACTGATTTTCAATAACTGTTAAGATAGGAAAAAAAATACATATGGATACGTGTTAATAAAATTTATATATATTTACTTCTACATTATGTTAAATATTAACATATACCTTATGTATTCAACATGTTATATAATATATAAAAATATGATATATTTGGTATTTGGAGAAATAAGAAAAGGATAAAACTAAAATCTAAATGTTCCATCCTGGGAAAAATTTCCCCAGGAGAATTTATTCTCAAGTGAACTGTATTCTCTGAAGTTTACATGGGCTTATTAAATTTCCTAATCCACCCAGCTGTACCTCACCTTTGTGAGGAGACAAGCTAAGGACGCTCACACCTTGCCATTCTGCAGACAAAGGCTCTTGTTTAGAACTGAACACCATAAATTGGAGCCAGGCCCACAGCCACACACACAAGCAAGCACCTAGGGGCTTTTGCCCTGATCTGGGTATTTGTTTCCTAGGAAGAGAGAAGTGGGAAGATGGCCAGTGTGGGGGAGGTCAGGGAATAGGAGTCCATGATGAAGTACAGTGGAAGGAACGGCACGCAGAGAGCATGGAAAACACGAGACCTGGGGAGGCGCAATTCCACGAAACTTTAATGAAAAGCATCACTCTGAATCTGTCACTGTTGATAATCAGAATCTAAACATCCTAACCCCCGTTTCACAAACCCTACCACACGGAGGTGCATTCCTCAAGAATAAGGCGCTGCTCCACTGAACTTGGCACATCCCAAATCTCTTGCCCATAAGAGGGGCTCAAAAAAAGTAACTGATTACAGGCTACGTGGGCTCTAAGAATCTTTGGGAATATTTCATTTCCTTGGGGTGAGACTTTTTCACCCTGTTGATGGGCATGCTTTCTTGGGATGAGCTGGGCCTGCCTGCTGGCTGCCAACTGATTCAATTCTAGCCTCTCCAGGACAAGCTACAGCAGGAGTGCCACAGGGTGCAGTGTATGGAGCTAAGGTTATGGAACAATGAAGCTGCTACTCTTTCAGTGGGAGAATGAATAAACACCCGCACAACAGGACACTGCTCAGCACTGAAGGTATGAATACAAGGACACTTGCAACAACCTGGATGAATCTCAAAATTATGACCAAATAAAGCTAGACAAAAAAGAAAGAAAGAAAAAAAAAGAGTATACACTGCATGATTCCAATCATATAAAGTTCTAGAAAATGCAGATTAACTTAAAGTGATAGAAAGCAGATCAGTGGTTACCTGCAGATGGGAAGGGGGAAGCAGGGAGAGATGACCAAGGGGCACAGGAAACTTTGGGGCTGATGATCATCATTATCGTAATTGTGGGGTGGCTTCTGGGGTACTGTCATCAAAATTCACTAAATTGCACACTTCAAGTATGTAGAAGAGAAGAGAAGAGAGGAACAAAGAAGAAAAGCAAAGCAAAGAAAGCCCTGGATCAAAGATTTAATCCTTTGTCATAAGCACCAGATTTCTAGGTGCTGGGGTTTCCCACCAGACCTCTTCTTAGCCTTTCAAGAATGTCATCTCTTCTCTGTTTTTTCCTAAATAGCTGGCATTCTTTTAGTTTTGCTTTATTTTTTGTTCATCTCAAAATTTTTCATCTGTCTGGTTTCCTGTATCAAAACCCAAATGCTTAGGATAGCCCCTATTTCTAGAATGTGTTCACTGAGACAGCAGAAACATCCCATCTTTTAAGTATTTTACTTTCTAGTCTGAAACTGAGTAACAGAAATGTTTACTGCCTGCCCTTAAAGAAAATGACTGAGCCAGACTGTTTACAGCCGCGATGACCAATGCAGTAGCCTCAGACATATGGCTATTTATACTTAGTTAAAGTGAAATAAAAATAGAAACTCGTTTCCTCAGTTGCATGAGCCACATGTGAAGTATCAATAGCCCTGTGTGGCCATGGGCTACTGAACTGGACAGCACAAAATGGAAATTTCCATCATCACAGCAAGTTGTGTTGGATAGACGGCTGCTTCACATTCAAACCACAGAAAGAGACCCTGACCTTCAAGAACTAAATAGACAGCTTGATGTAGTATGTGCAGAGGCAGAGGAAAGCTCCTTTGTCCCCTCATCCACACATGCACAGATGACTAGCATCTCCTTGGAGTGTTCGGTCAGGGAGAAAAAAACCATCAGGGCACCAGTCCCTTGGTGAAGCAGGAAGCAGCTGTGAAGATGTGGGGGAGCAAGGCACAATGAGGGGGTTGGAACAGTGTGGGAAGTCTAGGGTGGGCAGACTGCAGTGACGGGGACCATTCATTCTCATCATGCACTTATGCATTCAAGCAGCCAGCATCTGAATGTGCTCCATGCGGTCACTGTGCCAGACATGCACAGGAACTGGCCAGTGGTCTAGGCAGTGGGAACAGAGTGCAGAAGGAGTGGATAGAAGTGGGACAGGCACAGAGGGAGGTGGGGCAAGGCCGAGCTCCAGAGAGGTTTGTTTGAGCAGAAGGGGTCCCCTCCTTGGAGTCCCTTTCCCTGTCTACTCAAAGTAGTCCCTGTCCTTACCTTTCACTCTAAATTCCATGCCCTCATTTTAACACTTCCTGGATATACGGCAGCATCCCAACACCTCCCCACCTGGGTGCCGGCCCCAGGACAGCAGGGATCTGAATCTGCACAGCCCACAGCCAAGCCTGAAATCAGAATGTTTTGCTGAATGAGTAAATGGATGACAGAGAGGGCGGGGTGTGATCTGCCTCCATAAAAGTTCACTCTGGCTGGAGAAGGGCTGGAAGAAGGGAGAGGGTGGCTGGGGAGACCTGTTTGATAGCGGCAACTAGAACCAGGGTGGTGGCAATGAAGAAAAGAAGGCATATGAAAACAAGAACCATGCCGAAAGAATGGCCAGGACTTAGTGACCGGAAATGGGAGGTGATGAGGCTGATCCCAGGGCCCTGACTTTTAACAGAGCACAGGAAACAAACACCTGGGAAATCACCTCAAGATGGCCCCTGGTTTTATCTGTTGTAGTTACCTTTTCAGGCGTTAAGGGGTCATTCTCCCACCCTCATAATAAACAGGAACTTGAGAAAGGGGACCCTCGCTCACACTTGTGTGATCCTTCCCCAACACCTATCTTGCACACAGTAACGTTTTTAAGAGACTCCAAGACTTGCTCAACATCACTTCTGGAGGCTTTCTGCCAAGTCCTGTATGTGGTCACATGAAAGCCACACCGAGGGCTATTCTACAAAATAACTGGCCCGTGATGTTGCTATCATCAAGGTCATGAAAAGCAAGGAACCGTTCCAGAACAGAAGAGACGACAGGACCATACGAGACTCCTGAGGTCTTAGCAGAGCAAAGACAGAGCGACGAAGCAGAGGGACGAAGAATGAATAATGTGGGAAAATGTTCACATTTGGAAATGTGAGTGGGAAGTATGATTTTTGCAACCTTTCTATAAATTGCATAAAACCAGAAAGTTTTTAAAAACTTAAAATAAACTTAAAACCAATATATTAAATTTAGAAATCCTAGTTTCGGAAGAATTGACCCCGCTGTCCAACTGCCACCACAGACCCCAGAGGGCTCCCACCAGAGGACAGGGCCGAGAAGCAAGGCTGCGGGCTAGAGGCCTCTGGACCAAGCTGGTATCTTCTCTACGTGATCACTCTGGTAGGGAAGTGTCTCTCTTTACTCTTCTACACCTATTTTTTTTTTCCATTTTGGGGGGCAGATTTTCTTGTACTTTTGGTGACGCTGGGATACCTACATAAACCAATATTTGGAAGCAACCAGGAAAAGCAGCTCAGGCTACTAAATCTTAACAGCTTTATTTAAAACAAATGATTTTTAAAAACTCTTAAGATTACAGCATTGCAGAAGAAACCACATACCTTGTCCAAGCAGTGGTGAATTTACTATTTATAATATGGGAAATAAAAAGAAAAACTCGATTCAATGTATTAATTTGCTTATGAAAAAAAGGCAAAATGATCAACTCTATAGGATTACAGCTTAAACCCATCCAAATGCTATTCTATGAAATGGGTTAGTTTTGGGTCAAACTTTCCTCCAGTTGGATGTTTTCCTTACATAGCACCAAAAATCACAGTTTAAGCAAATAGCCACATACATGTCTCTTCAACAGCACATCCACCTGCTTGTGATGAGTTGAGGGGCATTGCTAATAGTTTCTTCAGGGCAAAGGAGATTTTAAGGCAAATGATGGCTACTAAATTCACACCTTGTCTCTCAAACACTATTTCTATTGGTTCTCAGTCAAGTGCCCATTTCCAACCTTCTTTTCTAATGGGAAAGAACTCAGTGAATTTAAAACCTTTCAGCATTGTTAAGGCCTCTGTAGAAATTATAGAAGCCAGCAATAGGTCTCATTAGTGCAGGAAGCTTGAGTGGGACTCACTCATCTTAATTACAAGGGTAAAATCTGCATAATCAGAGACTGAGATGCACAGTGCTTGCCAACCAAGGCTGCCCCGCAAATACATCAAGGTGCTCTTCCTGACTCCGCTACCACTGCCTCACTGCAATTCTCCAGAAAACAATAGCCAATGATGGGACTTGGCACTTAAGATGAAAGTGACTTACCATGTCTGGCAACCCACTCTCTTTACAGAGGTGGCCACTGAGAACAGAAAGGGAAAGACTGGTTGCCGGGCATGTGGCTCCCAAGGGTAAGGCTCGCACTCAAGTCTGCATCTATGGACTCCAGGGCTTGGGCCTTCTCCCTGGATCCCATTATGTCTAGCTATCATCACTCCCATCAAATAAGCCATCCCAGGACCAAAGAGCCACTCCTGGACCAGAACATACTTGCAATTTCTCATTGTGATTATTACATGCAAGAAATAGAGGACAGAGTTGTTTGCTCTGCTCAAGTCTTTAAAAAAATCTGCAGATTCTGTTTGCTCAGAAGCCTGCAGGCAGCTCAAGTTACCCAGCTCTGACTAAGCCTTCTTGAGCAGAGTGGCCAGGATGCAGGAGCTACTCTGCAACATGAACATGCCTATAGCTTGTGACGTGTCAGCTCTTGTGTCGTCAGATACATATCTCAATTCCTGCCTAAAAATGAGGCCAATCCACAATGCACAGTGGTCCTTTCCCCAAAACTAAAAATGAATGATGAATATCTGCTGGATTTCGTGAATTAGCTAGAATATTAAAATTGTTACAGGATTTGGCCCTTTTCTTTAATTGTAACATCACTTGAGTTCTTTCCAAGGGGGGACATCTAATCACACCCTTGATGCCGGCTAGCCATGCATCTGTTTGCTTCATGGTTCTCTGCTCGGGAAACTGTACAGCTTCTCCTAATGAGGCAATGGTGAGGCTCGGCCTCGAAGGCAGTCTCCTCCAAGACACACACATCCCTGCCCCAGCATCTAGTCCAGGGGAGAGTGCGTAGGAGGCCAGAAGTGTACTTGCTTGTGGCTGCAACTTCAACTGCACAGAGCGGGGCAGAGACTCAATCCATGCAGAGCTAATTCTTAAACTAGGTTATGATTCTTAGCCTTAAGGTTGTCCATCCTTTTAGTTCCTTTTCATCCACTATATTGACCACATAGGTACAGATGAAAGAAAAAAGCCTACATGAAACCGCGGTTAGAAATCAAATGGTTAAGAGTGGTCAGAGAAGTGGTGGGTGCTGCCAGCACTAGGGAGGCAGCCATTACCCCGTGGGGTGGACGATGGGAGCCCCAGCCCTCCAGTCCTGTGAGGATGCAGCTCTCTGACCTCCCACAGCACCATGATACAAAAGGAAGAGCCTAAGAGTCAGGGGAAACTGGGTCCTGGCCTGGCTCTTCTAGGGCATGTGACCTTGGTTGACCCCTCTCATCTTCAAGGAGCCAGTTTCTTTCCTAGTAAATGCCTAAGGCCACCCTGAACTCTAAAATCCTATGAGCTCTTGCATCACCTTGAGAGTTTTAAATCAGTTTTGACGGAGCTTGGCACCCCAATCAATAGACAACAGCTTCTAAAACATAAAACCCAAAAGCAAAATAAATCATTCTAAGTCGGAATAATAAAATGCACTGTTAATTTTTATAAACATGCTTTAAACCAAACTAGGGCAAAAACTACTCTGGTTCAAGAAAAAGGCAAAATACTGAAACAATTTTCTATTTCAATGCTAAAGTTAAGAATGTATTCAGCCAAATTAATTGAAAAGGAATTTAGTTCATTTAAGAAGAAACCACCTATTCATAAATCAAAGAGCATCACCTAATGCCTGGAATAACAGAATGTCAGAGCTTAGACATCATCTAGGGCAAATGACTCATTTGACTGATGGAAAATCAAAATGCAGAGAGGGCACAACACATGGACAAGGTCACAGAGGCAAAGCAAGGATGGGAACCCACATCCTCTGAATCTGCTTGGGTCTGGCACATAGTGCTAAATATCTGACAGTGAATGAAGTTAAGTAGTATTCCCTACAATGCACAATTCTTCTAACCGGTTCGCAAACAAGTGATTTCCAGGTTATGGAGATATCCCAGACCACAAATATTTCAAAATTCTACTTCTAGCTCTTCAGAAGTAAGACTGGAATTTCTCAGCCTTTTTTTCCACATAAGCTAAACGATCTTCCCAACTGAGGGAATCACAGAGCAAAGAAATCACCTCCAGAAACCTGGAGACTTTTACCTGGTGCCAGAAGAGCAGCCTGTGACTTTAGTTATGAGTTTACCTCAATTATCAAGCTGACCCATGTCACAGACCTTCAAAACACTGGATTAGGGACAAGAAAAAGGTCTTCTGACAATAGATCTCTTCTGGCTGTAGAACTATGAGAAGATCAGAAATCCCTTTTCTGTAAGGGTTTAGAATTGTAGTAACCAGAGGCAGTAATTGAGGTTTAGGAAACTGGTTTGTGAAAAACACCCAAAAGCAAAAGAACTGGCGTCTGGCGAGAAGACCGAGGCCTGGCCCGAGGCTAGGGGCTGTTTAGGCTGCAAGCGCCTCTGGTGACGCCAGGTGGTTCGGCGCTCCAGGCTCAGGGCTCTGGGCTGGAGCAGCAAGCGAATAAGAGGGAGTAAGGGCTCACCCCCTGGGCCGGGCTGGGGATTTCGGGGCCTTGGGGACCGTGCTGGGAGGGGCGGGGTCCCCGGGGGCCGAGGGCGGGGCGGTGGGGGGTCCCCGGGCCGGGCGAGAGTACGCGATGCCCGGGTGGGTCCCCGGCGCGGCCGGCCCACGCACCTCCTCGGCCTGCTTGCGCAGAGCCTTCTCGCGCTCGTACTGAGTGAGCAGCTGCTCGTTGTCCTCGCGCAGCAGTTCCAGCTCCACCTCGTGCTCCTGGTTCTCGCTGAGCACCGAGTCCAGGTTCTCGAGCACGTTGACCACGAGCGGCATGAGCTCCTTGACCACCTCCTCGTCGTAACAGTGGATGAGGCGCTCGAACTCGCGGTAGATGGAACCCGCCAGGCCCGACACCCGCTCCGACATCACCGAGCCAGAGCAGTAGTCATCCTGATACACCACCACGCCGCCGCCCTCGTCCATCTGGATCTCCATCATTGTGGCCACCGCTGCCGCCAGCGCGGCCCTCTGTCTGCCGGCGCGCCTGCCCCGGCTGCCCGTAGTCCGCAGGCCACGGCCCGTCGCCTCCGCTGCAACCGCAGCCGCTGTCGCCTCAGGGTTCGGCTGCTGCCGTAGCTGCTGGTGCTGATGCTGCGCCCGTCACTCAGCGGCCGGAAGTCCCGCCACCCGGAAGTCCCGCCCATAGGCCCGAGGGGGTGGTGCCCGCCCGTTTCGCCTCAGCCTTGAGGCGCCGCTAGGGGTCGCAGGGGCCGTGACGTACGAGGAAACTAGTGTCTGGGACGCAAGCTCTGCGGAGCCAGGCAGCGAGCGCTTCCGGTCAGAGTTGTCACCTTTAGCGAGTTTCCGCCAGGTCCAAGACACCGACCCAGACTTTATAAAAGTGACTTAGGATATGTCCAATATCATATATAGATGACTGTGTACGGTTTACAGACTTACACGAGCATCCGTGCACCTCCCCTCCCCTCCAGGGGTGATTAGTGCTGACTTAAGTGTTCTTTAATTTACTATCATAGTTTTACTACACAGTAGCTCACACTCCCACAGTGAGGATTCAGATCTGCTCTTCAAATAGTGCCTCTCTACCGTCCACTCTCTCCAGGAATCCAGTTAAGTGCAAGTTGCTCATTTCATTCTTAAATCCAGTAACAAATTCACTTAATCCACTTCGATATCCTGCATTTTGTGTAACATCTTCAGATTTCCCACTTTCAATTCAGCTATCTGTGATCTATTTAACCCATCAATTGAGTTTTAAATTTCAGTGGTTATATTTCAAATTTCTATTTGTCTCATTCGATTTTCTTGTACTAGTTTGGGTAGGCTCTCATTTCTTCCACTTTCAGCTGCTTATTTTAAATCTTAGTTTTTTAAGACAAACTCATTAAAATGTTTGCAGCCTTCGCAGGTCTAATTCTGCAGTCTGTTTGGTTGTCTTTTGCTCAGGTTGCTCCTCCCTTTATGAGATAGTATTCCTTGAAACTGATCTGTGGAAATACTTTTGAGGCCTACCTAAATTTAAAATGAGTTGCTCCAGAGGGTTTATTTTCTTTCACAGGCATGAAGACACCAAGAACCCAAGACTAGCACTTTCAGCTCAGGGGCCACCGGTAATGTGAATTCTAATTAAAAAAAAAAGTTAGTGACAGCTGAATGTTAACAGAAATGCTCTCACCCCTGCCTTTCACCTAACAAAATGCTTCTAAGTCACTTCATCTTAACTGATGTTAGGACCCTCTTATCCAAATCAGTTAACTTTCCCACAGGTGTTGCCTTAAACACTGTCACACACACACAGCCCCCTTGCAGCCTAATTTGCTGTATGGATGCTCACCCACCCATTAAAAGATAAACCGAACCTAAAAATGTCCACCTACTAGGAGTGTCATAAAGTAAGCAAAAGAGGCTTATTAGCACCATCTCTAGCAAATAGTAAGCATGCAATGTTATGTAGAATTTGTTAAATATACTCAAAATGAGCCAGGACAGATGAAATTTTTTTTTCTGGTGAGCAAGTTACAGGGAAAGCTTGTGAATGTTTTAGGGGAATGTTTAAGACTTCTGCTTAGGCCTTTTCCAGAAATCTGACTCCTCTGAATTCCTGAAGTAGCAAATACAGTAGAGCAGCCGCCACTACCATGAAAGGTCAACTGACTTGGCCATCAACTTTATTACCAACATCAGACAGATTTGTTCATTGAAATCGGTTAACACAAAACGAAGTTTTAACAAGATACACTGAAGAACACAACTAGGACACTCCTGAGAGCTCAGCCTAACTGAATTAGAACTTAACTTTAATAGGCTTCCTTTTAGATTTGTAAAGATAATTTGGAATACAACTTTTTCTTCTCATTACAAAACACTAAAATGGAAGATGGGCACACAGGTTTCAAAAGTTCTCTGATTCCTAAGTATCTGCCCCTAATGCCTGTTAAAAAGTTCCATAAGTCCCTGTAATGTCCTCATTTCTTCCTAAACTTGAATTTTAGATGCACTCTGTAGTCACATAAAATAGGAATATTTCATTCGTGATCTCCAAGAATGCTAAGAATTAAGAACATAATGAATTCAGAAGAAATGAACTGGATAACGCAGGAGGTATATACATCCTTGCAAGTTTCGATTCACAAATAGAACAAGTTATGCTCCACTAAAAGAGCTAGTGTATATTTCTGTACAAGGCACAGGACTTGAAGTGGCAACACTTTGATATTATTCACCCCCTCACCATAATATAGGTAGAACTATGTTGGTCTTTTCAGACTTAGCCATTGTCTCACCTTGGGGACAAAATGGTTGTAACACTTCAAGACCTCAGTGCTCACCTGCGTCTGGAGTGGCTGCTATAAATAGGTACTGTAATGCTGCCAGAGCCTAATCCAGTTCTTGGAACATGTTCTGCACTCTGAACATATTTTCGGATGAAAAAATGAAGATGACATCAGGTAACCCATGTCCGGTTTCTTTCCGAAGTGGTGTCCTTGTAGTCAACCCCAATCCAGCAGACAGAATAATGTGCTGCATCCAGTAAAGGAACTCTCCAGATGGGCAGTCTGAGAAGTTTCATCACCCTGCACCCACGTCAGGCACATAAAGATATCATTTGCTCATAGGACATATGAAAGTAGCTAACATATAAGGAAAGATGTTCAATTTGTGCTTTCGCTACAGGGCTTAAATCTATAGGCAAACTCTAATAGGTCAGCACCTCATCTACTCATTACAAGGCTTGTCACTGGAGAGTTTCAAAGCCGACTAGAGGCAAGATCAATACCTTCAGTTCTTTAGGAAAATAAGTGGTGGAAGAGAAAAAAGAATAACTTACAGAAATTGAAAAGAACACTCATATTCCTGTTCATTCTACTCAAAGTCTTTGTTTTTTAAATGGAAAAAAAAGGCAAACCCCTTTACCAGTGAAAGGAAGGAGCAGAGGTCGTGCACTTCGGAGAATGGATGTTGAGGAAAGCATGCGCACACGTGTAACAAAGACAGACTCTGAGTACATGATTGCTAAGTTTAATTCAACTGTTATACCCAATTCTGCCTTGTAAAAATAACAAAATGTTCTTATCAAAATAACATTGTGATGTGAGGACAGGCTTGTTGTTTTTGATACAGCTCTAGAAAAACGTTGGCACCAAATGCACATAAAGTTTTAAGGCTTAATAAAAACACAAACTGGTAATTTCCCAATGTGGCTTAGAGGTTGACAACAGGATGTTAAGAGTTAATAAATCTTCCAAATACAGGCAGTCCCAATGAATGGAGCATTTCCCAAATACAGATAACCACTCCTATTAGGCTCCCGTGAGCAGAAACTCATCATCTGCTTCTCCGGGTGACCCAGACACTCTAAACCTACACCTATGGCCCCAGGGAGGAAAAGGGGGAAAAAGAGGTGGGAGAAAAACAAGGCAAGGAGTTGTCACTGTTGCTCAGAGGCTCTTACTATAACTCCTGTTTTCCTCTCCCTCAGGCCCCTATTAGCATTTCTGGTTTCCATCTCCACCCCAGAAATCCCTGCCAGTGGACAGAACTAGAGAGCACGGTCTCTCATTTGGCTGATAGAGTGGGGATGAAGCCAGAAGGGCCAGCACCTCAATGTCAGATTTCTTCCTGGCAGCCCAATTTGGAAGTCACAATCATTTTCTTGTATATTGAAAAACAAAACAAAATAGTTATGAATGGCAGTTGTTTCCACCATTAGAACATTTCATTGTAAGTTAACAAGTTAGTGTGTCTGGACTTAAAAGCTAACCACCATTTATGACATTTTTTAATGGGGGAAAACTCTGAATTCCAAACTACTTTCTTATGAATGACCGTTTGAAGGATGGAGGCGGGACGTACTTAAGTTACATGGAATGAGTGTTTCTTGGCTCCAAAGTCAGCAGGGCAGCTGAAAGGAGGGAAACTCTTTGGTTGACAAAGCCACATGCAGATCCCCTCAATGTGCTGATTTTTAAGAAGTGGGGCTTGGCAGGTAGCTCCTGCAGGCACTTAGTGTCTCAGCTGGCCACTGTAAGTATAACAAAACAGTTGTTGCTTTTCTTAATTTTAATAATGATAAAAACATTTCTAGCACCTGGCATTAGCTCTGTAGGCACTCATTACAGCCACCATTCCTCTGTGTGCTGTTAGTCCAGCATGAGTGAAGGAGACTGTAGCCCTTAGGAGACTGAATAACTTCTTGCCTGACAGATTTAAACAAAAGGATTCTTGTCAACATATTATCTTTGCTGGCAAAGATCATGGAATTGGCCACTTGAGGCTTTGCTGTTAAACTAGTTAATCTCCTGGCCTAAGGTCTCCACGCCTCTTCTGGAAATCATGAATATGGTCCAAGGTTCTGCAAAGCTTTATCACGGGTGGCCTAAGCAACCTTTTCTTCCTCTTTGGTGTACTTGAGCGACTGGCTCTTTTTAAGAAAGGTGTTAGAAACAACAGTCAATAGTCACTTATGTAAAGCTGGTGTTTTAGAAGAGCTCTTTAGATATTACTAAAGAATTCAAACCTAAGAAGCCAAGGTTCTCAAGCATTTCTTCTCAATGTCAACAGAAAAAAAGACAAATAAGGGTTTAAATAACCCCATTACCTGAATGTATCTGGAGAGAGTTTTAGTCTTACAGAAGTCAGTGGGCCTTGCAGATAGAGGAACTACCTACATTATTAGTGAGGAGCAAAGACAGACAGTTACTTAAGGATGATGACAGGAAAAAAGGAACAATTCACAAGCAAAACTGGTCTACAACTGAAAGGCAGAGATTCCTGTCAGATCACTTCAAAGGATCGGGATACAAAATCTCTCCATAAAGCATAAGACTAGAGAACTTTCTGGGTTCTGTTGACTGCTGCCAAGGAAAAGTAATCAAGATGTTTCAAGTAAAGACTGCAGAATACACTGGGGCTGAGTACATAAGGAGGCCTTGGGGTTTAGCAGCGGTAGCCCCAGGAACTGAGACGGTATCCACAAAGGGTAAACAGCATTAGGATCTCAAGGGGAATTTATCCAGAGACAGACCCCCTCCCATTGGTGTTTCAGCTTATGCCTAACGCACATGTTGTTTCCGGCTTAATTTCAAAGGCTTTAAACTCTGCTACTGTGTTAAGTGATTCCTATATTCCCAATTGGCAGGCAGGTCGTTGATGCAACAAGGTCATGGAAGATCCCACTTCATCAGGCCCTCCTGTGGCCTTGTACCAGCTCCCCGCCTGGCCCATCTTAGAGTTCCTTTCACATCCAGAATTACTAAATTACATTTTATCCCCACAACGATGTGTCTCTCATCAGTCTGGAAGAAAAGGTCCTCTGCGACTCTCACAGTGGCAATGGAGCCTGGGTAGCCGTTTCAGATACATGAGGGACCCTCTCCCCACCCCCGCTCCTTTGGGCTAAAAGAAACTATAATATTTGAATCTATCTCTCAAGTTTCTTGTATGGCTACAGGAGGAGCAATGGCTTCTCTAGTAGAAGGAGATGCTGGATTTGCCTCCAGGTGGATTCAGAACTTTGTTGTGAGATCGAGGCCGTGGGCCCAACCTGGGTTCATGGCTGTCAACCATGGGTGTGGGCTGGGGCTCCTGGGCATGGTCCGCTTGTCTCAGGCCACCTTTCTCACTCGGCTCTTCTCTGGGCAAGGTGCTCATTGCAACTGTGGGACAAAGTCAGCAAACCAACTGTTAGAGAATTCCTATTACCTGAGTGGGCAAGCTGTGCACATGAAAAGTCTACGACATAGACTAGCTAGCAAGAAATGCATACTGTTAAGAAAAGACAGGAACACAGAGTTAGGCTTCCAACTATACCAATAAGACTCACTGATTAGCAGAGGCTGTTCTTGAACTTTGCATAAAGTTGGGGATTAGTACTATAAAGAACCCTTGAAAAATTCCTTAATAAGTTCATTACTGCTTTCTATTGCTTGCTGGATCTCATTCCCCTTTCTTTCACCTCAAGTATAAAAAGCAAACTTTCTCAAAGTGAGCATGAAAGGAAGAGAGGGAGCCTGTCTCATCTATCAAGGTAAAGCAATGTTTTCTGACACTATTTTTCTGATTTCTGAATGAATTCCCATGTATCTTGGTCATCAGTTGAGGGCAATGGTGACCCAAAGGCAGAAATCAGTTCCTACAGTCAGCTCTGAGAACCATGGTGGGACTCAGAGTCACATCCAGTCCCACCACTGGGCAGCTCACTCCCTAAGTGATAGATTATGGAAGCACCAGCTCTCCCCACCACATGCAAGCCTCACATTCTCCCTTCTCACTTTTCGTCCTTCCTGTCCTGCTCTCCCTATACCCTTCTTCTCTGCATTAGTTTTGCCAGCATTACCCTTAGTCACAAGTATATTAAAGATTTGGTTCACTGCCCTTCCCTAAACAAGATTAGCTTCTAGAAGAAGACATCTTAGTCTTAGGCCTAGGCTGATTAGCAATGACAAAAAGAAAAAAAAAACAAAACATTGATGACCAGTTGGAAAACTTTCATTAGAAATAAATGAGCCCATTTCCCTGGCCTTCTTCAAATACAAAATCTTCTCGGCAATAAACATGATCTCGATTGTTTTTGTCAGCTGGCCTGGAAGGGGCACAGGAAAATTCTCCCTCATCCTCTGGGGCACACCAGCATTCAGGGGAAGGGACAAGAAACAGAAGCTCACCTTTAAGGTTCGATTTTGGGTCTTCTCCTTCACCCAACAGCATGTGGTCCTGCAACAAGGCAAACCCCAGATCAATACATGGTTCAGAAACTCTTTACCCTGATTCAAATGGATGATGAAAACCAAGACATGGATGACTTCGGGTTCATTTTTAACTTCTAAAATTGTTTTGTTATGGACAATTTAAATTATAAACAAAGTGAAGAGTATAGTACCGTGACCCCCTCTGCCCCCACCGCCTGATAACCCACTGTACAGCTACAATGGCATCAGCTCATGACATCCTGGTCTCAGCCACACAGTGCTTCAGTTCTCCCAACCTCAGTCCCTCTACCCGCTTGTGGAATTATTTTAAAACAAACCCTAGATATTTCATTTACCCATAAATATTTCAAAAATGTTTCTTAAAAATGTTCTTTAAAAAAAAACCATAACAACATTCTCACAACTGCAAAAATTAACAATTCCTTAAATGTCTAACATCTGGTCAAATTTTAGAACATTAGGATATGTTTACAAGGCTCATCCATGTTATAGCATGTATCAGAAACGTCATTCTTTTTTATGGCTGAATAATATCCTATTATATGTGTATAGCACATTCTTTTTATCCATTCATCTGTCGATGGACATTTGAGTTGTATAGTTGCATCGGAAACTGCCAAACTGCTTTCCACAGTGGCTGCACCATTTTACATTTACGTCAGCAATGTATGAGGGTTTCGATTTCTCCATATCCTCACCAACATTTGTTAGTTTCCACTTTTTGATAAAAACCATTCTAGTGGTTTTCATGTGCATTTCCCTCATGACTAAGGATACTGAGCATCTTTTCATGTGCTGAGTGACCATTTGTGTATCTTCTTTGGAGAAATATCTAGTCAAGTCCTTTGTCCTTTTTTAATCGTGTTGTTTGGTGATTGCAATTCTTTATATATTCTGGATAGAAAACCTTTATTAGAGATCTGATTTGCAAATATTCCATTGTCTTTTTGTTCTGTTGATAGTATCTTTTTGAAAATTTTATTTTGACATACAATATATTAGTTTTATAGTTGACATACAACATAAGTCTGTTACCGATCTGATACCATATGTAGTTATTACAATATTATTTATTCTCTATGCTGTACTTTACATCCCCATGACTATTTTTATAACTAGCAATTTGTACTTAAATCTTTTCATCTTTTTCACCCGTCACCCCAAAGCTCTCTCATCTGACAACTATAAATTTGTTCTCTGTATCTATGAGTATTTTTGTTTTGACGGTTCGTTTGTTTTTTAGATTCCATATAAAAGTGAAACCATATGGTATTTTTCTTTCTCTGACTTATTTCACTTAGCATAATACCTTCTAGGTCCATCCATATTGTCGCAAATGGCAAGATTTCATTGTTTTTTAAGGCCGGGTAATATTCCATTGTATATATATATACCACTTCTTTGTCTATTGATTGACACTTAGGTTGCATCCATATTTTGGCTACTGTAAATAATGTTGCATCAAATGTCTTCTTATGCACAAAAATTTTCAATTTCAATGAACTCTAATTTATTCATTTAAAATTTTGTTGCCTGTGTTTTTGGTGTCATATTTAAGAAACCACTGCCAAATTTAAGATTATGAAGATTTCTTCTTATATTTTCTTTTAAGAATTTTATAGTTTTAGCCCTTAAATTTAGGTCTTTGATCCATTTTTAATTTTTATATATGATTAAAAGTAAGGATCCACCTTCATTTTTTTGCATGTATATATCCAATTTTCCACCATCTGTTGAAGAGACTCTCTTCTTTCCCCCACTGAATTAATCTCAGCACTCTTGTGGACATATCAATTAACCATAGATTTGAAAGTTTACTTCTTGGCTCTCAATTCTATTCCACTGGTCTATACATTTATCTTAATGACAGTGCCATACACTGTTTTGATTACTGTAGTAAATTCTGAAATTTGGAAGAGAGAGTCTCCAACTTTGTTCTTCAAGAATGTTTGACTATTCAGGTTCCCCTGAGATTCCATATAAATTTTAAGATGGGTCTTTCTTTCTTTTCAAAAAAGCATCGTTGAGACTTTAATAGGGAATGCACTGAGTCTTTTTTTAATCATTAGAATCTCCCTCTACTGACTGCCATGTTATTTCCTATATTTTGGATTACTCTGATTGAATTCCTGTGGTGTTGAATAATATGAGATTTGGTCTGTTTCAGAATTCAAAGGTGGTCCATGATGGCCTTCTATCATGAGACCCATAGTTTTGGTTGTCTCTCATTATGTGATGTTAGCAGCCACTGATGTCACTGCCTAGACCCACAATTTCATTACAAGTCTGAAAAATGATATTTGAATTGTTACTCCTTCATTTATAGGCTGGAGTATTTTTATAACAGGCATCTTTCCCTCAACAACTATTATCATGAAGGAAATGCTGGCTAAAAGCTTGACTCCGTCCTTTAGTAGCAGTTTTCATAATAAACTGGTTTCCTGGCATTCTCAAAGTGACAAATTCAATTTTTTAAAAAGTATAATTAGGAATCCATGAATTCTAAGTATTTCATGAATTTTAATCCAATCCAGTTATACTTACCGACAACCCCTATAAATAGTGAAATTTTTGAGATATTTACTCATCTGTTGTATGTTCAATTTTATAACTCTTTTCACTACTCCTCGGTGACACAGAAAAGAGCAGCAGCCTATCTGCAGTGGGCAGTCACTGCTTGCTCCCGACACACCTAGACCAGATTCCTCCAGGGCTCAGCCATGGGTTTGGAATCTACTTCTCCAATGATTCAAGGGAGCTTTGAAACTCAATGACTAATGACTGCACCCAGGAAAACCAATGACACCCTGTTGTCTCTTCCTAATAACATATCACAACTTGGCTCAATGTTTGCTTTTCTTAATTTCATGTCTGCTATCTGGATATGGTCCATACCTTGGGTTTATTTGGATGTGCCGAAGGTAAAGTGGCAGTGACTGGAGACCCAAAAATGTCACTGGTCTTCCCACCAGGTGGGTTCAGACGCTGTCGAGTGTGTACAGGTGTTGATTCATCAAAGATACCACTTCCTTTCCCCCCTGTAAAAACAATCACAGAAGAGTGAGTAACCCAGGACATCCACCTGCTCCTGCCTTCCACATTCATTAATTCAGAGACCTCCTCCCTCAGTGATGCCCTAGTCCAGTTCTGAGTTCAGGCTGACAAAGGTGGGGTGATGACCTACATTAAGCACAACCCCTTTACCAGGGGCCTGCTTGGGACTCCATTTCTAGAACTAAGCAGAACTGAGCTGGCCTCTAAAAGCAAGATGGTGTGATGGCATAAAACAGTATTTCCCTTTCTAGAATTTCCTTAACTCTGAAGTTTTCATGCTTTCCAGTTGAAGAATCTTCTTCATTAAAACCATGAAAAGTTCTTTAGTAGATTAAAAGCAAACAGCTGCTCGATATTTAGGTCAGACAGATAGAACCAAATTTAATAACATGCCCTATTATAGGCAAACCTGTAATCTGGAAAATAACATTAGTCATTCATTCTCTGATCTCATTCTGGCTGGAACCTCCAGTGACAACTAGATATGTCAGCAAATCACAGACATTTAACATCTTTGCTGCCAACTATAAGTGATTTGATAAGCCATAATGAAAACATGCATCTAAGATGTAACTTCTTTTAAGCTGATGACTAAGACCTGGATATGAAAAGTAAATGCCTACATTAAGCAGAAAGATGGCTACCAGACAATACCAATGGATCATCTCTCCACTCAGCAAACACCAAGCACCACCCTCTCTCTTGCCCCCTGAGGTGGGGCCATTACAATCATGGCCGTGCTGTACCAACAATTTATAATCTTAGAGGAGGAAAGATGCATTCCACTAACTAGCTATACAGCTCTATACAAGTTACCTGGCCTTTCTGTATCCCAAATTCCTCATCTGTAGAATGGGGATAATAAAAGGATCTTCTTCATAGCACTGTGAGAAGATTCAATGACTTACTGTAGCTCATATGTCAAATGCTTTGAACAATGTCCGGGACATAAACGTTCAATAAACGTTGGCTACATTCTTTATGTATTGGACATACTCTTCAATAAAAAAAGATGTATAACCATCTACATAGCACACGCTGTCTCAATGTAAAAGGAGGGGGGTATTCTGTTTTGCTCATATCTAAATAAAGAAGTCACTCCCTCCCAGCTATCAAAAAAAAAAAGTGGTTACCTATAGAGTCTGCGTGTGTGCAGGAAATGGGATGGATAAGGCATAGGGGCTCGAGACTGCTTAACGTATTCTTTTTATAGTTTTGAACTTTGTATTTTGTTTTCAAGAAATTAAATTTCAAACAGTCACTTCTTGGCTGTAATAACCCACACCGTTTTGATGGAAGGCCACGAACACCTTAAGAACTTGTCCTGGATGACAAGCTCTGTGAGAGCTCTAGGGGAGGAAGCTCTACCAGGGGCTTGTTCCCTTGAAAGCCTGTCAGACCCCTGATGCTAGAGTGGATTCTGAAGCAAGGTGGGCTTTTTAGATGCCAGTCTCTAGGGGACACACAGAAGCATAGGGCTTAGGAGCAGTGACTGGGCTGGGGTTCCCAGCCTTTTTTGGGATGGGAGAACAAAGAATATGTGGGACTGCTCTGCAGGAAAATGTGCACACAGACATTCAAGGAATATCAAGGTGATTACAAACCTTCTTAAGCCTCAGCCATGGACCTCTCAGAAAGTCATAGAACCCAAGCTGGAAACTCTTGGGCTGTGGAACCAGCACAGCAGGGTGTTAAAGGCAGATGTTCCTTGGCCAGACTGCTGGGTGGAGTCCCTGCTCAGTCACTGTGTAAGCCTGGATAAGTGACCTCAACCTTCTTTTGTCTTCATTTCCTCAACTAACAAGGTAATGAATAATAATAGTCCCTTTGTAGGGCCAAGTTAATACACGTGAAGCAGGTAAGCCCTCAGTAATGCTGCTGGGCTGTTGTTACTACTGGTGAGTTTTTAGCAAAGATGTCTAGACCACAAAGTAAAGAAAAACTACTGCCTGAGGCCATCTCCTTATTGTTGTGTCTGATTATGTTTCAGTACATTATTTTTAAAATGTCCATTCAGCTCTTTTAAAAATGGAAGATAAAAGTAACTCAATCTGAAAGTTTTTGCTAGAGGTACTGCTCATTTAAAAACATTTTTTGAATTGTGAAACATAACAAAGTTCGTAAGGCAGAAGTATCACAAATAAAGACAAAGCAAACACCAACTTAACTGTAACGACCACCACCACTGAGTTGTTTAGCTGCTACCAGTTCCTAGAAACGTGCGCATTCCTTCCCCATCACCCCAGGTCACAAGTGAATTTTCCAGAAACCACACACTTGTTATTTCTTTTATAGTTTTACTGGGTATATCCAACCCTAAACAACATAGTTCTGTTTTTGAACTTACATAATGTAGTCACACTGCATATCTGTTACTCAACATTTTACCTGAAAAATGAATTCAGCTTTGAAGAAGGAAAAGATGCTCAAGCCACTCATAACTGAAGACAAATTCAAGGTATATTTTCTTAAGAACTAAACTGCAAAAGACAGTGTGTTAGTGGACTGTGGGGAAGAGCATTGCAAATGTCACAATGGGCACTGAGCCACCCATAGGAAACTAGTTGGAAGGATCTATCAGTATTTTAAATTGATCCAGCAACTTAATTTTGAGAAATTTATCCCAACTGATATATTCAGGAGGTAAGTTTGGATCTCCGGAGTCAGGAAAACCAATATGCAAAAGCTAGTTCTGCCACCAACGAGCTTTGGGGCTTAGGCACACCACTGAACCTCCCTGAGCCTCAGTTTCTCCTCTGAAAGAGGGTAAAACTATCTACCTCCTAGGTTTGTAGAGAAAACCAAATGGATACAAGCAGAACATTTAGCATAATCCCTAGCAGATATTACACAATCCACACATACCAATCATCATTGTTAGGAGAACAGGAAAAACAGCACATGAACAAAGAAAGCATAAATGAAACGCTGGGTATGACAATCCCTCGTAAATTTTCAATGACTCACATGGTAAGTCACACACTCTGCCTTGCACATTTTTCTCAATGATGCCCTCTTCTTGGAGGGCTGTGGGGTTAAGTCTCGTGGACTAAATAATGAAATAAGGACAGAAGTTTAGGTCTGGGTGGTAGACACAATTAGCAGTTTTCCCTTTCAGGCTTCCCTTGAGAATTCATCACATATAATCTTAAAGAGCACCCCAAGCAACAAGACTACAAGTAGCAGGAACTCAACACAGGGTCACACTGGTTGTCAATACAGCTGTGACTGTGCATAATATAGAGGCTCTCTCACTCTTTGGTCAAGAGGGGCCCAGGCTGCCTACTGAGCACAAGAGCTAGGGGATCAAGAGATTCCAAAGGACTGGCAAAGCAGCAATGCACTCAAGTTGCCACACTTTCCAGGGAACTTGACACCCTAGGGAGAGGTCTAGCCAATCACTCTACTGAGCCAGGGCCAAGGGAGCTGGCTCATACACCTTCAGGTGTCTCAGATTTTATTCTATCTGCCACATGACCCATTGTTCTGCTGCTGTTGGTACAAAAAATGTGCAGGGCTGACCACTCCTGGCTCTAAATCCATAAACTAGATATGGTGAGAATGTTACCTGCTTGGTAAAACCATTTGCTTTTTTACTCACAACTCTATCCAAAACATTAATCCTCCACTACACCCCAATAACAAACCAAACACTAGCTTTTGAATCGACTGTTCTTGTTCCTCTAGGTTTGGTTGAGAAGTATGTGCACCTAGAACCGAAGTGGAGTAACAAGCAGCTCTAGCTAATTTTGCTTGCTTTTATTATCTGTCTGAAATGCTGACTCTTACATGGTCACTAGCACTGTATGGCCACTCAATAGATAGTCTATCAGCTGAGAGAAACACTGTTCCAAGATGCTCTCCCACTATAACCACCATAAAGTGGGATAAGAACTATACAGATGTGTATTAGACCACAAACATCTGTGTCATCCTTTTTTTAGTTTCAGTCCCGCCAACAATCTGATTAATAACGCCTTTCCTAAGAAAAATGTTTAAATGCATAATCTGCACAAAATTTCAGAAATCTCAAGGAGTCCACAGGACAACTGGGAGAGCCTCCTTGAAGGGAGCCAGAATCCCACATCTGCCTTTGAATTCTCAGTGCCCATACCCAACCAATGCTTACAGACAGATGAGGGAGAATTCAAGAATGATTAAGCCACCAAGACACAAAGTAAAAGTCAGGAAAAGACCTTCCTCACATTCTGGAACGCTGATGGCAAGGGACAACCTATACCAGAAAATATATGAAAGGATCAATATAAAGAAAAAGAAAATTTTATCAAGAGAGCATTATAAAAAAAGAACAGGTAGAGGCCAAAGGATGAAGAGTCACAGCGGTCCATACCTGGGGGGTTGGTCCTTTTAGGCATGTTCTGAGGTTCTTCAGTTGGTCCGAAAATATTCGATGCCATCCTGTTGGGCCTGTTTGAAGGGACAACTTCTTCTGGACTTCCAAAAAGATCACTGGATGCTCCTCCTGGGGGCTTCATGGCCCTGCAAGCACAGAGCAAACATGAGTGATAGATGGCTAACCTGGGACCTTACTGTCTGTAACCAGACAAGGCATGTATACTTTCTTAACATTTCTGAAAATATTACACACTGCATTTATTTCATACCGGCATGACAAGTTTACAGATAGCCATATATGGCAAACTTCCTTTACTGACCTTCAGGTTCCCTTAAAAGTTTTCTTTGTATGTCTTGGTTATGCCAAAAACCCTCTGGAAATGTATTTATCTTAAAATTATTCCTGGGACCTCTTATAAGTTTCCTTAAAACAGGCAAGTTGAGCCACTCAGTAGAGTTTATTATTAATTTCAATTAGTATACAGTAGAGTTTAATACTATAAACACATTCAGTGGTATTTGGCAAAGCTTACATTTGCTAAGTGCTTACTATATGCCAGCTACTTTCCAAAGACCTTACACAATAACCCTCTAAGGCAGGCACATTTTTACAATGACTCTGAGATAAAGAGAAATCACAAGATAGGTCACACAGGGAGCAGCAGAGCCAGATCTAAGCCCAGGCAGTCCAGATCTAGACCTTAGACTATGCCCATATGCCTCTATTAAAGGCCTTCAGAAAAAAACAAGGACAGCACACCATTTATCCACAGATCAAGCCTGACCCATATAGATGGGTCTTCAGAAAGACAGCCACTAGCCACTGGGGCCAGTGAGCACCCGGATATGGTAGTAAGGACTCAGATGTGCTATTAAGTATGTACTATAAACCAGACTTCGAAGATGAAGACAAAATATCTCTTTAATCTTGTCTTTTATATTGATCACATGTTGAAATAATATTTTATACATATTAGATTGAATTATATCTATTAAAATTAATTTTCATGATTCTTTTTATTTTTCAAAATGTATCTACTAGAAAATTTATAATTCCTTATGTGGCTCATCTTTCTATTGGAAAGTGTCAGCTTAGACCATAGAGAGTACTCTTAACATTAATCCAGGTGAGTCCTAGGAATCTACACCATAATCATTACCTCTGGTCCTTAAGTCTGGTACAACCAGTGAAATGTGGGACATCAAAGATCAGAGAACACGCATACCAGCACCATTGTTCATTTCTGATCAACATACATGCACTAGGTGTATCTCTAAAACACACTGGTCTTCTATGAGATTTGATTTTAATTAAACACCCCCGAAGAATAGTGGCATTTCCACTGCTCAGTCACCAACAGCAGCATACCCGAAGTCTCCATCTTTGGGAAACTGTCATGTACAACTTAAAGGTTTTAAGTGGACATTTCAAAAGAGGAAGATCAGGACCTTGAGGCACTTTTTATTAACATAGCCAAAAAAATTAATAAAATTTTCACAAAGCTCTGCTCTAATATCCTTTTGAATTTGGTCTACTTAGGCAAGGCGGTATCACATTAAACTCATAGCACCTTTTCAGAACACCTAGAAAGATTTATCCAAATGCTGCCCGTGGTTTAGTTTGCAAAAAGAGTAATATATTTCAAATGTTTTCTCAAAAGAGCTAGAACAGAGGTGATCATTATAATTTCAAGTGAACAGAGTTCTCAGGTTCCATGGCTATAAAGCAGAACTGCAGAAAGCACTTTACAGAGGGCAAGCAATATATCAGCCTGGTCTGGACAGAGACCTGCAGGCTGGCTACTCAATACCACAGACGTGCACAACTGGCAGTTCTGCAGAGCGGTGCTGGAGTCCCTGTTTGTTTGGAGGATGGAGAAGGTGGCCTCCTGTTCAGCAGTTAGCATTTCCTTAAGGATTTGATGAAGAAAAAAATTACTTCAGTTTGAGGAAAATTTTTAAAAATCAATAACCGAACTTAACTCAGGAAGGGCTTAATAAGACTTTAGGTCATACACTTTGTCAGTGGCCATGGTAAGGCCATTTGACTCTTGTACTCATTTATAAGTTAGACAGCCCCAGTCATAATGACATTCTCCATATTGTTCTTGGCTAGCTACACAGGAGGTCCAATATGCTTGGGCCTCCACAGCTATTTCTTTGAAAATAAGAGATGGAGATCTGTAATCTTCAGGACAGACTGAATTTCAGAACTTAACACCAAGGCACGTCATGCTGGCACAAGTTAAAATCCCTGTTTTACTGACTTATTTGAAACATGGCTCTTCTTTCAAACCTTCAAGTTCTCGCAAATTGTCAGATCAGATTCAGTAGACTCATTTTGATTTAAAGCCCTCAAGAGTCCTTCCTGCTTCTCATATTCTACATTCCTGGATCCCAAGTCTCCTCAGTCTCTCGCCCTTGCTTCATTCAGTTCAACTCACACATTCCCTGAGCACCTATCGCTGGCAAGCCAGACTCTGTGGATAGAAAGATGGATGAGAGCAAGTCCTAGGCCTAGAGAAGCTTCAGGTTTACTGCGAAAGCTAGAGCTGTGCATAGGTGGTTTCAGAGTTCCATGAGTTATGTGACAGAAGCACTGAGTGTTACTGGAACTCCAAAGACATCCTTGGAGGAAGTAAGGCCCAAACTGAGTCTGCAGTCTCTGTGAGAAAAAAGTACCTTCAGTTCAGGGCACAGGCAGTAGGTGACAGATATTTGAGATGACAAAATGTTAGTTTGGGGTGGTGGAAATACAGTGTTTATTATTCTGTGTACTTTTCTGAATTATCTTTTATTTTACTTTGAAAACAAGGGAAGAAAAGGCAACTGGTGCCCTAGAATGCTGAAGCAGAGCTCCTGGGAAGGGACAATAACCATCTCCATAACAAAGGCAATGGGGTAGGCAGGAGGGGTTCATAGTCACGTGGCAGTCATGCAAACTGCACAGACTGCCCCAACAGGGTTTCCTATAAATAGGACCAAGAGTTAAATGACATTTCAATAAAAACAGAACCCACAACAATGGTTCAATGTGGTTTCACTGAGGCTCACTATCCGTTATCACTATGACACTAGTTATGGAGAAGGGGTGGGACTACTAGTGAGCTCAGACATTTTGGGGCTGAAACTACATATGAGGCTGCTTCCTAATTATTTTTTACTTTTGTAGTACCCCTTCAATATATTTCAACAAACATGTTTAAAATACACACAAAAAAACTAAGGGGCATGTGACAAGAAGAAAAGCTACACACGCAGCAGCAGTATGGGCACGGGCAGAGAAAACAAGACCTAGAGGGGGTCTCTTCAGCTCCTGACCCTTCCTCCAAGAGCTTGTCCGTGGGTCAAAAAAAGCTTTTGGGGACCGGTCAGGTTTGGAGAGAAGCAGTGTACCTTACAGCTTAAAGAAAAGATCTTAGGTTAAAGATAGCTAAAGAAAAATGCTTTTATATTTCAAAATCCCTTTAATATAAAATAATTCCTCATCGAGAAAACAAAAGATGTAGGTCTAAGAAAGGAAAAGCTGGCTGGATGATTGTACAGCCACCACTTGGTTCCCTCCCTTCAAAGCCAAATAAAGTGTGAACCCTACAAGGCCCGTTTACCAATTAAGTCCTTTAAGATGGCAGTCAAATGTAAAGCCTCCAAAGGATCCCAAGCAGAAGCTTCCAATTACTTTTAATCATCCAATTAAGAAGACTGCTTTTCCTTCTCCAATGTCCTGAAAAGATTTTTCTCCTTTTCTTAATATCCTCTCCAAAACCAATATCCCAAAGAAGTGTGCACTGCCTTAGAACTGCAGCTAGCATCTGTAGCTCGAAGTCAGCATAACATCAGTGTTACTCATAGCATTTATTTGTTAATTCAGCCAACATTTCCTGGGCATCCAGTGCCAGGCAGCACAAAGAGGGAATGTACTTAATGGACACAACTGAGAAAGTACTAGAAAGAGGCCCTCGCCCAGCTGGTGTGGTTGGTACAGAACAGCAGTTACCAAGCACTAGAAACTTGATTCATCCTGAGCATCCAGGGAAAACTTCTGGCCCTCTTTAGATCAGGACTCAAGTAATTAGTAGTCGTTGTTCCATGGATTAATGACTAATTATTTTATTAGGTGTGTTAATGAATAATGACCTAACTCCCCCAAATTTATAGGGTTTTTAGCAAGCTGAAGCAATTCTTTTATTCAGTATCTAACCTACGTAGTGTTTCTATCAACAGTCATAACAAATACCTTCTCTTCTACTCTGAGGCTGGGCCACAGAAAAGCTCACAATAAAATGTTAGGTAACTAACTACCTGAAGGTCCAAAACTCGATAGTGCACACTGGCTCCTCCAGTGTCATGACAGACTGCACCGGCTCTGGCAACCTAATTTGTCTGATTTCCAATACACACAGGGCACTTCAGAGTTAAAAGGAAAGAAAATATGCTGCAGTGTGTTCTTGAGTGTTGCAGCTCAGTCAGAGACCTGCAATGGATATCTGCTTCAATCACTCACACTAGGACCTGATTTACCATCAGCAAAGCAGGCAGGGCACCGACTACCACCTGGGTTTCGGGATTAGGGGGGAGGGCACCACCTACCTCTCACGCTGCGTAATTAGGGGAGGGCTACGCCTGACCCCTGGGCTGCGGAATTAGGGGAGGGCAGCACCTACCTCCCAAACCTGCGGGATTAGCAGAGGGCTCTGCTGGCTCCGAGGCTTCGGGATTAAGGGAGGGCACAGCCTGGTTCTAGGGCTGCGGGATGAGGCGAAAGGCTCCAGGATGGTGACCTTCCCCCGAGGCCCGTCCACGAGCGTGCCAGGTACCAGCACAGGCTCCAGGAAGGCGACTCGCAGCCCCTGCGGCGCCGCAAACACCTGCCTTACTCCAGCTCCCGGCACTGCCCAACCCCGAAGCAGCAGACCATTTGGCCGGAGTCTCTCCAGCGCGCTACGGACGAGGAACGCAGGGAGGCGCACCTCCGGCCCTCAGCCAAGATCCTGGCGGGCACATCCCGCATGTACACCCAACTCTCCCACGTGGAGGCCGCGGTTCTGTGAGGTCACCCGCCGGCCTCCCTGTCGGCTGCGCCCCGCCCGTTCCCGCGCCCGTACTGCACCTGGAGCCTGCCCGGCTGCCCTCGCTCTCCGGGGCCTGGAACATGTCGCCCGCTGCTCAGCGGCTCCTTGCCTGCTGCTCCACCGTTCCCGCCCGGCCCCGCGCAGCCCGAGGCCCGCCCACCCGCGCCTATTGGATGGCGTCAATGCCAGTCACGCCCACGCAGCCTATCGCGGCGCGAGACCCTGTCCCGCCCCCAAGACTCGGAGAATTGCAGAGCGCTGCGCTCGTATTTGATTGGTGGGAGTAGGTGCCACAGAAGGCGTCCAATGCCGGCACTGGGCAGCAGGCCGACAGGGGGCGGGCCGTCCCAAGTTGGGCAGGGTGCGCGACCCCAGAGACCTGCCCTGGCCACCGCCCCTCCTTCCCCGACCAAATTGTTTCCTGGGCCCGAGCTGGAGCGACCCGACTACATCTTGGAGGTACGGGTCCGGGCGCGGGTGCTGGACAACAGAGCAGGGAAAAAAGAGGAGCAGGGCAAAGTCTAGACATTTCTGAGGTGGCAGCCGCTACCTGAGGGCCACTAACCCGCGGCTTATTTTGAAGGAATGTGAGTCCCTCAGACGTGTGTATTTTGCAAACCAGTCAATGGTAAGTGTGGTACTTGGCAAAAGGCCACTAATTCGAATTATATGTTCAGAGATTCAACAGTTCCCCTGTCCTGCCCAGTCCTGGGTTGGGGAGGTGGGGTAGTACGGCACCTCAGAAAGACATACTCATCAATAGGGAGCAAGGGATAAAGTGTGCCAATTGCCCTACTTCTGACTCAAAAAAACAAAAATAAAACAGTCGGCAGTGTTTTGTCACTAAATTACACTGCGGACAGCCCATCTATTCTGAGATCTCACCAAATGAGAGCCACTTGAGCTGTTTAAGTGCACACTTTTAAAAAAAAGGCAGAAACAATAATTATTAGATCAAGTATTAGTATGTATTTATGGACAATAATAAAAACATTTACAAGTTGAACTGGAAATTTAAACATAAGAAGTTTAACAGCTTTTGTTTATTATATTAAATAACCAAAACACCTTTTATTCCCAAAATTGGTAAAGAATAAATAATGTAATTTACAATATGGTACAAAAAATAATCAGGAAGGACAGGCATTCTGCTTTATACATACACTGTATATGTATATTTATAATCTATAAAACAAATTCACATCTCAAACAAGCCGAAAACCTTAGATGATATGGCTTAACAATTATTAAAAGAAACAGCAATAAGTTCTGCTGCCTAGACCAGAAGCTCTGGAGCCAGTTATCCTGTTACAGAACGAAGGGTACAGGTTGCTGTAGTGCTTCCAAGATTGAATTTACTTAACAAGACTTACAAATTACTATGGGATTAGGAGAGCTTTGATAGTTGAGAAAGGTTTGCTGTGGTTTCTTTCCTTTTTTTCCTCTTAAGACAAAGTGTCCTATGTCCTCATAAATGCATCTGATAGATCTCAATGTCTTTAATAAAAAAAAAAAAAAAAGGTGTTCTTTTCCACTTGTATCCAGTATCTTTCATTCTATTACTATTCTCTGCACAAGTCTTGATTTGATGGTATGATCTAGGTAAAGATACTGTTACAATGAAAAGCACACCCACCAGTAGTGAAGCCATGATACAGAACCATGATACAGAATGATAAAGAATGGGATTCTGAGGTTGAGAACCTGGAATGTGGGAAAGCAAGTAGATAAACCGATCAAATGTTTCCAATTATCCCCACTCCCTGAGCCAAGTGCTCTATACCTAGAAGATACAGAGAGATGAAAAAAAATGTCATCACAAACCTCATGTGGAACCATGAACTTCAACCTGCCTCTGCATCTTCTAAAGAGTGGAATGTTCGCCACTGGATGGTCACAATAAGAATCAAGGCCAAACCACCAACCCCCTTGAGACCAGATACTCAGTCTCAATCTTTACAAAAGATGAATCAGCAGAAAGATCTCAGACAATATTAGAGTAACCAGGGAAAGATGTTTCTGAGAAATTGATCTGTTCTTAATTACAACATGCTCAAATGCACAAAGGAAGCCACAGGCATATAACTGAGACTATCACAACTTCGGCTGGGAAGGCAGAGGAAGATGCACAAAATGGGAGGCTTCTCTGCTTGGGTCTTTTGAAAATTCCAGCCTTTAACATTGCTTATTTTTATACACATATTCATTTAGGCTGTTAAAAAAAAATGCATCCATAATTTTAGTCCTACAAATGACACCATTTTTCTTAATATGGCAAGCAAACACATTAGGCATCTTGTTGCTAGAGAAGCAGCAGAATTCTCTGGAATTGTGTGAGCTTCATTATAGGTGAGAAGAGTCAATCCACTCTCCTCCCTAGTGGAGGACACTAGCCACAGTTACCTGCTCCAAACAGAGTCTATGCCAAAAACACAGGCAGGATGTGTCTTGATTAGAATCTCCTGAGTTTTCCACCTTTTAGATGTCACTGGGCAAAGGTGCCAACTTACCCACTGGACTGCCTCAGGGTGTCCCCTGATGGACAAGCAAAGCAGCTCAAGAGCCCTACCATCTCTGGCACAGTACACACTGCCATTAGACATCACATCTACATCGGTGCCATATTACGTGGCATCTCTGGTCTCAGACAGTGGGGGGTATGAGGAAGCTAGTCATGGCCTATACTTGACCTGGTATAACCTACTGCAGACCTAACAAAGTCAGATGCCAAAGTCAGAGACAGAGGGCGAGACCTCCTGATCTTCAACCCAATGAGGTGCTAATTTCAGGAATCTGATATGCTGATCACAAAATATAAACTAGTTTAAAGATACTCTGGTTCAAACAATGCTATCTATATCTCTTAGTAAGTGGCACCATGTCCTTTTTATATTTCCAAAGCTTTTGGACTTTTCTTAAGAGTCCAGAGGCTTTTGTTAAGTGATATATGTGCCTAGAACCAGATCTGAAAGAAGGAAGCCACCTTAGAGGCAAGAGCTCTAAGAAACACTTGAGACAAAAGAGGGAGATATTCCCTGGAAGCCAAGTGTCTGCTGTTTCCTCCACAGCTCAGAATGAATGACCCTGTCTGAAGCCTAAAGTGGCTGCAAATGGCTGGTGAGATGATGGGATCAAGAGCATCCACTCTTCTTGCATATGAAAAAGACCTTTTCTCCCCTTTTTACACATGCTCTTATCTACTGTGGACAGGGGGAGGAGCCCATGTAAAGGGCCAGGACTGGCCAGGACTGCCACTCCACTGTTAGTGGGGAAACAGGAAAGGTGGGCAACAGAACAGCGGTCAGTTCAGGCGAGTCATCCTGTCTACTGCAGAAGGTGAAGCAACAGGTGCAATGGTGTCTCTGGTATTACTGGCCCAACACCAGAGCAATGGCTCCTGGCCACACAGAATGTGGCTGGACAATAAATTACATGCTAAGTCTCCCAAAGCTAAGCAGGCATAGGAGCCTTATTAGCTCTGTTCTGGGGAAGGACCGCTGCTGGATTGCCTGCAGTGGTGACTTCTGGTCACCCAGGGAGGCTCACGGAGCACACCATAGATTAGTGCTCACTGGTTAGACATCTGACCCTTACCTGCATTCCCTGAACAGGAGAGAAATAATAGACGTGAAGCATACACATAGTGTCTCGCTCTGCTCCAAGGCCAATGAAAGGAAGAGGAGACTGAAGAAGTGAACCATCCCTGCAAAATCATTTGTTTCAGATACTAAACAGTTAACACATCAGAAGTTCAATGGCTCATCAGGAAAGTCTTAACTGTAGTCAAAGAAGTGCGTAGGGATCATCCCATAAGAGAAGTAACATGGTAGATCATCTAGAAGAAACTTGCAGATGGAGGCAAGAAAGAAACCAACTAAACTCTGTTCTTCCTCTTCAATGTCTCCTAATTCTTAAAACACAAGAAAAACATTCTCCAACCAGTTTAGCAGGATTTTTCTAAAAGTCCACACAACCCGCATAAGACATGATTCTTTTCCCTTCCTGGTCAGTCGATCACAACATATATCTACATGGGGAAGGAGTAGGGAAGGATCAGAATTTCTGGGGTAATGGCACCAGTTACACTTCCCCTGGGACTCTTCTGCTGCTCTGTGCTCAATGTCCCCTGAAGTGTCTGCTGTCTCAGGGTCCAGATACCACCAGGCAGAGCCAGGCCAGGCCCAGCTAACCTACCCTCCCCCCTCACCTCCCACCAGCCTTCATTATTCTGCAGAGAAGCAACCAAAGTGTGGCACAGGTTTGGCAGAAAGAATGCAGCCATGGCCTGGAGCCTTCCTACAGGGAGTGGAGAAATTACAACTCCTTGGGATGTGATGGCTATGCCAGGGCACACCCACTCCTTTCTCTTGGAAAAGAAAACCCATTGGACTGTCCAACACAACAACCAAGTCAGAAGTATGGGTGGAAATACGGTCACTACGCAGACCCTAACATGAGACCCCACAACTGGTGAAGAACTGCTCTAAGGCCACAGTGATGTCTGATGTTGGACCTTCCAGAACTCGTCTTCATCTCCCAGGCTACCACTGCCCTCTGCCTGCTGCGACACAGCTTCTAGCATGTTGTACATTCTGGGGTGCAGAGGTGTCTCTATCCAAACCACCTCCTGGGTGTTCTGGGCTTCATTTATGTTTTCTTTAGTCTGAAGAGGGCTATACCTACCACAGGTTGAGAACCACAACCCAGTAAGCCCTCTTCTACAGCCTTCAGGATTGCCCTCACCACGAGATGCAGTCACTGGGATAGGTCACTGACAGGGGGACCACCGCCACTGCCATCAAACAGAACCTCTCGGCGGCTGGGCTCCGTGATGGACAGCTCCTGGGCCAAATCGTTGAACCGAGATATGTAATCAACGCTGTTTTCATTCATCATGCAAACCAGCTGGGAATCCACGACCTGTGGGCAGAGGACATAAGGCAAGACCATGTCAGCTGGTGGCCAGACTGCCTTCTTGAGTGGAGGTGACTGGCCACCACTGGGACTTCAGTGGAAGGCGAATGAACCTGGGGTCTCTCTACAGTGAAGATTAGAATCTCCCATTGACTGGCTGTGGAACAGTGGTACAGTGCCCTGGGGAGAATCTCCTGTCATTTTGAACTCTCAATCTTTTGACAAGTATGCAGGAGAGCCTACTATGAACCTGGTACATCTGGTTGCCAGGATCAGAGTGATGGTTCCTTCCACGTGAGACTGTGGGAAAGACAGTCAAACTAGCAAATGACACAGAGTGGAATATAGAAACTGTGGGGTGGTCTGAAGGAGATGCAAATGGAAAGAGGACAGAGTTTGCCATGGCAGTGGGGAGCACATTCTTATCAGAAGAAAATAACAAGTGCAAAGGCTCTGGTGTAAGAACGGGCTTCAGCTCTTCCAGAAACAAGAAATTGGTAAACATGACAGTGAGTAAGGCAAAGAGTAGAAGACAAGGAAAGAGAGAGTTGGGTTTGTACAGCAGGGCCTCAGATCCTGGGATTTTACTCTGTGAACAAATAACACGGATCATATAGTCTTCGGGGTTTACTGTCTGCCTCCTTTCCTGGAATGGAAGCCGCATAAGGATGGAGCCTGTGTTTTGTTCATGCGTGATATAATAAACAAATGAGAAGCCTTGGAAATTTCTAAGTAGAGCTATTGCCTGAACTGAATTTTAAAGCTTCTATTATGAGAAATTTGAAACAAACTTGTTTTTAAAATGTAGAGCAAATAATGACTGTCTTCCCCGCCACATACCTGTTACCAGTTTCACCAATATGTGGCCAGTCTTGGCTCACCTCTCCCACCCACTCCTCATTCCCATCACTTTTCTTCAAATCTCACCCACCAAATCATTTCAGCCACATGTTTCAGACTGCAATTCTAAACAATAAGGACTATCTTTAAAACACACTCATGTTTTTTAAGTTTGGAGAGTTCTTGGTCAGATCCTTTTAATAAACACTTGCTATTTCTGCAGATAAATATGTATCTAAGTTTCTGGCTATGGACTTAGTAGTTCACGAACAGCATCTGTCTTTGTTTTGTGCTGCTCACCTTCCTGTGCAATGTGCCATGAAGAGATCTTATTAGAAATGCAGGTTCTGGTTCGCTGGGCCTGGGGTGGGCCCAAGAGTTGCCTCTCTAACAGGTCCAAAGCATTCTGCAGCAAGTCTGTGGACCACCTTTGAACAGCGTGATCCTGACATTTAGTCTTGGGATGTTTGGGCAGTGCCCACCTCCACAGTAGCTAAGTGCATGTATATAACATCCACACATACATGGGAGGGGAAAGAGACTGGTTTTTTGCAAGGCATCAGAGTCATAAGGTGTTCTCTGAATAAAGGTTCTATGGCCACAGAGGTCTGACAAATGCTCAACTATAGGGAAGGGATTGACTATATTGCTCTGTCTAGTTTGTATCTGGGTGAAATTTCCAGTTGTCAGGGCTCAGCTCAGAATCCTCCAAAGTGATCCTGTAAGCTCCTCAGGCCTTAAGATTCATCTCAGGATACTGAGAGCTGAGAAGGCTATGGGATACCACTGTGTGAGCCTCGTCTGATCCAGGGTTTCCTTCCAGAATCTGACTATAAAACTCTAGAGGGGCATCCACTAACATCTCAGCATCCCAAGGAGGCGGAATTCGGGAGATGTTGTTCCAGGACATTAACAACAGGACCAAGCCCATCCAAGTGGCATTCTAGATGTGAAATCTCTCTCTTTTAAGCTTATCCCATCTAAATATTTCTTCCAGCACCCGTTACTTCATAACTTGCCTTACAGTCAAATATACCTGTCTCTGCTCCTTCAACGAGTGCTCCTTTTGAGGCTTTCTTACCCAGACACCACTCACATCACATGGAATGGAGCCTGGGTGGCTACACCAGCCAAAGCTGGCCTAAGAAAGGGACGCTACATCCCAGTCTAAAGATGAAAGTCACAAACTGGGTCTTTCCTGCACATCCAGGGTCTGCCATGATATGACTCCAGTTGTCATCACCCCAACCATGAGAGGATACTGCAGGGACATCTATGCCTTCCTGCAGAACCCCACCCAAGGGATGATGGCAACAAGTGATGACAAAGGGAGCTGCTCCTCTAAAGGCCCCTCTTATCAGGTGACAGCAGTGATGACAGAGCCACCTACAACTCCCTCTTACTCCTCCACCAATGGCACCAAGACTGCACAGATAAGGAAACCGACGCAGTATTACCTGCCCAAGGTCACAGGACTGGTGGAGGACACAATGAGATCTAAACTCTGCTCTAGCTGTCTGCAGAACCCCCGAGGTCAAACCCAACACCAGGCTTCCCAGGTTCTGACACCTTTAGGGTTCAGCTAGTAGTCTGTCGTTCACTACCAGAGCTTCTCAAGAGAAGCCAGAGACCTGGATCTGCATGTGCTACCTCCTGGTGTTGATGTTTTAATAACCAAACAGGTAGGACCTGGTTGCCTCCAGAACAGGCTGGTCAAATTGGACCATAAGGTTGTACACTTACCTCTGCTACATCAGCCAGGGACCTGGACACAAATGAGTCTCTTGAGTTTCCATCTAGCAGGCTGGGGCCCAGCAGGGAGGTGCCACTGTGGGTCCCTGCCGGAGTCGGAAGCATCTTCCGGCCCTTCTCTGAGGAGATGAAGCTTGCTACCAAAAAAAGAAGGAACAAACCCTGACATTTGGCATTAGGGCACAGCAGTACAGCGGCATTTCTCTGTTGGCACCAGGAGGGGAGGGTCCTGAGGGCTGGAGGTGCCTTTCAAAGCCCATGCAGCATTCACCCACATGCTCGTACACAGTGCTCTAGGAGCATCAGAGCTGCCCCAGCTTTTCTCAAATGGGGAGCCTTAGAGGGTCCCCAGCAGCATGTGTTAGTTGGCCTCATTTTTCCAAGAGGCTTCAGTGCTCCATTGTCCAGACACCACCTCCATCTCCATGTAAGGTAATTTCCAATTTTTCACAATTTATATTTGACTCTGCAGAGGTCTGCACTGCTCTCTGGGACTCTCATAGCAGGAAATAGTCACTGGGTGCTGGCTTCCTGCATCACCCAGACCAGAAGCCATGTTCTGAGCCATCAGTATGGCGCCCACACCAGGTGCTAACCCTGGTCAACATGTGTATATAGTACACCCCTCTTTGCAGCTACAGTCACAATGGCAATGTGTACACCCAGGCTGCTCTCTAAAAATGTAAATTACACAAATCTCAGATGTGCCCCAGGAGCCCCTCCTGTGTGGGACACTGAGGTGAGTATATGTTTCCCTAACGTCTCCTTCCCACTGCACGAATACCTGGTGCCCAGTGAGGATGAACATGGCCACAAGACAGCTGGACTGTCCACGTCAGAAAACGTTACTGAGAACAGAAAGAGGGACTCTAAGGGCATGAAGAGCCTATTTCTTCCACCCCGCTGTCAGCAGCAAGAGCAGAAAACCCTAGTGGAGGAAGGGCCAGGACACTTGGCTGGACTAGAGAAGGGCAAAGGTGACTGTGTGGGGAGATGAATATGGGCTACATCTTGGCTAGGCTGTGGGTTATAGGATGACATGTGTGCCAAAGCTCAGTGACCTGCACATGGGCATTTTGGGTATTCCCCCATGTGTTAACTGGTACATAAAAAATAAACCCTGGAAAACAAGCAAACAACCCTAGTGAGAGTTCTGCCAGATAGCACAGAGAATCCGGGCTCTGTGGAAAGCTCTCCAGAATCCAGTTTCCCCACCAAGTTCACCATGTGGAGCCCTGCTCACCCTCCACACTCACTCACCAAATAAGCTGCTGAGCGACGAGTCTGTGGGGTCACTGGGGCACCACTGGGGGTCATGGGTGGGAGAGGCAATCCAGTCTGGCTGGGGGCTGCTGGATGGGGAAGGAAGACTCTTGGAACTGTCACTGCCATTCAGTTTCGCTGGAGAAAGAGGAACTCCTTCACCTGTCAACCAAAACCTCGCATCAGAGACACCATGTAGGGGAAAAGCATCCCACTTCCCCATATTGCCACTAAGGCAGTGGGACAGTATGGCTGTGTATTGCTGAACTCTTAAGACCCAGGACCTTGCTGGGACCCCCACAGAAGATGAACAACACTGATCTGAGGAGGGAATCCCTCTGCAGTAAGGACACGTATCCATCTTAGGGAAGGAAAATGACTGCAGCAATGTCCCTGATGGAGCCGGGCCCTATGCTGACAGCTTCACCTAAATAATCTTTCAGGTGTTTACAATAGCTCTGTGAGGGACATACTATTCCTAGTTCACTGATGAGGAAAGTAAGGCTCAAACAGGCCAGTGACCTGCCTATGGCCAGGTGCTACCAGACTGTGAACTTGGCTGTTTGAATTCATTGCCCAACTCATATTAGTGAGCGCAACCACACCAACACTACCAGGTCATTGTTCCAACCTCCTCCTGGAACCTGCAAAACCCAAAGGCATCCACCCAGAATCAGAACCAACTAGGACAATGCCCCATCTTATCTTTGGGCTGGAGAGGCCTTGTGGGCCTGCTCTCTCAGTCTCAAGGTCAGGAGCTGTCCCACTAGACCTTAAACAGGTGCAGGTCCTGTCTATGCCTCATCCACTTATGCTGCCTTGGCTGCCTCTGCTCAATGTGCAAAGTGATATCTGGACAGGAACATACCCAGAATGTCTGGCAAATACTGAGGTGGGAGATCAAGGGTAAGTCCGGATCCCCTCTCCTGAAGGGGAACTAATTCCAGGAAGGGTGTGCAGGGGCAGCCTGCTTCTTACCGTACTGTCCGGAGCTGATGGCGATCTCGATGATGGAGTCACTGATCTGTGTGGCAGGCTCTCCTTGTGACAGCACGTCCTCAGGAGGGCCCGGCAGGGAGATGTCCAGCAGAGCAGAGACATTAGGTGGAGAGAGCCGGGTGCTGGAGCTCTCTGATGAGGGCAGTGGAGTAGAGAGCCCGTTGTGGAGAGGAGCCTTGGACAGCTCAGATAAGGAGAGGACAGGTGAACCCTGGTGGGAAATAAGGACTATTCAGACACAACTGATAAACCTGTCTCCAGTAAGGATGAAAAATGAACCTCAGCCCCACAAAGTGGTAACCAAGTGATGGGTTAAGTCACAGAGAGGTAATGACCCCAGCAAGTACCTCTTCCTTTTCGGTAAGAAACACACTGCGGGATTTACTTCTCCCGAAACCACCCCAGGGATGCAGATTTGAAAGGCCAAGCTGGTGGCCTTGGCCAGAGTGTCCTGGTCCTGCTTCCTCTGTCAGCAGAACAGCTAGTAACCCAGGCAGAATGTGAGTGTCAAGGAGCACATGACCTCCTCCCTTTGGCTCAGGGAACAGAGTCCTTCCAGAACTGTGTTTGAATAAGCCAGCCTCACAGATGGGAAAAAAGAGTCTGAGATGGGAGATTCATATTCCTCCATCTAGGCAATGTGGGTAAAAGCACAAAGCCATTGGGTATCCGTGTGTCCTTGCCACATCCTAATAGTACAGGATGGGGACTCTACCCTGGAAGGGTTCCTGGGGAAGCTACTTTGCTTAGTAGCCAGCAGTACAATTCTACCTGGAAGCTGTTCGTCACTGACTCTTGCTCAGGCCTTGAGGGAACGCTGATGAACGAATCGCTTGTGCCCTACAAAGAAAAAGAATACCCGGAATGCCAGTGAGCCCCACACACAGCATGCCAGAACTACCCCTAAGGGCTTGCCAGCCTCCAAGCTTTCAAAGAAAGAGCCGCTCCACTCCCAGGCTTCCTACTGGCCAGCAGCACAGGAACCCACCTCAGTCTATTTGGAAATCTCTTCCTGTGAGGACAAGCAAGCCCACCACTTCCAGATGGCGGGCCACCAAGTCCCTAAACTTAAAATTGTCAATTCATATTTCATGGTCCTCAGGCAGGGCAGGGCCACTGAACCAGAAAACCAGAGCGCTAGGAAAATCGTAAAGGAGTGCCCGTTGGGGATCAATAGGATTGCTCCTGGCCAATCTGGTTAAAGTTCTTTCTCAGACCAAGCTGATGTCTGAGAAGTCTGTCGACATACAGATCTCCTCGTTCTTCTCAGTTTTGAATTCTCCAGTGTCACCCAGCAAGCCTGTGCCCACTCGGCTGTGACTTTCCCCTCTGAGCCACATGGCGCTTGCTTATGCCACAGCCTCCCTGGTCCAGTGCCTCTCCTCTGAGCCATTATTTACTGTAAAACCATTGGGTATCCGTGTGTCCTTGCCACATCCTAATAGTACAGGATGGGGACTCTACCCTAGAAGGGTTCCCGGGGAAGCTACTTTGTCCCCTCCAGGGACAGAACTGGAGTCTAGCATGACCTCAGCTCCATGGTCTTGGCTCCCAACCCTTCGGAGAGTGACCAGCCCATCCTGGCAGCTGGTGGTAATTCGGAGAAGCCCTTCTAAATACTCACTCCCATGGCAGGGATGGGGTCTCCATTCTGGTGGGTGCTGGTGGAGTCCTGACCCGAGAGGGCAGCTGTTGCCTCATCTGAAGACAGTGGGGAGATGCCAGACAAGCCCTCAGGGTCCAAGACAGGGAGGGGGCTCCCAGGGATGATGCCAGCACTTGTAGCTGCTAAGTCAACAGCACCTGGCAACAGAAAGAACATTGTCAATCCTAGCTCTACCACATCCCAAAACATAAGAAGAGCCTCTCCCTCACTCCTCATGTCAACGCAAGGGTAATGAGATAGGCTTGAGGAAGAAGAAAACAGAAATGTCACTCAAAACCCTCATGTGGTGTCTTTCACCATGCTGGTCACAGAAACTTACTGGCCAGGTGGCCTGTGGCCTGGGGCGGAAGGACCTTGGGCATGATCGGCCGAGACAGAGCTGTTTTGGTTAGGGAGGACTGGATGGGCCGGAACGAGCCTCTCCCTGTGAGGACAAGAACAGAAGCAGCTACATCAACCCTGCTTGCCCCTGGTGCCCTCTGACCGTATAGCAGAGGATACAAAGGGTTTGCTTCACAGCCACAGTCAAAACAATGCAAGCTGAGCCAAAGCAGAAACCACTGAACATCCCAAACAGGCCCAAGAGAGGTCAAACAGGCCCCAGACAAGGAGAAAGCTTTGGCACCCATGATGGCAGTGCCACTGTGCCTCTTGAGTGGTGCTAAAAGGCTGCAGTCAGTACTGTCATCTCCTGGGGATGGCCCTTTTAAGAGTAACACACATCCGAACTAAGCTATGGGTTCCTCTAAGGCAGTCAGAGCATCAAATCTTGGACCAAGATTCCACCTTTGCAGTAGGCCTCTTTCCTACTAGTTCTTCTGCAGGTAAAAAGATGGCATGAGAAAAAGCAATCAACAGCTATCTGGGTTTTACAGTAAATAAATCTGAAATGTGAAACTCAAGACTGATTTTAAAGATAAATCATGGAATATGTGTTTCATTAAACAATTCTCACTGTTTAAGAAAATTTACTTCAAAGATCCAGGGCCCCACTGACCTTAGAGACCTAGGAACATCTGAGTTGTATATCCCTAAGATCATATCTATTCTGTAAAATGCCTGATAAGACATCACAAAGACAAGGGTAAACCACAGATGCTCCCCTAAACCAAACTGAGCAAAGCATCCCCAATAGGACCTCCTGAGCCACCTTTGAAGGAAGCTGCCTGTGCACCGCTTGTCAAAGGTCCACACCTGCCCGCACTGAAGCCTAGGCCCAGCACAGGGGCATACTCAGTGTCTTTTTATAGAATGGACAAAGGAATGCTGGAAATGTCACTCCAAGAGCCATGGAAGCAAACTCCTACCACTCCCAAAGATGAGGCCACATGCAAGTAAGGAGGAGTGAAAAGCCAACCCGAGAAACCCCAGTGCTTACCAGTTACGGAGGAATTTGACAGGATGGAGAAGGAGCAGACATTGTGGGACTGGTTTTCAGACGGTCTAGGAAGTAGGGTTCTCTGTGGAAGGAAAACTACCACTAATCAGGTGATGAAAAGACCCCAATGCCAAAAATCACTCAGGAAACCAGCAAAGAGTTGTAAAGGGATATTCCCGATAACGGAGCTTAGTGTAATCAGATGGGGGTTCTGGTTCTAGAGATGATGACACAAGGGCTCCTGGGACAGTCTGAGAACAGCTGTTCCATGGACCCAAAGCCTTAAACATTAGGTCCTCTCAGGGGGTGGGGGGAACCCAAGGGATAAAACTTTCCCCAGGAAAACTAGAGGAAGGTCAGAATGATCCACTGTTAATCCAGAATTCCAGATTAGCCTGGAATTCAACTAGTCATATGTATCTATTTACAACCACTCGACGTGGACTGTTAAAAAAGACACCCCTTTATTCTGGGTCTCCTCGAATTTGGGGTGAAGATAAAGTTGCTGTCTGTAACATAGACAGGCTAAGGGCCTGAGGCATTCTACCCAGTCCAACAGTCCCAGTGCCCACCCTTCTCTGTTTATCTGCCCAGGGCTCCTATGTGTAAACAATTAAGTTCTAATGTGATGACTACCATCTAAAGACATTATATTAATTGCTGAAACTCTCATTTATTGAAGTAAAACATTAACAGAATATCTATCACCCCAAAGTGTCCTGAGGACCTCCACCTCTGGGTGCATAGCTATGGCTCTGCTGACTTACAAAGGACATCTCCATGCCACTAAGATGTACCCCAAGGTGTCGGTACAGAGCAGAGGAGGTGCTACTGAGGCTATAAACTTGACAGAAAGGGCTGTGAGGTCAGCTTGGCTATTGAGAGGCGGTGGAGTGACTTTGAGGAGCTTACAGATATGCTGGTTTTGCTCCAAATGTACTTTCTGAAAGGGGCAGGTGAGAAATATTTTAGGCTTTGTGGCCATATGGCCTCTGTCGCAGCTATTCATCTTTACCCTGATGCCACGGAAGCAGCTGTGGACAGTAAGGAAATGAATGACTATGGCTGTGTGCCAATTAACTTCTCATAAAGAAGTAAATGGAAAAGCCTATATACTGTGTGTGATTCCATTTAAATGAAATGCCCAGAACAGGCAAATCCATAGAGAAAGTAGATTCGTAGTTGCCAGGGGCTGGGGTAGGGGGAATGTGGGTAAGAGGTATGGGGTTTGTTTGGAATGATGAAAATGTTCTGGGATTAGACAATGGTGTGGGTTGCACAACCTTGTGAATACACTAAAAACCATTAAACTTTAATGAGTGAACTTTATATATCAATAAAGCTGTTAAAAACAAAACAAAACAAAAACAACAATCACAGGCCCTGAACCAAACAGCTATGGAGCTCCCACTCAGCCAGGGTGGAAGATTTATAAACTTCACCAAATATACTAGAACTAAATACATTAACACTGAACAGGTAGCCCTAAACCATAAGTTTGAATTGTGTGGGTCCACTTACAGGCGGATTTTTTTTCAATAAATACCTGTACTGTTTTCGATCCGCGGTTGGTAGTCCGCGGATGTGGAGGGCCGACTGTATGCATTGTTCTACGCCATTTTAAATAGGGGACTTGAGTATCCGCAGATTTTGGTACCCGTGGGGGGTCCTGGAACCAATCCCCTGCGGATACCGAGGGACAACTTAAGTTTTGGGGGAGTCAAAAGTTATATACGGATTTTTGACTATGTGGGGGGTTGTCACCCCTACCCCTGCATTGTTCAAGGGTCAATTATAGTCTGTACACACAAAAAAACCTTAGGATTTAGAATATATCTTCCTTCCAAAGACCTGTCATGCAATTTCTCATTTTTAAATAAATCTCAAGGGATTTCTAAGAGTCTAACAAAAAGACTGATGCATTAATCACAAAACAATGCACATTCATGACTTTCTAAGCTCATTTCTAAAGTCATTTAAAAATTCTAGCTTCACCTCTTTCATCTTTTTACTTTCAAATAAAACTGTCCTTTTTCTCTGCTTGTCATTCTTGGATCTCTCCTCTGGTCCACAGATGGCATCTATGGGTCCCCCCAGGGTTCATCACTATGAGCTCCAGAGGTCTGACCTCTGTAAAATACATATTACCTTGCCAACTGCTTCCACGGACTATATGTTCATAAAGAGATGTTCTGAGAGTTCTCAAATATATCTCAATCTGGGACATTCATGGGACTTGAACTCCCAGAACTTTCTATCTTTTTTTACAAGCATTTTTCATGTTGTGCAAAGATTACCTTTATTTTCGGGTACAGTTAGGGTCATAGATTACTTTACCCTATTCATAAGAAAGAAGGAAGGGGCAGGGGGGGTCTCCATTTCACATGAACACCCAAGACATGGGAGAAAAACCAGTGTATATGGGCAGATTGGCCAGTGGGAGGCTGGTCCTGGCAGACCTGACCCGGATTCCTGACCTGGACCACCAGCGGCTTCCGCAGGTGCCGGTTCTGCAATTTCCGGGGCTTTGGCAAGAAGAAATCCGACTGCATCTGTGAGGAAAACAGCATCCGACCCCTGAGAGAGTTTTCTCCACAGACATGGAGGCAGACATGCAGGGGGTGCAATCTTCAAACTTACGCTGATGGAGTTCAGGTGCTGAAGGAAAGTTAATTCTGTCTCTTTACTGGGAGAGAAGAACTTCCCATGTCGGCTGTTGGGTGGTAAAGTTGTTGGAACAGCAAAAAGGCCACCATCTGAGTCACTGCTTCCTGTATTGGATGGACCAGCCACCAAGAGGGGTCTTGGAGGGTTTCTCAAACCTAGAAGAGAGAGTAAACACAGCTACACTCAGCCAGCAACATCTCCAGTGTGAATGTAGTTCTACTGGGAAGAAAATCAGGAAGAACAATCTGTTCAGTTTCCTGGAAAGGAATTTCCCGTATCTTAGCACCATTAAATCTGCTTTGCATCCATCTCCCTGAAGGTTTGGTGCTCATTGTGAGCAAACAGGATGCTCTTCACCACTTTAATCCTCAGTAGGAAGGGAAGCTTAGGCCTTCAAAGACTTCACAGCCAGAAGAACCTACCTTTCCCTTTAAAGAGAGAGTTTGCTGACCTCTGGTGCGAGAGGAAGGAGTAGGGCTCTGACACATCCAGAATGGACTTACACACCCAGGGCACATGGGGGCAAGGCCATAGAATACATGCATGTTTCTTATTCTACCTTTAAAAATTGAATTTATGATTCTACCTAAGATAATTAATGTTTTATTATTAAAAAAAAAAAAACAAGTAAGGAAAATCAATGCCTCAGGGAAATGGTTCACATTGATCCTGGAGTTTTATATACCCATTAACCCAATTAATTTAAAGTTCTCTTGCGACATACAACTGAGGTAAAGAAATACAACAGAATGGCAGGGTGGCCCATCTCTACTAATAAGACTTGTGTTAAAGTGCTGAGGAAATCCTTCAACTGAAAGTGTCTTTAATTTTTTAGAAACTAAAATTAAAGAAAGACAGTCTCTGCAAGATTCAGAGAGAACCAACCTTTCTCAGACTTTAAGCTACCAACTCCGTTATGGAGGCTTCTGCTGACCTCAAAGAGCATGATCTCCCAAAGAGAATAGACTGGTGAGGGCCACTCCATGTTTTCCACTGGCTCCCGTAACCCCAAGACCTCAAGGTCCTTGGTGACAAGGTCACCCTCCCACCCACTGGGCCATGGCTAAAGGGAGCCATGCCTCAGGTATCTGTGCCTTCAGCACTGGCACAGCCCCCATACACACACAGGCTGCCCAGGACAGTGAGGACTGGGTGAGCACTGCTGCTAAGTCTCACCTGAAGGGCAGGGTGCAGAGCTGGGAGAGAAGGCCTTGCTGTTGCGGAGGGCAGATTGGTTTCGAGGGCAGCGGGGGCTCCGGGAGCTGATGGTCACCACCTTCCCTGGGGGAGTCGTCGACTGCTCCTCCTGGGCGGGCCTCACTGAGGCTGTGGAGCTGGCATTCGCTTCCGGAGCCTAGGACAGAAATGAGCTGAAACAATGGCCAACCTCAGCCTGTGAACGATGGCTCTAAAATGAGTGCCCTGGAATAGGAGGCACAAAAACTCCGAGTTCAGAAGGACAGCAAAGGCTCAGAGACCACATTTCCATTACGGTAAAGGTTAGCATCTTTGAGTCACTCAGCAGTGCCAGCACTCAAAACTATCACTCAGGTGGACCCTTAGGAAAACCACTGCTCTTCCTCCTGAAACCTCTGTCCTTACTGCCCACAGGCAAGTGGCATGAACAGACAAACCAGGGAGTGATGGGAGGAATGGAAGGAGGGACTGATGGCTGAAAGCAGCGGGCAGCCCTGGCCACACAGGAAGCACTCACACTGCCAGAAGCAGATACTGAATGGCAAGTGACAGTAATTCGCCTTTTTACAAAGCAAGCCTAAGATGACTGGAGTGGTCTCTTCTGATTGTGAGTCAAAAGGAAGAAATACAGATTTAATTTCTAGAATTAAACCCAATCACAGCTGAAGAGCCCTGTGCTGAGTCGATACCCCAACCCCAGGGATTTTATAGGTCACTTCCTCCACTCCTGGGTCCTTGCCAGAAACATCCCCATCCCCTCACCTGTGTCTCACCCTGACAACTTCAGCTCGACCCCCCTCCTCATTTTTCCCTAACACCCATGCCAAAGGCCCATCTTGGGGCACCTTCCCGTGAATTACAAAACCCACTGTCTACAGTCTCAGCACAATCTCACATGTTCTCACTCAGGGGCCCCACAACCCCTCCTGTACCTCCCATGGCCTTCGGGTGGTCCCAGCCCTAACCTACCTTCTCCTTTCCACGAGATGCCCTCCACCCCTGGCCTCGATATCCCTGCCTGCCCAACTGAGTACCCAGCCAGCCTTTTGCCAGCATCCTGACAGAGAATACCTGCTTGTCAGAACTTCACCAAAACTGTAGGAGGAGGAGACCAGGCCATCCGTCTCTAATTCTAATTCCCTATTCTCAGCGGGGCCTCTGGTTCTCATAAAAGAGTTGCATCAGAATCACCTGGTGAAGGGTGTCAAAACACGATCTACAGAGTCCCAAGAACCTGTAACTCTAATGAGTTCCTAAGTGATGCTGAGGCTGTTGACTGGGAGCCCCACTTTGGGAACCATGGTTCTGAGCACCCTGCTTTGCATTTTTCCCTTCTCTTTAATTCCACCCCCGCACTTCCACCCCTGACCTATGGATGTTGCCATTTCCCCTTAAGGGTGGGGTGTCCTCTCCCACATGGGGCCTGGCACACCCGGCTTATGGTCCGTGGCTCCACCTGGGGTGCGAACCCAGGACCTTCTCTGTGTAAAGCAGACGTGCTAACCAATACACTATGGAGCCACCCTGCTTTGCATTCTTTGCAATATTTCCAACCTGCTTCACTCTCCTCTTCAGTTGAGGACAAGGCCACTACGTTGGCATTGTTACCTCCAGCCTTCTCAGGAGCCGGCCTAGCTTGGCCTCCTTCTCTGCATTGGACATGCTCATATGACCCCATTGTCTCTCCTGATCCCTCCAAAAATAAAATAACTTAAAAAAATCTTTTAAATTCATCAAATCTGTCCAGTCACCCCAGTATTGCCAATGCTTGCCCACAACTCGCCTCCACACCAATAAATCCAAAGGCCGCTGCTCACCCTCAGGCCTTGACTTACCAGCTTCTGCTGCAGCCAGCAGTTTTCACCCACCCCTGCTAGAGCCATCTCTCACAAGACACTGACTGACTTCACCACTGCTCCACAGAACACTTCTCCACACAAGCAGAGGGGCGAAGGCAAGAAAATAGAGAACATGGTGGGAGAGGCACACCAAAAACCAAGGCAGAACAGTGAAGGCACAGACCTAGTATACCTGCCCAGAGAAAGCAGAACGTATGGTGTGTTCCCAGGGGCCCCTTGTACTTGGTTCTGAACACGAATTAGTGCTGAAGGGTGCACAGTGAGCCCACAGTCCCAGCCTGTCATCCGAGGCCACTGTGTTTAGCTTCCTCAGCTGTTTCTCCTGGAACCTGTGAGCCTCCAGGCTTCTGAACACTACGTACACACTGATACTTCAGGACCAACCTGCTTCAGGACTCTGCTCTCTTGTCTCCAGGAAAGCCTAGGAGACTTTCCCATCAGTGGTATTTTCTGCCCCATTTGTGGCTTAGCTAATCTGCCTCCAGAGGTGGGGAGTCAAAGGCCATGGCCTGCCTGGTGTGGCCTCCCCTTCCCTCAGCCATCGCAGCCACTCTCTGGAGCCTCCTGAGGAGCCCCAGACCACTTCAACTAGCTACCTCCTGGACAGCTGCCAGCAGAGGCCTCCCCACTGCTGCCCCACAGAGCATGGTACCGGGCACAGACCATAGCCCCAGCATTCCATTTGCCCCCTCCTAGCTCCACTCCCTCCAGTGACACTGCAATATCCCATCCTCCCAGGACAGCCATTCTAAAGCACACCCTCAATCCTGTCATTCCTCTGCTGAAGCCCGCAGTGTTCCTGACACTTATGAGAAAGCTTGATTCGGCTTGGCTTCTGGCCGAGTCTGCCACCTCGCCTCTGCGCACTGTCCCCTCAGTGAGGAGACTCAGGACTCAGCAGCATCACTGGAGCCTGGCAAGGCCCAAAAGGCATGGCCCAATAGGCATGGCCACTGGTTGCTGCATTAGCCTTGCAGGATAGGGCCCTCACCTGGCAGTGAGCCAGAGCCCTGATCATTGCTCTATACTGCCCCGCTCAAGAGAACAAAACACGGTCTAAGATAGCCTCTGGTACCTGGGTTACCAGGGTCCCTACTTTATGCCCTTCCCCCAAGGAGCCTTTGGGAGTCCTGGCTGAATACCGTAGAGCCAGGCTTATTTGCCCTCAGGATGCCAGCAGGGCTGTGTCTGACTCTCACTCACCAGCCTGGGGTTGACCTCAGTGGAGATGAGCTTCAGGAGGCAGCTGAGGAGGCGCTGCTTGTGGAAGGCGGAGGGCGGGGAGCTGCCAGGGGCCTGGCCCTCAGGGCCCAACACAGCCAGCCAGTCGTACTCCAGCTGCAGCTTGCTTGGCTTGCCCATCATGAGGTAGACTTCCGCCAGCGTCAGGCTCTCGGAGGTCTGCAGGTTCCAGCCCTCCTCACGGAGCTGCTGGGCCAGCCGGCTGGCAGGGACGTCCTTCAAGGGCTTGGCAGCAGGCTGTCCCTGAGGAGGCAGGGTGTCTGAGGGGCTCGCCTTCTCCTGGGCCTCCTCTGCAGGAGGATCTGCTGAGTCTTTAGTGCAAATATCTGGCTGGAGACCTGGGCTGGGCTGAGGCTCAGGGCCAGGCGGGCCGCGGACAGGGGATGGCACCCTGGCACTGGCAAAGTCAGCTGCCTCGGCATTGCTGGGGGCGCGAGTCTCTGGGGAGGCACATGCCAAAGGCCGAGAGTCCGCACAGCGGCATGGCTCAGGGATAATGAGGTCCTGGCAGGACTTCATGTAGCGGGGGAAGGGATCCAGAAGGGAGAGCTCATCCTCTAGCTCCGGGAGCTGGCCACAGGCACATGTCATGGCCCCAGGCTCTTGGGCAGGGACGTCTCTGCCCTCTGTAGGAGCAGGCATAGGGGTCTTCTCGAGCTGTCCCCCAGCATCCTGAAGCCCAGAGGGAAGCCTGTCAGGAGCGTCTGGGCTGCTGAGGCTTGGAACAGCCACCTCCACAAGAGCACTTTCAGGGGAACTCTCTTCAGAGCTCTGTGAAGCATAGGTGGAGGGAGGAGGCCGTGCTCCAACCTTGCCCTCAGCGCCGCCCCTCGGGCACTTCACCTGGCCTCTGGCCGTGCCCTGCCCACTGTGGATGCCCAGGATTTGGGCTGGAGGCAGTGTGTGGGCATCCTTAGCATTCTGTTTGCACCGGCCGCCCTCCTGCCAGTGCACCGTGCAGAAGGCCTTGGAGTGTACCACACGAGCCACTCCTGGAAGTGGGGTCAGAGTGCAGTTCTCTCCTGGGAACAGGTGCAGTGCCACTTTCTCTTGTGACGGCTCCACGAACGAGTCCTGCAGCTGACGCTCTGCAAGCGTCTTCCGCTGAGTGTACTGTTAAGGAATCACCTAGAGTAATACCCCATCCCTGGGCACCAAGGGCCTTGGTGAAAGCATGACCCAGGCATTTCCTTCTTTAAGAACTTCACACCCAATACATACCCTCCTGGCTGGCGACTAGGCAGAGCTGGGAGCTGGCCAAAAATGAGAAGTGTCAGGGAGTCCTAGGTCATTTCATTCAACCTGTTGGCAAGGATGCCTGGGCCACATCCCACAGGCTAGGTGGTAGCCACACACCACATGGAGGGCTGCTGTGACAGTTTGAACATTGAAAGGTCAGAAAAGGGGCTCATACCCAAAACTCAGAAAATGAGGGGCTGCAGGTTTTACTTCTGGTTCCACACCACCTCACAGCACAGCTGCTACGTCCCACAGAACCCCAATGCAACCCCAGTGCTGAGATGCAGGACCTCATTCTCAGACAGCAGGTGCTGTGGAATTTGTGGGAGGGTGACTTTAGTAGGAAAAAGATACGATTCGCACTTCATGGAGTGCCCACTTCTGCTTCAAGAATTCAATGAGGCTGGAGACCTTCCGATGGAGCTCCACTATCATTCTGCAGGAAACAACAGACAGGAAGAGGAAAATTGTTACATGGGAAGTGAACCTTCTAAAGAGCCCTGGAGGCTGTTGGCAGAAGATAATGCCATAAAGAGTAAAGGCATCTTGGAAGGGCACCAAGGAGGGGCCAGAGTTTTGCTGTCTCAGCAGAAGCACTGATTTCTTTTCTTAAAAATGAACTATATAGATGCCTAATCAATGTACTATATACTCGAAACTAATTTAAATATTTTTTTTTAATTAACTTTTTAAATTGAGATAACTAGTGACTCACACAAAGCTGCATGACAAAATGGAGGCCTGTGTATCCTTTACAATACAAGATCTCACACAGATATAGAGCTTGGCACAACCCACAATCCTATTCTATTTGGGTTCAAAAAGAGGGGCTCTGGCCAGCCTTACTTGATTCTAAGAAAATAAAAACACATATAGAAGAAATGAAGCACTGACATACTACAATGTGGATGGACCTTGAAAATAATGCTCAGCGATCAGACAGAAGGGATCACATAGCACGTGATTCTATTTATGTGTAGCATTCAGAACAGGCAAATCTATAGAGATGGAAGGTAGACTGGCCAGGAACCAAGAAAGGAGGTTGGGAGGCGACTATTTAGTGGGTATAAGGCTTCCTTTGGGGGTGATAAAAATGTTCTGGAACTAGATAGTGGTAGCTGTACAACACTGTGAAGGAGTTCATTGTCCTGAATTAGACATGTTAAATGGCTAATGGTTAATTCTATGTTACATGACATTTACCTCAATCTAAAAGAAAATTTGCAATTGGAAAATGGTCCATACCCATAATGGTGCCCTCCCCATAAATCACACAAATATTCAGGGAAATGGTAAGAGAGGAATGGAAAGGAGCTTATGGGGGAAAGATGAGGGAAAGAGTCTATAGCAATCAACCTGTTAGCCACAATGTCCTTCTACATCCTGCTCTTGGCCCAAGAGACCAGTGCCCAGGTTTGAAAATGCAGCATGGTGTTCCAAAACCCTCTCCCGCCCCCCAGTCTGAGGGCCCAACGACAGTGCACTACCCCCATATCCCTATGTCCATGTAATTTTGGAGCACTGAGTGAAATCTGTTCATCCAGGGGTCTCCAAGGGAACCCAAACACTGCCCCCTCTGGTTTCATACCTTCCAGTTAGCTCCCCAACAAACACCAAAGGCAGTTAGTTACCTGAGCCTGGGGTTCTGGGCCAGGCTCTGCACACGGGCCCAGGCATGATTGTTCCTTGGCTGCAGCTCTACAGGGACTCTCAGGGGCAAGCGCACTGGCTTCTGGTCCTCTTCATCACTCAAGCCTATGACAACAAGAGGCTATAAGAGCCTGGCATATGAACCGCCATGCAAAAGGCAAAGCACGCAGTCAGACAACTCAGAGTCAAGGAAAAGTTATGGGCAAATGGCCCAGCAGGGCTGGCAGAAAAGCCTTGACTTGAGGACCTGTACCTAGAAGTGTGCCCATGTGGCCGTTCTGGCACTCTCCAAGCCAGAAGCCAGAGCATGAGGCCACAAGATGTTCCTGACACCACTGATGCTCCATCTGAATGCTGCTGTGGCTCCTTGAGCCGACCTTGATTCATAGAGCAGACACACTGCTGTGAAAAGGAGTCCTGGACCCAGGAGCTGACCAAAGGGTTAGGCAGGCTCAAATACAAGAGCTATAAAGACAGACATTTGTAGCTTGGCCTGTCCGTTGATGTACGGAATAGAACACCTCTTGACCCCACCCCAGTCCACCTTCTACATACCGTCTGGGTCACAGAGCTTCTTCAGGGCTCGGCACATGGGTGCTTTGATCCGCAGATTTCTCCCTTTGTAACGTACTGTGGTGGCCCTGGGAAAGAGTTTTAAAGAAGTGCTGAGGCCTCTAAATGAACAATTACTCCCTACACAAGGTAATATGGAAGAGCCAGTGTGTCCAATTCACACAGAACTCAGAGCAGGCGAGGATCCCGGCTAGGTGCCAGGCCTGGCCTCCAGGGATCCCACCTCACACTACTAAAGGGACGCCTGCCATTCATAGGCAACATGTCCTGCCCTCCTGCTTGGTGACTGGTGCAGCACCAGCAGCTGTCCCATCCCATGGAAAGCCCAGGACAATGGTGCCCCCGTCAGATCTCAGATGGCACTCCTTATCAACTCTTTCTTGGGGTCCCTCAAGAGCAGGTCTCAACCTACCTCTACATGACCTCTCAAATTAGCTCTAGGTGGCTGCATCTCCATGTCAGGAACATTCTCTAGTCCCTCTGTAAACCAAACTATCAGGGGCCTGGGGATACTGGGCACTCATAGCCAGCAGGCAAGGGATATCATGTGCTTGTGCTCCCCTCAACTGACCTGCAGGCAGACCCAGAGGCAGCCTATCACAGCTGTTGGTGACACTCTGAACACTGCGATGGCTATAATTTATACAATATTAGGATTAAAGAAATAAATGTGTACAAAAGCCACAAAAATAGTTCATTCTAAAACACACACTTGGAATGCTTTGGAAATACTCAACAAAGGTAGGTTGTTTTAAAAAATGGCAGTCAAGTTAAGTGTGGGAGAGACAACTATGAAAGACTGAGGGTGACCTGGAAGCACTCTGCAGTCCCACTATTGTTTGCCCCTAAGCTCTTTTTCTAATTGAAAACAGAAATCACAGGTGATGCATCTTGGCTACAGCTTCTGAGATAAAAACAAGCCAGAACTCTAGTAGCAGATCTCAGTCAAAGAAAAGGCCTTGGCTAAACCTTTGTTTCACAGTGGCTAGTGAACAAATGTAGATTTAAGCTTTATGAAAGATCCTTTTGTACCTTGTTTTTATTATTGTGTTTTAACTAACTTTTCAACTGACCAACTCCCAGCTGTGACCCCAGGGAGCCAGCTCCCCACATTCTGTCAGGAGGGGAGATTCAGAGAGGATGTGAGTCTGCATGAACAAGCACCACACTCCACTGAGACCATACGCTTACGTCTTAGCCTCCAAACCCAGGGGAGATGCAAGGTGCTACCCTGGAGGTGTGAATATAAATAATATGGAGCAGGGCTGCAGGGGACGGGGAGCAGAGAGGAGCATTTTAAAAGAATGGCAATGAAGTATGAAGTTCATTCTTAAAGAACCTCCTCTAATAAAGGGCTCTGGGGAAAAGTGGACTTTCCTGCCCATCATCACTTTTTGTTACATCTACCCCAAACAAAACAAAACAGTAACAAGACTTAAAAAGCAGGTGGCACCTGTGTTTGTGATAATCACATTTTCCGTTAAACTGCTATTTTGCGACTTCCTTTTTTTTTTTTAAAGTGTAACTGGGCTGCCCCCTTTTTATGACTAGAAAATCATTCTGAGATTAAAATTTTTTCCCTTTTCTCTCAAATGGAAGTTTTATGAGCAGCCTGAGCCTGGAGCCTGCAGGAGGTAAAGCCATGTTCACAGGAAGAAAGCCTCTCAGGATGGCCTTGGGACATGGTCCACACTCTCCAACCTCACAGAATCCCCACAGCTAAAAGACAAGTGAGACTACTGACAGGCCTGGAGAGGGCTTCCCCAGGGCATGGGGGTTTAAGAGGTACTATCTGCAGAAGAATCCCAGCTTGACCTCCAGTGTAATATAACATAGAGGGTTCTATCTGAACTCCTGAACTGAGAGTCACTTTGACAAAACAGGCAACAGAGTAATTCCTCTATGTACATCGGAATCTGGCTTTCTATTCTGAGAGATTTATTTTCTTCTATGCGAAGTTATTTGATAAATCTAATGAGCATGCTGCTAGGTGACTAATGTAGTAAGATTTAATTTTAGAGCTTTTCTTAATTCATTTACTCCTTTATCGAATTCTACAATTTTATAACAAAAGGAGAGTCACAGTTAAGTGAAGATCTGTGTGAGAAGCATGGACAGAAAGTGGGTTAAATACTCAACACTTTTTGGTTTTAAATCAGGCACCGTACTTATTCCCCACCCCCGACGAATCTGTTTCCCTTTTATAGACTTTTTGTTTTGTTCTTAAAAACTAATGTCTATTAGTGAAAAAATGGATACATCCATCAATGGAACAAAATTAAATCCAGAAACAGGTCTGCACAGTATAATCAATTGACTTTAGATGATGAAAAAACAGCTAATGGAGGAAAGACAATCTTTTTGGCAGATGAGGCTGAGACAACTGGACACCTATAGGCCAAAAAATGAAACTTAGTATAAACCTCGCATGCTATACAAAAATAAATCCAAAGTAGATTATGGATTTAAATGTCAAACCATAAAACTTTATAAGGAAATAGACCATCTTCGTGACCGTAGGTTAGGCAAATGGTTCTTACATACAACACTAAAAATATAATCCATAAAAGAAAAAGATGCCAAATTTGACTTCATCAAATTCTGCCCTGTGAAAGACACTAGTAAAAAGAATGACAAATCACAGGCTGGGAGAAAATATTTGCAAATCGCCTATCTGACAAAAGACATGTGTCTAGAACATATAAAGAACCCACTAAACTCAAAAATAAGAAAATAAGCACAAGGTTTGAACACTTCACCAAAGAAGACAAATAGATGGTAAATAAGCACAAGAAAGATGCTCAACATCATTGGTCATCAGGGAAATACAAACCCAAACCACAATGAAGTACCACTTCACACCCAGTAGGATGGTTCAAAAGAACAAATAGAGAACAACCAGTATGGAAAGCAACTGGAACTCTCCCAGGAAAGCAGTCTGCCAATTCCTCATAGTTATACACACACTCACCATCTCCTCCCCTGGGAATATGCCCAGAAGGTAGATATTTAGTCAATTATTCTCTATAAACAGCCCTTGTCCCTCTCTAGGGGATGAATAAACAGACTACAGAACAGCCACAATAGGAACACTACTCCACAGGAAAAGGCATGAACAGATCCATGCAGCCTCGTGCATGAATCTCAAAGTCTATAGAGTGGAAGATACCAAACTTAGAAGGCCATATTCGGTATTATCCTGTTTAAATAACATTCTGGGAAAGGCAAAACTACAGGGGACAGAGAGCAGTTCAGTGGTTGCTAGGGCTGGGCATGGGGGAGGGGACATTTATAGTGGGGTAGCATAAAGGAACCTGGGGGTGATGGAACTGTTCTGTACCTTGATTGTGGTTGTGGTGGTACACAACTCTGTATATTTATAAAAACTCAGAACAATAAGTGAAAGAAGCTGGTCTGAAAAGGCTATCTGCTGTATGATTCCAACTCTATGATCTTCAGAAAAGGCAACTATGGAGACAATACAAGGTCAGAGATTGCCAGGCCTTAGAGGAGAGAGAAATCAGTGGAGCACAGGGACTTCTAGGGCAGTGAAACTACCCTGCAAGATCTTGTAACAGTGAATATAGGACACTGCATTTGTCAAAAACCAAAGAATGTACAATACCAAGAATAAACCCTAATTAAACAATGGACATTAATTAATAAATAATGCATCTGTATCCGTTAATCATTTCTAACAAATGTTGTCATTTAATGCAAGATATTTATAAGAACATATGCAGAGGAAGGGGGTATATGGGACACCTCTGTACTCACTACTCAATTTTCCTGTAAATAAAAAATGGCTCTAAAAAAATAAAGTAAAAAAAAAAAAAAAACTTGCAAGGAGTGACTTCATAGTGTAGTGGTTAGCATGTCTGTTTTCCATGCAGAAGATCCTGGGTTCGAGCCCCAGTGGAGCCATGGACCATACCCTGGGTGCACCAGGCCCCAGGTGCATGCCACAAGCACATGGGAGGAGATGCCCCGCTTTCAGAGATCCAGTTCTTAAGAGGAGAGGGCAAAATCCATAGGTCAGGGATAGAAGTGGGGGGTGGGGAGGTTAAAGAGGGGGAGAAAAAAAAAACCCTGCAGAACCATACACCAAACAGCAAAAAGTACATGAATTAAAATACTAGATATTTAAAAATGGATGCTGTACACCCTGCCTTATCCCCACATGGAACTAGAAAAATAACCCAAAACAAGGGGCTCACTTGCTACCCCAAGACTCTGGCAAGATTCCCAAATTCCTATGTGCCTAAAGAGAGAGTCCTGGCCTGACCTGGCTCTACTCCTTCCCTCTACCTGTCCCTGTCAGCAGGTCCCCAACATACACTTTAGCTACCCTAGCCCCTTGGTTCCTTTCTCATCTTGCACCCTCTATTCCTTAAGCCCGAGCCTCATCCACCCCTGCACCATCCCAGTTCACCTTTTTCTTTAAGACCTGAGCCTAAATGCCCTCACCTCCAAGAGGCCTTCCCTGGATACTCGATGTAAGCTCCCCAAGATCACGTTCATCACAGGTTATTAGGCATGTGCTATACACACACACACACACACACACACACACACACACACACGAAAGATGATCTCTGTTCAATGAACTTCATTAGCTGTCCTGCCCCCACTCAAACACCACTGCATATCCAACTCCCTATTCTTACTACTGGCACATTTGGGCACTCAGGTCCTTCTAGAACTTATGAATGAATGTGCCATGAGGCTTTCTGTCTCACATCTCCTCTGACTGCAGGCAGAACTCTTTTCACTGAGCTGGTACTGTTTCAAATCTTTTCTCAAGTGTCTCAGCACCTGAGAGATGACAATGTTAATAGGTAGGGCACCTAAGCCCAGAGCCGCCAGGTAAGCAGATGAGGACCCTAAGAGCTGAATGCGCCCATGACAGGTTCCTTACAGCTGACTCACAGAATATTCCACCCCACAGTCGGCATTGTGCTCACCTACCATTGGTTAAAGTCCTATTAATATGAACGAATGCCCTGTGGGCACTGCCTGAGCAGATTTCTGCTTCCTTAGCCACCTCTATTTTATTCATGATGTACTACATGAGGGCCATACAAGCTACCTTGACACAAGCCTCTGTGAAAAAAAGCATCTAATTCTCTTTACTTTTACTGATAAATGCAAGTGAAGTGCATGCAGGTGGCTGCTGTGCTATTCTATAAACTTCTCTGATGTTCAAATTTTTTCATAAAATTTTCCTAAAAGCTGAAAAAGCAGCCATCTTGTTTCTTGGGAGCATAAGGGCTTGGTGTATGATGCTCTTCTGTCACATCGGAGAAAGGAGCTGGCAGTACCTGGTACCAATGCACTTGTCTGCCCCGTTTCTGTCAGAGGGTCCCTGAGACTCACATTGAGAAAAGCCTTGGGCCCCTGACACACCAGGGTAAGGACTGTGTGGGTAGACTGGTCTAGAGCTACAGGCTGGTGAGGAGCCTGACAGGCAAGCATCCACAACACCAGGAGGAGCACTGTGCTAATGAGTCACACATAGACACATAACATCCAGATTTTGCTGTGGCTCAGGGGAGGGGGGTGTCAAAGCTTGCAGCCAAAGGGTGAGCAGGAGCTTGTCACTCAGGGGAGGGGCAGCAGTCAAAAGGAAAGCCCTGTCCCTCAGCAGCACTCCTGAGCCCTCCATGTCGGACGCTGTCATGGGACCTAGAAAAAGAAGCAGGAGAGAAGCATAGGGTGTCATGCCCTCTGCTGGACACTTCTTGAGCCCAGGGCCTCTCTGGGCTCTGTCAAAGCCAGCTATTGCTGCTCCTTGAGCCCTGTAGCCTCTGGGCCATACTGAGGAATAGGTAAGTCCCCCTCACCCCATAACCATCCAAAGGCTCCTAGGGAGTTTTGCCACCAGGCATAATAGCATCCACTCACAACAGGGCCCAACCAAGACTTAAGCCATATGTGTTACATTTTTATTGCCAGATAACTGCATTTTTATAACTATAACCCCATGGAGAAAACTTGGTGACATCAGTTTAAAACTAATAAAAAGAACATCTTTCCCAAACATGGAATTTTTCTCCTCCAATCAAATCTAAGTACATTCTTGTTAAATAGTCAAATAAAAATAAAATATGTACGAAGTAGAAAGCAGGGGTGCCCATTTTCCCACAACCCCAAGAGAACCCTGGTATAACTCCTACTGGGGCCAAGCAGCCAAGTGAGCACCTGCCCAGCCTCACTTCTGAAAACAAGAATGGAGACCAATCCTACCCAGAGCCAGCTCTTCAGCCTTTGACACCCTTTGCTAGCATGATCACTGTTAACGTATATTCTCGCAAGAACGGCTCACCCTAGTCTAATTATTTCCAAAAGTGAGACTGCTAGGTCAGAGTTGTGCACACTTATGGGTGGGATGAGTTACAAACTCAGTCTATCCCTGCTGTTTGTAAACACGACCAACAACAATGCTAAGACCTCTCCAGCCAGTTGTGAAACGTCATACCAGCTTAATCGGCCTTTCTTCTTTCTCTGAGCCCTAAGCAGTAGAAGTGGCACAAGGTAGGATTCTGGGAAGGCTATAGGTATAACATTTATTCCATTTCTTGATCAGGTAGGATCACTTTGTGAAAACTCACGGAGCTGTGCACTTAGGGTCTATACTTAATGTTCAGAGCTGTGCAGGTTAGTTATACTTAATGATCAAAGAAACTGCATTGTGATTCCGATTGCAACTACAAGTATCCGTCAATTAATTTAGGGAAAGCAGACATCTTTACAGTGCAACATCTCTCTGTGCCATCAACCTGGCTTGTCACCGTTGACACTGACCTTGATCTGGCTGAGGTCGTGTCTGTCAGGTGTCTCCACTCTATGCTCCTCTCCCCTTCTTATACTGTCCTCTTTAGAAGTCCCAGGGAGCAGCCCACACTTACGGGAGGGGAATTAACTACATAAAAATTTAAAGGTAAAGTATCTACATAAATTATGTGGAATTCCACATGGGAGATTTATTATCCTGTCTCCTATTTATGTATTTATTTATTCAATAATTGATTTTATTAGTATGGACTCATGTAAATTTATGCTTTATTTAGTAAGGATTCAAAGCACATACATGATGCAGACATTCCTCCCGAATCCCTGCTTGTTCGGAACCATCCCTCCATCATCTCAACTGGGGCTTCACTGAGGCAGCTCTTTTCTGAAACTGAAAAGTCTCAGCTCAGGTCCTGGGTTTATCGGTACCTTCAGACTTAACAGCTCACAGCCTTGTGGCTCTCTGAGTTCCAACAGCCACTTAAACCAACCTGGCCATTTTCAAACTTATCAAGGCATGCCTTCCTCACATCCCTGATCAGTCAAGAGGCATCGGGCATGCATGTCCCTCCAGGCACCCAGGAGACAGTCCCACATGCTCCTATATAACAATGCCCTCCTTTCTGTGTTTTTGCAAAAAGTAAGACAGAGCCAAGCAAACTCACTGCTTTTCCATCAAACCAGCCCCAAACGAACCTTGAGCACCAAGCAAAGAGCTGGTAACACCCGCTTACCCTCAGATTCTGGGATAACTGAAATAAAAGGTAGAGTGAGACTTGCCCCAAAACTGCATCACAGGGGAAGTGCTATATCTCCTGTGGTAACTCTCTTGCCTGCTGGTGAGATAATAATGTCAGAAACCACCTCAGCCAAAAATCTTTCCCTTCTTAAAAAGGTTCCTCAGGTAGGCACAATACCACATGAATATCCTAGATTCTAGAACAAACACAGCTTCCACTTGATAAGTGCAGGGCAGATGTGAGAGTGGAAAGGAAGATAGGAAAATGAAGCTGCAACAAACGAATGGGGTATAGGAGTGACAAAAAACCCACAAGGCTATGGCCAGTGGCCTCTCTTCCTACTTGCCTCTGTCCATACCCTAAACATCTCAGGGAGGATCCCTTTGACTAATGACACCAATTTTTAAGGCTACCTGCACTCCCTGGCAATTGGAGTGACACACTGCTCTTTCGCATGGTGGTGATACATACATCCTAGTTACTATCAGGCCTGGCTCCAAACGGGTGGTAGTTCATAGATACAAAGCCTCGAGAATCCAACATGAGCATCTGTAAAGGCAGATGCAGGGCTGGAGCCAGAGCAGAAGAGCGCACAGCTGGCCCTACCTAGCAGGAGCTCACAACTGAAGGACAGGTTCACAGGCCTGTCCAACCCCTGTCCAACCCCTGGCTAATGGAGACAAGAACTAGAGATGCAAAAGACAATGTCCTACAGATACAGCAGAGGCCAGTGAAGGTTACTCTACTCGGGGAGAGCTCAACCTACAGGCCAGCTGAACTTTGACCAGCAGGAATCTTGGGTGGCAGGTGGGTCCATCCAAGACAAGGAGTGGAGGGATCCGGGAGAGAGCACAGAAGCTCTGGTGGCATGAGTGAGAGGGATAGGCAGATATTTCCAGTTCTGTATTTCAGAGAATAATGCAAACACCCAACAGGAGCAGGTGGTATCTCACAACACAACTCATACTTACCCAACCTGAATGAGCTCATTCAACTTTGTGGCATTCTTGTCGTCCATACCTTTAAACAGAAAAAGAAACAGATGTGATCTTGACACAGGCGCAAAGCTGGTAAAGATTTCCACATAATTATCTTCAGTATAGAATCGAAATACATTACGAAATATCTAAGGTCTTCCAGCATAAAATCCCTCACTGAAGGTCAAAACAAGGTGTCATCTGTGCTAACGGTATTGTCCCCACCTGTACATCCTCTTCGCTCATGCAGGGACCACCTACCTGCGTCAGCATAGTGGATCACTCCACCCAAAAACTCTTTCCCAGGCTCTTGCCTGTGCTGAACCTCCACTGGTCCCTAAGTGCCTACTTCAGAGACTCCTTTTTTAGGGTAACCACTGTGCCCTGTGCACACATCTCCTGATGGACTCTTGTGTTACCTGCAGGCCCACCTCAGTCAGCTTTGAGCACCATGCTCTTAGGTCTGCTGAATGACGAGCCAAGACCCTGCACATTTCCTCTGCCTTCCCAGTACTTAGCACTGTCTTCAGGAAGTGTGAGAAAGCAAGTATAGTAACCAGGTAATGGGAGAATCTAAGTAGTTGGTGTTTGGGTGCTCACTGAAAATTCTTTGAATACTTCTACATATTTTGGTGAAAAAACAAAAACAAAAACAATAAGCCACAAACACACAGCCAGGCTGAAAATCAAAGACAAGGACAAAACCTTAAAACCAGCCAGAGGAAAAAACACATCCCCCTCTAGAGGAACAAGGACACAGATGGCCAGTGACCTGTCACCAGAAACAGTGCAGGCCAGAGAGAATGGAACATCTTTAAAGTGATGAAAGAAAAGAAAATATCAAATTATAATTCTACACCCAGCAAAAATATCTTAAAAAGAAAAACTAAATAAAGACTTCAGATAAATAATAACTACAAGAATTCATGGCCAGCATAACTGAGGAGGCCACACATTGAAAAGCATGTCCTTCTCCAAAAAGGTTCATGGAACAGCACAACAGTGTCCCAGCACATGGATCAGTGGGTGGGGACTCAGTGGGAAAAACCCCATCAGGAAGTATGTGTATATGTATGCATGCGTGTGAACGTGTGAAACTGATGTGCAGGCAGCTAAGCCAAAGGAACAACCGGGCGTCGCCAGAAGACAAAGGCAGCTGAGCTGGAGGGACACCTGGCAGGAAGATGAGCTGAAGTCCAAGTGTGAAGGCCCCTTGGGTCAGGAGGCTAGGTGATACCCCAAGGGCAAAAGAAAACTACCCAAGGTCATGGATCCCAAAAGACTCACGTGGAGTCATAGATGGGCTGGGAGGCTCTGGCTGAGCAGTTCGTATATGGCAGGGACGCCATGGCAGGAGGGGCCACAGCATCATCGCCAAAAGAGGTTATGCCCAATGTGCTGAAATGACCAAAAGCATTTAAGACAGAAAAAAAGGACAGAGAAGGGGAAGCAGAGATTCAAGGGAGGTGGGGCCCTAGAACTCCCCTCAAAAGACCATTCAAAGCGGGAGCTGGGGACGTTTACAAAGAAAACCTCAGACTGTAGGGAAGATGGGGCCGGGGGGAGGGGAGCAGGGAACCAGGAGGTCTGTCCCATTTGGAGCCTCTTAGGCATTCTTGCCTGTTTCAGGAAAGGGGAGGTCATCCAGCACGGGCCAGGCATGCAGAGCAATCAGTGACTAGCTATCCTCTCCACCCTTCTGCCACTTCCATATCCCTAGCCAGCTGCCCACTCAGCTGTGACATGTTAAGTGACTGCTAAGATGATGGCTTTTGATCATCTTGTATAATTTAATTTAACCTTCAGGGTTGCCCTGTGGGTGTGTGCTCTTCCAACCCATGTGACAGGCAGACAAGTGAAACCTGGAGAAGTAAAAACGCTTCTTCTTGTCATACAGGTGACAAAGTAGGAATGTGAGGCCCTGGACATGGGTGTGCTGGGAAGGCCAGAGCACTATCTACATCTAAAGGGAATCAGTCACAAGGAGACTATTAGAACAACACAAAAGTGGGGGCCTGAACCCTTCAATGTACCAGAGTTACAAAAGACAAAAAAGTGGGAGATACTCCAGGTCAATAGACTTAAGGGACACCACAGCTACAAGCAGAGCAATGTCCTCAACAAGCGTCCAACTGTCATGAAGAAACGTTCTGGGAAATCTGACTATGAACAAGATATTAGTTAAGACTGTGGTTCCTGTCTGATAAATGTGAAATGCACTGGGTGTGATATTAGGGTTGTGGGTGTATAAAAGATCCAGGTTGAGGGATTTAGGGGTGTGCTTGGATGTTTGCAACTTACAGTCACATGGCTGAGCAGGAAAAAAGCAAGTGTGTGGAGGGGGAGAGGCAGAGGAAGAGAGTACACACAGAAAGTAGCTAATGTTACCGACCGAAAAATCTAAGTACAGGTATGTGGTGGTCACTACCATTTTCTTCACTTTTTCTGCACATTAAAATGTTTTCAATATGAAAGCTAGAGAAAACAGAAATGTCCCTGGGACCAAAGACTCAATAGTGCCCTGTGGAAGGCTACATCATTTCCAAAGCCACCAGCAGGGCTGGGGCAGTACTGCTGGCCCGTACTCACAGCCCCCGATCTTCTTGCGCAGCTCGCCGTAGCAGATCAGACCATACAGCTCCTGAGACGACTTCTTCAGCCCACGAGAGAACACTGAAAGACAGAAAATAAGGCTTCAGGAGGAGGAAAAACAGCCGTACAGGGGCTGGCCAGCTCATGTGCATAAGAACAGTGCTGGTGCAATATTCAGCACTGCCAATTTCTTGGTTTTGATCATTGCACCTCAGCACAGCAAAATGTTAACAGCAGGGGAGACTAAGCAGAGTCTACAGAAACATGGTGCTGTGTTTTATAATTTACAAAATAAAAAGTTAAGCATGAAAAAGTGGGGGTTAGAAAATTAGTCCTAACAGGAAGATGAATGGCCCCCCAGGAGGAGAAAATGGGACTTCCAGCACAGGCAGCTCCCATGGAGGTGGGACATGACCATCACTAAATCTGTCATCCACCTTTCTCCACACATGCAGTATCTGATGAGTTCCATGTGAGGTGGACAGCCCTGGAACCAGAATAGCTGACCTGTCACACCTCGTCTTATGGATCTATGTGGCCTGGGGCCAGACCAAAAAGGAATCACGGCTTGAATGCTAGAGACTCCCAAGACCCACACTCCCTTGTTCCCTAGTAACAGGCCCAGTTATATTTGGGAAGCAACACATTTGGGTAAGGCAGCACATGTCCCAGCCTGCCCTCTGGCTAAACATGACCACGCCACTAAGTTCTGGCCTTGAGAGTGAGCAGAAGTATTGTGGTCTTCTGAAAGTCTCCTTAAAAGATTGATCTGGGCAGGAACGTGTGCCCATTTCCTCCCAAGCTGCTGCCTAGGGCCATCTTGTTCACAGTAAGGTGCTAAAAATGGCAGAGTGGAAAGACAGGAGGACCTGGATCCCCGCTACCCATCCTGGACCACTTACTGCAGGCATCTCTGACATGAGAGAATAAATCTTTACCTGCTTAAGCCACTGCTATTTGGGGTTTTTGTATTATATGAAGCCAAACCTAATCCTGACAGAAGCACAGCCTAGGCACCTTTTAGATCATCTCACAGAGAGGCAACTAACATCATTTGTCCTTCATCCTAACAACTATTCTCTCAGAGACCCAGTTTCAAAGTCATAACATTTGGCTGTGTATTATTATAACAGGAAAGAAAAAAATATATATATATATATATATTAGCAAATGTAGAATAAAGTTCTACATAAATGATCTAAAATAAGGAATCTGAACCTTGGACAGGTTCTAAGGAGCGTGTGACTCTGCCAACATTCCTGAAGGTTCTCCTGAAAAAGATTCACAACCCTCATCAGACTCTCACAGGGGAACATAACAACATAACTCAGGACACTTTAAGATCCACTATTCAATGAATAAACAAATGTGGTCTATGCAGACAATAGTATATTATTCAGCTATAAAAAGAAACAAAGTTCTGACACATACTACAACCTGGATGAACCTGGAAAACACCATGCTAAGTAGAAGAAGCCAGACACAAACAGTCATGTATTATATAATTCCTTTTACATGAAATGTCCACAACAGGCAAATCCATAGAGACAGAAAGCAAACTGTGGTAGTCAGGGGCTAGGAAAGGGGCTGTGAAATGGCTAGACAGTGTCATGCCCTGATGCAAATGTTGGTGTGGCACAAAGAGGCAGGTGGGCTTAAAGAGGTAAACTGCTGCCACCAGCTTGGAGACATTATGAGAACCAGGTAGAGAACCTTGGTGGAGACAGCAGCTCAACAGAAAGAAAGCACTTTTCATGGGATCATACCAGGACACCATTAGGAAAATAGATTCACAATTATGAGACACCAAGAAAGTAGAAGATGGAGGGGACAGAGAGAGGGAAACACAAGGCACACTGCAGAGAACAAAGGCTACATGTTGGATCTATCCCACAGAGCTTGCCATGGGACCGAAGTGCAGTGTGAGAACAGAACCTGATGGTGGCCAACTCATGCACCCGTTATTCCAGAGTTGGATAAAAGGCCTAAGAGAAATGATGGGGATGAGGAGAGGGGCTTAGGAGATTGTCTAGCAGGGAAGGTTGACAAATACTTAAAACAAACATTCCTTTAAGTCACTTCAGAAACCTACGCAGGAAAAAGCCTAGGTGTGGTGGGCCCTGGGACATGCCCCTGACCGCTCAGAGCAGCAGATGAAATCTTGTCTACCTTGGGATCCTGAGTGTCCCCTCAGTGACACTGCCCACTCTGCCTGTAGTATGGGTGTGCTGAAAGGGCAGAACGTGATAGATCACAGTCCAGGAATCATCTCATCCCTCTCTCCACACCTTATCACCAACAGATTCTGAATCTTCTCACACATTGGTGACCAAAGTTTCTCACTAGAAGGGAGCTTTTTCAGACTAGCCAAAGTGGATGAAGGACCCATTCTCACAGATTAACTTTCAAAAAGTTGCTAAGGAACAATATGTAACAAAAAAACCCAAAAAACAAAAACAAACAAACAAACAAAAAAAGTAAAAGACAACACAGAAAAAGCCAAACAGCTAAAACTCATTCTTACATGCCACCCTGGAAGATAAGATGTCTGTGAAGACAACAGATATTAACAACAATCTTGGACTCGGTATGATCTGAACTAGTGTTGAAATTTCAAATAATCAAGTGATCTGAGAAACACTGGCAGCTATGGCTGAGCACATGAGCACACACACAGACTCTGTGCTGACAACCTGTGGAAGAACAAAATGTACTGATTGATTTGCCCTAATACGCCAAAACCAGTGGAGAAGCTTATGATAATGGTCATGTGGACACTGAAAGCAAACAAATAAACAAAATAGTACTAGTGAAAAATTTGCTAAGTCAGATCTAGGAATTGTCCCCAAAACATGGGCACTGACAGTCCATTTCTGAGGGTCCCTAGAAACAGTGATGATCTCTCAAAAATGGGTATACTATTTGAAGGTCAACATGATATTCTGTTTGTGTTGTATTTTCTCCATAAAGACACCTGGCTGGACTGCAGGCCCCTCCTGTTGGAGGGACTGGAGCTAGAGTAGGAAGCCCTCCTCCACAGCAGTCCATTGGTCAAGTGTAGTATTCTCTGAGACACCTGTCTTCTGCAAGGAGGATACCCATGAGGTAACCAGCGGAAAGCTTTGAAGCAGAAAAGATACCTTAAAATTACTCTTGAGAAACGAGCATCTTACTAACTCAGCAGAAAAAAGACACTTCACATGGGTCTTACTGTGAAGTTGCTGTGATTGCTATGCACTCAACTGCCCTGGTGCCCCTTCCTGCCTTTATCAAGGAGAGAAGCAGATGGGAAATAGGGTAAACACCAGACAGACACTCAGGCCAGCAGGCTAGACATTGATCCTCCTAAAGGACAGACAGTACTCATGACAAGACACTCAAAATGAGACACAGAACACCCATTTACACAGACTTAGTTATCTCAGTCGTATGAATTTAGCTGAAGAAAGTACCTCTGAAGAAGAGTGCTGCGTGAATAAAAATGTCCACACCTGCGTTATTTAAAAACACTAAAAGTGGCCTGCAAGTCCAAAAGGAAAGGTAAAATTTATTCATTTACAGATGTCAATTCAAAGAATTAACATTGAATAAAAAACACACGGGAAAATTCTACGGCAACATATAGAAGTGACCTGAAAATATTACATTTACAGAAAATATTACATTAAGACGCTGGCCATGACTTGAAGCTTAGATCCTCTGCTTATTATCTAGGAGGCTTGGGCTACGGCCTCCATCACTGAGCTGGGGTTTTCTCGTCTGCAGTGCAAACAGGCACAGAACATACCCCTGGTCAGATGGCAGTGGGGACAGAGGAGAATTCAGGGAAGGTATCTGGGAGCACTGACACAAGAGCTCAGTCTTGAGAGGTGAATAGGCTTAGGAAGAACAACATGGTGGAGGTGGCAGGAGTCAAGGCACAAAGGAAAGTACAGGTAAGCTGGAGGGTGGCAACCCCATCCTGGGAGCATGTCAGGAGAGGCAAGGGGAGGATTCAAGCAGGGACCAGCCAGGCAGACGTGGGTCTTGTGGGGATGAGCTCTTCAGAGGGTCGGTTAGGAAGGGCAGAACCAGATCACCCAGGAAAAGCGACGATCTAGAACAGGATCGTGGGGGACCTGGTGGAAAGGACCAGTCTGAAAAGCTCCAAAATAGACCCAGCAAGCCCCTGACTAGCAGGGGGGCAATGTCCACAAAGATTCAAAGGGAAATATATTCAGGGGCATTGTCAGCTAACAACAGCGATGGCCTGCAGCTTGGGCCCCTGGTTCCCAAGGGCTTGTCGCTGGCCAGGGGCAAGAAGAAACAATTTCTCCAGGGCAGGGTCAGCGAACTATATGACTCCCAAGCTGAATCCTGCCCGAGGCTTCTTGTTGTAAGTTTTGCTGGAACACAGTGACACGTATTTGTTTACATTGTGTCTACAATGAGCTAAGACAGCAGAGTCAAGTCATTTCAATAAAGACTGTATAAAGCCCCAAAGCCAAAAATATTTACTATCTGACCCTTTAGAGAAAGATGACAGCTTGATTCAAGCTCTCTGGGCCTTTCTAAGGCTGGAGGAGAAAGCTCTGGACCTGGCATCCTGATGGATCAGCCCCGGTGACACTGATGTGCATTGGCCAACAAATTAAGACCTGGCCAGAACACCCAAGGGCAGGACGAAGAGAGAAGTTCGGGAGGAACTGAAGGCCACTATGGAAGGCTCACTGCACAGGTTCAAGGGGAGGAGAGTGATATGACCAGAGCTATCATAGTCATTCTAGATCAGAAGTGATATTATTTGGAGACGTGTCAGAAATAAGTGAAGGCAGTAGAAGCAACTGTCTAGAGTGACTGAAGCTGGAGAAATGAAGAATAAGATTGAAGAAGGTGGAATTGAAGACTGAGCAGGAGGAATGACACAAATATGCAATCCTCCTGACACACTGTGACAGGAAGGGGCAACTCCTCTGAGGACAGAGATGTGAATTAGGATGCTCTAAGCCAGATGTCAGAACCTCGCTTAGGGATAACCTAGACATGTGAATTAAAGATGGGACTATGCAAATCTGGATTCAAACATAGACAACAAGAACTTTGGGAAAGCAAGCCTTTCACTCCTGGGTGATGTGTGATAGGCCCTGCCCAATCTTAACCCCAACAAGCCCCCATTTGGGACAGAAGAACTGGAGGGGTCCAATTCTGGTCTTTTATTGACTGTGGTGCCCCTCTCTCCCAGTGGGAAACACAGGCCCACAGCAAGCCATGGAACTGGACACCACAGGCACTAAGAGCTATCAGAAACAGACACAGCTTCCTCGTAATTCAGCCTGACCTATGGTTACCAGCTGTGTTACCAATAGCCCAAGCACCACAAAATAAGGACATTCCAGGCCGCACAGGTGGGTAAGAACGATGCCAGAGAATGTGTCCTATGAGTGTGCGGGAGCCCGGCTGCTGACCAGAGCCCAACCCCACCTCCTAGGCTCCCCAAAGACTGAGCATCCATGCTCACCGTTATCGAAGTCAATGTACTTGGTGATCTTGTGCCACGTACGGTAGTAGAAGTGTCGCACCTGCTCCTTGTTCTTCACCATGCTGGCAGGCTTGCCTTTCTTCTTGTATTTGAGGGCTATATTGTTCTGGATCGCCTCAAAGTCCTTTCCATGCTAGAAAATAAGTTCATTGTAAATATATAGGTGTTAAAACAAGGCAACCTTCTGTATGATGCAGACACTTGCAGAGAAAGAGGACCTCTGTGATCAAGCAAGTGTCTTTCATAAATCTTATTTGTGCATTAACTTCAACCTCGCTTCCCTAGAACCTCAGGTTTTAATCAGAATAACAGAGAAGCAATGAAAACTCAGGAATAGAACTGTCACAGCACGTGGGTATCAAAGAAGCAAGGACCTTGGAGCAGGATAAACATAACGCTTATCACTCAAATGGTTTAATCTCTGGAGTTCTTTAGAGAACCTGAAAGGAGACAGTTCTGGGCAGACAATCATCAGAAGACAGAACACGACAATAAAGGAGCTTAGGGGGTTGTATATCTGGCATCTTAAAATACAACAATATGTCAACTATTCAGAAACACCCTCAATGCTTCCATCACACAAAATATACTCTATATTTAAACAGGGATAGCAAATTTGAACATTTAGTAAGAGAATCATGCAGAATATGCTCAGAATACATCTGTGGGCCATCCCTTCCTCCAACACCTCCATGTAAAAACTGGGTACATCTTAGATTTTCAGAATAAAACTTACATTCCAGAGAATATAGTCACCATCTTTGCTGTTTCATAGGTCACATGAGAACCTATTGTCGATTCTCTCATCAGAAACAATCCAATAAGTAGTACTGAGAAGGGCCTAAAGGTAATGGCACCCCAGCAGCGACAAGCATCCTTAGCTCCTAAATCCCACTTTCCAAAAAAAAAACAAAGCTCCTTGCAGAAATAGATGATCACATGTCTGGAGCAAGAAAAGTATCAGTTGACTGTGGAATATCAGAAGTGAGGAAGTCCTCAAAGCATGACAGGACCACGTTGAATGGGCACAGAAGCCAACATGAAGAGGCTACCAGTGGCCAAATCTACAACAATCTGGGCAAGAAAATCAACAATAATAAGAATGAATGATGACTCAGAAAATAGCCTAAATGTCTCTGAATCCATACAGATATAAATAAATGAATAAATACATAAATGGAGAGAGCTTTTCCTTATACTGAGTTTCCAATTAATAAATGTAGAAATAATAGAGTCAGAAGATCATCAGTGAGCAAACACCACAGTAACAGTTGTTTCAGCAAAGACACTGCAATGGTGGCTAAACTTAGTGGGAGACAGAATGATCAGAAACAGTGTCTAAGTAGTCTCAAAGTTAAATAAATGACCTGGTGGTGGAGAACCTGGGAGATGCCACGAGAATGCAGTGATCACGTTCACACCACCAGGACTGAGATAGATCGCACCCTACGCTCTGGACAGGATACTCCAAAGATGGCACAGCACTCCTGTGGTGCTCTTGACAAAAATGCAAAATATAAACTGAATCATGAGGAAGGCTCAGTAAGTCCAAAACGCAGAGTGTTCCACAAATTAACAGTCTAGGTAGGAGTCTTCAAAAGTGTCAGTCATGAGAGAGCAGAAAAAGAGATGGAGGACCTATCCCAGGTTGGAGGACTTTGCAGTTGTGACTACTAAATGCAATGTGGGTTCCTGATCTAGAAGGGACAACCATGAGAACACATGCTTAATCTCGGTAAGGCCTGCAGGTCAGTGCAGGTGTGGTACCTATACTGAACCTCCTCATCTTCAGGTCACACTGCAGTTACCTGAACACTGGGGAAGCAGGATGAAGAGCAGAAGGAATTCTTTGTACTCATTTTGTAACATTTTTTAAGTCTGAATTGTTCAAAAAATTAAAAATTAAAAAATAAAACACCTAAAAAATTAAAGCTTATTTATCCTTTTTAAAAATACCACAACGTTAGGTAAAAAATAAAAAGGCAAAGCTGCACCTGAAATGCCTTCCTCCAGGGTCCAGCTCAGGTGCCACCTCCCCCATAGAACTTCCCTCAGCTCCTGAGCAGAATGGTGACTAAAACAATTCAGCCTCCCAATTTTGCAGCTGGAGTTACAAACCAAGAGAAGTGAACTGACTTACCAGGTGAAGAACAGAATCTGGGTTTTGTGACTCCTGATATGACATTCTAAAACTACGCTGCCTTCTGAATTCTCATGGCATTTGTTAGTGTTTGCTTTCTGATGGTCCAACTTTTTATGTGCCTGTTCTATCTACCAAATTTGACTGTCAGCCCCTTAAAGGGGGACTTCTTTGCATTTCTAGCACAACCATAGTGCTCTATACTTAGACGAGGCTTTCAGCAATCATCAACCATAGACAGTATGCTGGCCTTGTGACTGTAAGGTAGGAATCAAGAATTGTATAGCAGATGCAAATACAGACAGACGGACAGACATAAGGAGGAAAGTGAAAAATTGGCAATAGGCTTTGTGAGAAACCACAGCTGAAATGGAGTGGGACTCTTGTCTCTGAGAAGTGTCTGAAGCAGGAGAGAAAAAGCACAGAAATGTCACCCATAATTTAAGAGGGTATCAGAGGCCAGATGACATCGTTGGATTGAGCCAGCCCTTCTCTATCCCTCCTAGTCATGAGAGCCACTCAACCGTCCTGCCCCCATCCCTTTCTGCTGCTCTGAGCTGGGTTCTTGTCACCTGAAGCATAGCTAAATCTAACTGTGTGCATCAAAAGGCAGGGATGACCTGGACAAACACTGCAGAAACAATATTTGCAGAGCAGAGGCTTTAGCCCATATTCCACAGTTCAAGATGTTCACGGTCATCTATGCTTCAACCCATCAGCCACACATTAAGATCCTACCAGAGTTCCATTGAGTTTTGGTCTGACATACATAAAACATACATTTGTTCTCTCATTCTCTCTCTCTTTCGCTCGCTCTCTCGCTCACTCGCTCTCTCGCTCTCTCTCTCTCTCTCTCTCTCTCTCATACACACACAAATACACAACACAAATATATACACACTCACGCTATTTGAGATACATAGTACCAATAGCAAAAAGCGTTAAGTAATCACAACAGCCAAATATTATTAGTAATCTAGGGTTTCAGGTGACTTCAAAAGAAACACCTACCTGGCAGAAAAATTAGAAAAAGAAGGCTAGCCAATGAGAAAGGAATGAACTAATCCACCTGAAAAAAGGTAAGGGCAGGTCATTCATGGGAATTCTTCCCCTCCTACATTTAATAGACAACCACATCTCCCATTGCTTTCTGCAGCCAGACCCCCTGCAGAGACCATGTTCTCCCCAAGGGCCACAGGAAAGCAGTAATTGTCTTGGGTTAGAATCCACAATGATTGCTATTTTAAGAACATTCCAGGAATCACAAGTCTTATAGGCCTAACAAAGAGGCTAAGGAAGGCAATTTGGGTATATAATCTATAGAAAAACAGCCTCTATACTTTAAAAATGTCAAAGGGAATAAAAGAACACATTTGAATTTATTTGAATGACTCTGCTCCTATTGGAACAAGCCTCCTGTGCATACTTCCTTCTCTCCTTGGATGACTATGTCAAACACCAACATGTGGACCTCCTCCACCCCGGACTGAACCATCAGCCCCAGGAAAGAAAACCAGCCACAGCACTGCGCAGAATCTACCCCTAGTTCTCTGCTTCCATTTAGCAGTCTCCTTTTCTGGTCTCTCCATGATTACTTCATGGTTTCAATTCCAAAGCTTCCTTCCTTTATGAGCCTGTTTCGCAGGCATGGCCAGACTTTTCTGTCACTCCAATTTCTTCTCTGTCAAAAAAATAAGGCTCACTGACTGAACAACCTATTTTAGATGCTATATCCTAAAGATGAAATCTAAAATATAGAATGTGCACAAAGATATTCATTATACTATTATCTACAACAGAATCTGGAAGGAACCACAACAATCAGCAACATAAGAATGGTTAAGTGGAACAAGGCTTGGCCAGAGGGTAAATACTTCAATGTCGTGGGACACTCGGTATCTGTTGTAACTGCTGAACTTTGCCATTGCAGTCAAAATTAGCCAGAGACAATACACAAGTATATGGATATGGCTGTGTCCCAATAAAACTTTATTTACAGGTAGTGAGGACATATTCCACGGGTTTGCCTACACCTGGAGTAGAATATTTACAGGCATTAAAAATGACTGAGCAAAAAAAAAACTATGAAACACTATCAAAAATATATCTGACAATAAATTTATTTTAAAAAAGCACATTCCCTATAATTACAAAGATTTGGAAAAACAAAACACAGAAGTGTAAACAGCTGGAAGTGAGAATGGCCACTTCTTTGGGCTGCGGGGATCAGGGAGGAGCTTCTATTTTTAGGACTTTCCAGTCTGTCCTAGGTCAGCTGCAATGTCTCTCAGGGCTGAGCTCACTGTTCTGACTGATATGACAAGTGTTCCCCTGGCCCTCCCCTTTGGGGGACATCCCTCCCAATTGGCCCACTCGGGGCTGTAAGCTGAAAGCCCAGAAAGGATACCACTCTTCAGTCAATGATATCTCAGAAACAATGGATAGAATCTGGGAAAAGAAAAGCATACAAAGACACTTCCAAACAGCCCCCTCCCTAGGAACAGCTTTTAAAGTCACAATAAGGAAATAAAAGGCCATGGTCAGAGGGTGAGACCTCATCACTAGAGACCTACACCTGCCACAGTCACATTAGGGGCTCCCAAATGGAACTGCTAACCTATAGATCTAGTAGCCATGTGGTAAGAATGGTGAAGGAAAACTGAAAGAGAAATACAAGTGATAAGAGGCTAGGAGTTTGAGCTGCCTTTTTTGACTCCATAACTCACTCACCTCATATAGCCCTTCGAAGAAAGTGTTCTTGTCCTCTGTGCTCCATGATTCCCATTGCCGCCGGACCTTTTTGCCTTCTTCCTTCTCACCACCAGAAGACCCTAAGTTCCGAGAGGAGGAACGAGAGCCCCCTGCAGGGGCAGCAGGGGCAACCCCAGACCCATTTCCAGACGATGATCCGCCACTGTCAGCTCCTTTGAAAGAAAGAACTATACAGTGATCTGTTCCAGACAGCTGGAAAGGCTCAGGAAGGCCCTGCTGTCTGAGGTTCCACCTTGAGGTCCCATTTCCACACTCCTCAACTGCTGAGGCTATACTGGGACAGCACCTGGGACCTACTGTGTGCCTGGTGAGGCTGTTCAGTAATGACGTCATCCTACCCTGACCTCGTGACTCTTTCAAAGCTTTCACAGTTGAGAAAAAGGAGAAAAAGCATTTATGTGGAATCTCTGAAAAAGCACAATGATAATGTTTGTGACAGAGGCACACAGCTCTTTTTCCCTCTGTGAACTGAAATCGTACATCACATATCAGTGTCTTTTTCAGATGAAGGTCTGGTTGAAAAATTCTCATCTTTGAAAATAAACAAACTGAAATTTCAAACTCAAGAAATTATTTAAATGGATGTGAAAAAAAAAACTGCCTTCTTTTAGATATAGTCAGTGCTTCTGATTATGTCTCATTGGGCGCATGGGCGCATAAAAAACCTTTAAAAAGTCTTAAAACTTCTTTTTCTTTTCAATTTCCACCAAAAAAATCTGGTGTTCTGAGACCTATCCAACAACTTCAAAAACACTTCTAAAGCATCAGTTCCCAAGATGCACGAGGCAGCAAACTGGGCCTCAGAGCAACCAGCTACTCTCGTGAGCCAGACAGAGGTCAGCTACAGAGATGCTCAGCTTTTCCTTCTAATGGTTCCAAAGTGATACATTCTCAGTAGATGACAATAAAGCAACATGAATGTTCAAAAAAGAAAGCAAATCACCCCCAAGTAACTCTAACATTTGGTGCCCATCATTCTAGACCGTGAATGCCTTTTAAAAGTGAATGACAAAGCTCCTGGGTAGCAAGAGCATGTGGCCATCTAGTCCATTCCCAACGTTTTGGATTAGAAAAAAAAAACACTTCAGATGAGAAAGAGGCTTCATTGTTTGACCTCAGGCTCAGTCCAGGACTCCAGCTCAAACATCAAAAACAGAAAGCGGACTCACACGCTGGTAGAATGAGTGTCCACCATGGAGAGGCTACTGTCAGTGCAGAAAAATTCAGATGAAAATGGTGATGACTGAAGGGGAAGAGAAGGAATCAAGTGAGGAGAACAGAAGTAGAGAAGCAAGAAAAAGAAAACGAAGACAATGTGAACAAGACAGTGTAAGCATGGGGGCTTTCTCCAGTACTGAGAGTGACTGAGAGGAGCCCAGCAAAAAGTAGAGTGCCAAAGTCAACCCTCTGTCTGTGGCTACACGTCTGAGACCACAAAGAGGCTTAGCAAGAGTCATGATGAGAAGTCAGCATTCAAGAAGCCTGAAGGGAAGTGAAATACAAGAATAGGATCCCCCACAGTGAGCTCTTTGAAAGCAAGAACAGTGTCTTACTTTCCCGTGCCCAAGCCTGGCACAAGCCTCACACACAACAGATGCTCAATAGAGAGCTAGGAAACCAATGAAGCTCAGAGCAGGGGACTCCGCTATGCTAGCTCTGCCCCTCGCCTGCCCCAGTCCCCAGGACCCAATGCCTCCAAAACAGAACCCACGCTTCCCTCTCAACCCACTTCAGTGCCATAACCTTCAAGCTGTCCGTCCAGGTACCACCTGGTTACTTCTTTTGCTCATTTCTGCTGCCATTTTCCCAGGCCAGCTCTGTACCACCACCAAGTAACTGCCTTCTTCTTTCTTAACCCCAGCCGCAGCCCCCTCTCTAGAGCTCACATTTGAGGGACGCAGCTGTGTAACCTCTGCCTTTGGCTGCCCATTATACCTTCACACGCTAGACTGTCTGCCTCCCCCACCACAACCTCTGTGTTGGCCTGGCATGCCATCACCCATGCACTCGCACACTGCCTGAAGAGAAAACTATCCCCATCTTTCACAGGGGAAGCTGAAGCACAGATGGAGCTGCTTATTCCCATGGCTCAGCGGTGAGGGAACATGGATTTCTATAGCACATTCAAACACTGCTCTTTTTTTCCCAACATTTCTGAAATGGGGAAACTGAGGCTCTAAAGCATGAAAGCTCCACGGTCATTGGGCAGCAGGAGGAAAAAAGCCTGTTGTTCCAAACCTGGGCATTTTCCTCTGGGGCCGCAAGCCACCAGTGTGGCTGCTGTCAGTGTTGCAGCTGCTTCTGTATTTTTATTCCACACAGAGGTACAGGAATCAGAGGATTTTATGCTGAGGGTAACTTGACCTCGAGGTCCATCCCTCAGTGTGTGACAGATAAGGAAGCTGAAGGGTGCAATGACTTGCCCAAAGATACATGGTGAATAAGTAGCAAGAGTCAGGACCTCTAGAAACAAAACTATGTGACTTAATTTAGGTAAAACACAAGATACAATAACAATCTGTCATGTCATACAATGACTCACTGTCCTGAGCTTTCCTCTGGAGTTCTGTGAACTTCCTTTCAAGAGTTAGGAACATTAAGATCTTGAGTGACAGAAGACCAACAAAACATGAGGTATTCGATACCATCCTGGGACAAGAGGAGACTTGCGCCTCCGCTCACTTTGTCCATTCTCAGCTAGAAAGACAGTTCAAGTTCAGCCAATAAAAAGTGCATCTCCAGGTAAGCCTGCCTCCCAACCCAGCACAGAAATGTTTCCTTGTCACCTGCATCTGTGGTAGGAGAGGGCAGGGACCTTTCAAAAGCCAACTACTCCATCCCTACACATCCACCACAGGTCACAAAATGCCTTGGTAGAGATGGGAGACAAAATGCCAAGGTTTCCCATAGGATACTTATCTGCCTCTTATAACACATGCCATCTGTGTCAGACACTGGAAAAGCCAGATTTGCTTTCAAACCCCGGTTGTGACTGAGGGGACACCCTCTCTATCAAGGCCACACAGAGATGTGTCAGCCAATCCCTAGTAAGAGCATCTCCTCAACGGATGAATCCTGATGTTACTCCTGGGCTACTCCTGTTGTCACTCACACACAGTGCTCTTCCATCAGTCTTCAGAATGCTGCTCGACTCCATACGCAGATGTTCAATGAGGACCCCTCCCAACCACTCAGGAGTAGTTGGCCTCTGAGGGCCAGTGCAGATGCTCCAGCTAGGTCAGCAGAGGCCCTGCCCAGGGTCTCCAGTCACCGTGACATCCTCTTCTGTGATTTGAAGATGACCTGAAACCTGGTGGTCCCAGGACACGTCCCAGTCACCCCTGCATCCCAGGTGTCACCACAGCAACTCCGGTTCTTGACAACTTGCAAAGCTCAGCATCTTCAACACTATAACCAAGGCTGGCTTCTCGCTAAGACTCTTCCCCTTCCTCACACAAATGTTTGAGGAAAACACAACTGAACACACGACTGTTTCTATTGAAAAGTATTCCCTCTTCATCAAATAACGTGAAGATTTTCTAATGATCTTCTGTAGATAATCCTTGATTTCTCAACCAGACCACAGATACCTGTGAATGTCTTTTTTTTTTTTTTTTGGCATTTCACACATTGCTCTTCAGTGCTAAGAACACTGTAGTTATTTAACATGATAAAATGCTTCTATGCACCATCATCTATGAAAACGCTAATCTTTACATTTGTGACTCCACTATCTATTATCTTTATATCTACATATAATCCAAAACAAGACACCACTGTACCACATTAAATGGAAATCCTAAAGTATACATGGTTGGCAAAAGATAATTCTACAAAGACAGCCAGAACTTAATAATTTATCAAGAATCTCTGTTTTAAAGATATTTTCCTGTCCTATACAGCTCCTTTGTGACCCATCTTTAAAGTATCCTGGACCACAGGTCTCCTAACCCATGGGCCCCCAACCCCAATGCCAGAGACAGGTACCAGTCTATGGCCTGTTAAGAACCGGGCCTCCCAGCAGGAGGTGAGCGGCAGGCAAGCAAGCAACACTTCATCCATATTTGCAGCCACTCCCCAGCACTACCATCACTGCCTCAGCTCCACTTCAGATCATCAGGCATTAGATTCTCATAAAAGCACTGGTCACTGGTGCCAAAAAGGTTGGAGACCACAGGGAATCTTTGTCACACAAAAGGACCATGTGTCAGGGTTATTGTGTCTTCCACTGTGGGCAGCCATCACATAGGATATACCAGTGTGTGTTAGAGTCGAAGGAATGCCTCTCCTTCCTCCTCCTCCTCTTCTCCAACGAGGTCTGACAGCTTCCAGCAAAGCCTGACATCTTGGCTGGCCAGCATGGCTCCATATAGCTGTCACTGCACTTGATTTTATTAAACAACATTTATGGGATCAAAACAGGCAGAAGAACCACAGCGCTCCAGCCTCTGATCTGATGTATCCGCACCCCTGGAGAGTATGAGGGCAGGGACTTACAGTACGCACAGCTGTACTCCAACCAGCTGCCCAGGGCCTGGCCCCAAGTGCCTGATGAAGGGAGAATGAGAGTGATGGCAGTGCAGACAGGACTGGAGCCACACCAGGCACCACACACAGTTCCACCCCTGGAGAGTGAGTGTACACTCTGGCCACTCCCTGTCCAGTGCTCTCCAAAAGCCAAGGCTAAACAGAGCCCACCACTTACAGAACTATCCTGATTTCAAGCAATCTACCTTCCAGAACACCCTCTTGAGAACACACAGGACGCAAGTCCATGCTGCACCATAAACTCCTTCATCCTTGAGTGTTAAGGTGAGCACAGCTTCAGCTGGTATCTCACTGACTCATTTTGAAAGTAAGGAACCCAAGGTTCAGGCATGTTGAATAACTTTTCCTTTGCCCCACAGCTGAACCAACCAATGGCAACTCTGCGGGTTGGGAGAGACGGGTTGAAACTGGGTCTCCTGACTGTTGATTTGAATCTCTTTCCCATAAAGTTCCAATCTCCCAAAAGTTGACCAAATTATGGTGAGATATTTCATAAGGCATCTTTTAGAAACCTAGAAGCTACAGGCAGCCCACAGATTATACAAAATGTAAGTTCTGTACAGTGATTTACTGATCACTAAGCATAAGCAAAGCAAAACCAGGCGACACAGCCCAATTGTGGAGAAGGTACACTGTGGTACTAGCTCAAAGAGTGGAACGAAAGTTTGACAAGACACAATGAAAACTGAGGGTCCAACTCTGCAGCACCTCAGGCACCCCCTCATCTAAACTGTCCTGACAGGGCAGCAGATTGGAGGTATTCTTGGGACCTCTACCCGCTACCTCCCCACAAGGCCTCCCCCTCCCCTGTCCACCTGCTCAGACTTGGCCTATAGCCCTGACTCCGCGACCAGGCACTGGGAGCCTGCTAAGCACTGGCCAGCAGGGCCTCACTGTGGTATTTACTGCACTGAGGCAGGCACTGGTATTACCCCCATTTATAGACAAATTGAGATGCATTAGTTTGCCCAGAATCACCCACATTGCTAACTACCAAATGGGAAAGGGAAGTTTCCTGGTCCATGTTCTCACAGAGCTGTGAATTCTGGGTTTCAGTCTCAAATGTGTCCTTGGGTCACTCCAGGTAGTATGATAGGGCTACAGGAACATCTGTTTTGGCATCAAGCAGGTCCACTGGTTTCTCCTCTGCACTTTACTTTCTGTTTAGTTTGAGTATATTATTTAAACAACAAACTTCAGTTTCTGCACCTATGTAAAACTAAAGAAAGATGCAAGAGGCCTGGCACATAGGTGCTAAATCTTAAGTATTTTCCCTTTATCAATTCAAAAAGAATTCAAAATTGTACTAGAAAAAAATATTTTTCATTGAAGTTGAAATAGTCTGTTATTACAGAGAGAAAAAAGAGTGGTGTGGAGAGAATCAAAGCAAGGAAGATGTCCTTTTCTCCAGTCTTCTCCAAATTTACTGCAAGGTTCTCATACATGTTAAAACTGAAACTGCCAAGAGCAATAAGTAATCAATCAAAGAAACCTCCAATGACTGCACTGTGATTATTTCTTATGCATAAGAAAATTATATTTTTCTTAAGAGGAAAATTAAAAATGCCAGTATAGGAAGTCATCGCTTAATATCGTTGACACGTTCTGCAACTTTAAGCAAAACGATTTAAAATGAAACCAATTTTACTATGGGCTACTTGATATAAACAACAGTTAAGTTCTTAGGGCATCTCATCAACGTTATGAACAAGGACCAAATCTGAGTACCTGCTGGACTGTTCATTTCCTTACTGATCCATGCTCACCACCCCAGGTGGAGATTTCCAGTCTGAAAGACAAATGCTCCTCTAAGAATAGTTTTCAAAGGTTAGGGACATGCAATCACAACCTGATCTTTTTCGCTGTTAATGGAAGTTCTAGGGGAACAGAGGTTGCCCTGAGGCATAAGGAGGGGGAAGTCCTGGGTGTGGAGAAGTGCATCCAAAGGATCCTGGTAGCCCAAGCATATCATGGTCAAGAGGAGTAAAGGCCACCCACAGGTCAAGAAGTTCTATGAAGCAAAGGAGACACACTGCCTACTCTTCCTCTCCTAAAAGCCACCATTATGGGTTACTTTAAATATTTTCTTGCTAAAATATGAAAATGCATTATTCAGAAGACGTGCAAATTCTAACAAATTTCCATTTTACTAATGGAAAGTCAACTGCTGCTCTAAGCCACACTGGAGACAAGAACCAGGAACAGAAGCATCAAGGATCTGATACAAGGCTAATGCAGGAAACCTGTATCATCTAAGCAAGTCACAATCAACTAGGCAAACCAAAGCAAATTTCCCCTCATCACCTGACTGCCAAAAATATAATTGACTGGAGGGCTCCACAGTGTAGGGGTTAGCACGTCTACTTTACATGCAAAAGGTCCTGGGTTTGTGCCCCAGATGGAGCCACAGACCATACCCCAGGTGCGCCAGGCCCGGGGTGCACCAGGTCCCAGTGAGTGCCGCAACACGTTGCGGGGCAAAAGCCCTGCCTTCAGAGATCCAGTTCTCTAAGGGAGACAGGCAATATCCATAGGTCAAGGGGAGAAGGGGGAGGAGAGGAGGTGGAATTTAACAAAGGGAAAAAAATTATATATATATATATCAATGGCCACTAAAATTTTAGCATCACAAATACAGGAAGCCATTTACAGATAAGAGTGCATTCACACAAGCTCCTCCTCTCATCTTGCAGCCAAACTTCAGTCACACTTCGAGAAAGTGGAGCAGTCACTGCTGTTCCTCATTTAACAGGTGAGAACGCCTCTCAGATAGAAAAGCATATTCAAGAGGTCAAGTGAGCAGACCAAAGTCAGAGCGGAGGACCAGGGCGACAAGGCAGGTGACAACTCTGACTGTACTCCAGATCTAGGGCTTCTGAAGCCACAAACAAAACTTCGAAGGCACCCCAGGAGCTTACACATAATAACTTAGACACACCTGTAATAGGAATGAAAACTATTTTTCACAAAACAAATGAAGCCATAAAAACAAATTAATATTTTCCTAATGATTCAACTATCATATCCAAAATAAACTTATATGAGGTAAATTTTAGTTTCTGAAATAAACTAAATTACCTTACATTTACATCTTTAAATAAAAAATACATCAAAATTCTTTACCAAAAAATGAGTAAATCCATGATTTCAGAGGCTAGCCCTCAGTTGAGAATGAGGCAGAAAAAGCAAGTTTAATGTTACACTTTGGTACAGATCTACAAAATGTGTTCTCTGTTAGCTTCTGAAATACTTCCTTTTAAAAACTACCAGGACCATCTAAATAAATTTAAACGACCATTTCCCAAGGAGCTGAGATTTTTCATGCAAAACTCACTGGAAATTGACGTCATATACCTACGAAAGTGCTGCAAACTTGCCCTAAAACAAAAAGAATGTTAAGAGCAGTTTCCTTGTACAATTCAGGAAAAGCAGAATGCTGAAACAGAAACAGATAAAAGCAGAAAACAATGGAAAACCAGCACATCAGGAACAAAACTGACACGTGGTTTTATTATTATTTTGGTAGAAATCCTAGTAAAGCTGTAATATTCTCAATGTCCTCTGAATACTGTGACAGACACCATAGACAATTGCTCATTTATACCAAGGCCACAAATGTTTTCACTACTTAGGGGAGATCCTTTCCATGGCACAGAAATTCCAAGGTCCACATCTTGATGCCTTTAATACTTGAGCCTAGAATACTTGAAGCTGATGGTGATGAGCCCAAGTCAAACCCTGCCTGGCATCACTTTCGGCTTCTTACCAATCTTCCCCCAAATGAGTTTCAAAAGCCCATTCCTTTGTTGTATTTCCACCATCCGACCTCTGGCAAGAGATCGCAGGTATTTTCTTTTCCATTTCTAAACGACTGTCTGCTGTGTAAAATAGTCTACCATATAAATCATAAATGATCCTTTGAGGGGAAAAACAACATCCAGGAATCTACTGTATTAGCCCAAAGAAAGCATACTTATGCCTGCCTCTTAGTATAGTTTATATACAGAGACAGCCTTTTTGGAGGAGAAAGGGGCACATCCCCTCCAGAGTGCCACCCCAAGTGAGTACTGGACAGATGCGTGAGCGGGATTGGGAAATGGGGTGGAGGCCAGAAGGCAAGCACAGTGCGACCCTGAAGTGGCTGGGGTCCCCAGTACCTTTTCCGCGGGGCCCGGAGGTACCAGCACTGCTGCTCCCCCCTGCGCAGGACGAGTCCTTCCTGAGCCTCTTGCTCTGAGGCCTCACGCTGGACCGAAGGAAGTGGTGCTGGTCCTGGGGGCAGGCGGGCGGCGGGGACGGGGCCTGCGGGCCTCCCGCGGGGGCCGGGGGGCCGCTGCCGCCGCCCCTGGGGGTCTTGCCGTCCCTCTTTGTGCCACCGCTGTCCTCGGCCGCGTCTCCGCTGCCGGCACCCTCTCCCTCCAGCGCGTCCTCATCGGCCGCCCTCTTGCCCAGCCTCTTGAGCCCTTCCTCCCCGCCGCCGCCGTCTCCCAACTTCACTGTCATCCTGCGGGAGAGGAGAGGAACCCCGGTGAGGCCGGCGCGGCCCGGAGCCGCCGCGAAGTTTAGCCACCCGCCTCCCTCTCAACATGGCCGCCGTTGTTTGTTCCAGGTCCTCCCGCGGCCCGCCCGCCGCCGCCCGGCCGAGCCCGCACCCCGGGACCCCCAACCCCGGCCTGGACCCCTGCCCGGACCCCAGGGCCCAGAACACTGCGGCGCCCGGGCGGCGAGCGGCAGCTTGTGGCCGCGCCCGGACGGCCTTGCCCGCGCGGCGCCCCAGCCCGGCGGGGTCCGGGGTCGGGGTTCGGGGTTCGAGGTTTAGGTTCTGGGATCCCAGCGTAGCGGTCCGGGACCACCTACCCGGCGGGGCCACGGCTCATGGCCTGAGCAGAGAGCAGCCTGCGCTCCGGCCTTGCTCCCCGCGCTGCCTGGGCCCGCCGGGCCTCCGCGCCCGCGCCCCCCGACCCCACCCCTCCCCACCCCTCTAAAACGCGCGGGGCTCTGAGCCCGCGCACCTGCATGGCACGCCGGCCCCCCAAGTTGACCCTGAAACAGGGACGAGGGACCCGGATCCACCCTCGCAGAGGAGAGGCGCGGGCTCGCCTGCGTGCACAGGGAACTCCATAGTGGCCCGCGGCTGCCTGTCCGCCTGCTTATTTTTAAACAGACATAAAGAATAATAAGCTCGAGGTTTCTGGCAATCTTGCTTCCCGGGGTGGGAACTGTGTTCTCCTGCTGGGATTTACGAATTAAACATTTTTTTTTTTTTTTTGCAACAAAGGAGCCTATTGCACTAAACAGGTTAGAGCAACGGTGAAAGGGACAGCAATTATGTCCAGGTTCAAATGTAAGAATGGGTAGAAGAGAATTGTGTTAAAACTCTTGGTAACCATCAACAAAATTATTGCATTAACTTTGTTACTCACTGCTGGGTGAAATGTCAACAAATGTCAAAATGTGAGGATTCAAAATGTTTGTAGCAGAGAAGGGAGACCCACTCAAAAATAGATTCAGGTACATATCAAAATTTTAAGTCCAGAAATATTAATATGTATGGGCGACGAAGCAAGAAAGGTAAGTATTATATTCCTCAACAGGTGTTGATGCTATGCCCAAACTGTGTTTGACAAGCTCACCACAACTGCTGAGGACCATAACATTTCCATTTAAAAGGAAAACGAGAACAAGGCATGAGACTAACAAAACACAGTAACAAGGGCAAGGACCTCTCATACCAAGATTTGTAATTGAGTAAAAATCGAAATAATACCTACTACTGCTCTGATGTATTGTCACAAAATGATCTGTAAACAGTTTTCCTCTGTTGTAAATGATCTTATAAATCATTTAAATTCATGACAGTTCTTTTCTAAACCTGTCAAAGAATAGAACTACACAAGACAAATATCCAAACTTAAAGGACTTCATTACACAGAACTTCTCACTATTCATTTCTCAACCTATCCGTTTCTACTTAAGTAACCTGAAAATATTCCAAAAGGCCTTGCTCTGGGTTATAACGTAGAAAACCCTACCTCCAGGGGCCTGTGATCCCAAAGCTACTCACAGTCAACGCAGGGCTCAGGCAAAGCATACATCATCCACAACAGAATAAATTTGCCCATTTGCCAGGTTGAATATTGGAAAACACTAAACACTTCTAGAAGGACATGGCTCTTCAGAATTAAAAGGATACTGACACATTTCATCATGTTCCCCTGGGGTAAAAGGAAAACATGGGGACGGAAACCTTTTACCGAAAATCTCCGATATTACTTCCTGATCCTGCAGAGGTGGAATCACCGCGAGCCCAATCCCAACTCGACAACATTTGTCATGTTTCGGGAAGGAAAAACAAAACCCTCCCTTCGGGTCGATTTCTGGCTGCACACAAAGCGTGCTATCAAAGCAACACTTCTCGGTTCGGGCTCCCCGGAGGCGCTCCGACAAAGTACCCGGTACGTAACCACCGCGGCAACGCAGGCCTCTCCCCCGCAGCCCCGCTCCAGCTGGGAGCTGGCCTCGCCGTGGTGGCTGGTCGAGGTGGCCCACCCCTACCGAGCCCCAACCGCTGGTCACCTTTTTCATCAATGCCCCGCAGCAGCCTGGCTTCCCGGGCCCCCCGGGAGCCTCCCGGGCGCCCACAGATCCGGCCGGGCTGGGAAGCCCCGGGCCCTGAGCTCCGGCTATAGCGAGGCGGCGACGCTGGTGTGGTGCTCCCGCCTGGGATACAGTCACCGAGCAAAGCTCGCCCCGGCACGTTTCCTCAGCGGCCGGGGTGCGGCTAGTTGGCTGCAGGCGACGGTGGTGCACAGCCTCCTTGGAGACCCTGCCCGCCGTGCTCAGCAGCAGTTCCGGCTACGGCGGCCGGCAGAGACTGCAGGGGCGGTGCGCGGGGCGGGGCCTGGCTGCGGGTGCGCGGACTGAGGAGGGGCGACGCGCACGGGGACGAGCACGCCCGAAGTTTTCAGCGAACGTCTTCCTCTAGGGGCACTCCCATTGGCCAACAGCGGGCGCGCGCTCTTGCACGCACAGACGCTAGGCGGAGGTGGGAGGAGGGTCTGCGACGCGGGTAATGTTGTGACACCGCCTCGCGGTCTTGCAATCTCGTGCGTCTCTCCGGATTGGTGGACCGACAGCCAATAGAGCCAGCGCCCGGGCTGTGATTGGCCAGAGCAGTGTTGACGGATGCGTGAGAAGAAACACCGCCTCAGCTCCAAGTCTTGAATCCCGGGCGAATGGAAAAGTGTTAGAAGTGCAACTGAGGCAGATAACATCATTTATTGAGTGTGTGCTTTTGTGTAGCGGGTGGTGCTGCACTCTTAGGCCCTTTCTCTTCGTTAGGGAGATGAGTACTTTTTAAATTCTAGTGTTTATGGGGGAAGAGTGAAGATGTGTTTAAGGATACTAACTTGTAGGAAGTAGTAAATAAGCCATAGAGATCTGATGCACAGCATAATGAATATAGACAATAATATTGTACTATAGTAATGTGAGAAATAAGCTACATGGGCAAGCATATTACAATACATAAATGTACCGAAGCAACCCGCTGTATACATTAAACTTAGAAAATTTATCTCAAATTTATTCAATAAAAATTTTTAGTGTTTATGAAAATGGAGTTTTAACAATAGACTCTTCCTTGTAGAATGTGGTCCGGAACCAATTCGATCTCATCCAGTAATATCTACATTTTCCTCTTTGAATTTTTCATTTAACAATGTGGACCTTTTTGCTGTAGAAGCTTTCTTTTTTTAGTGACATGACACCACTTTGTTTTTGTTTCTACATTAGAAAAGTTTTATTATAAGAGAAAGGACACTTCCAGACGTAGAAGTAGACCTGAGCAAGAGAAGCGTGGCTCAAAAGGCTCACCGCTTTGTTTTTCAAAGCTAATTTCAAAGTTAGTTTAATCACACCTGACCACAGTCAGAGCGCATGTTGCTAAAGCCTTTGGGAATGCAGTCAGGCTCCACGAATCAGGTTGGTTTCTAATCTGATGAATCCATATCGTTGGTTACCATTTTCTAGCCAGAGGTGTCCACATGCCACCACCACCCCTGCCCCCAAGCATTGAACGCATATCATATTACCTAATAACTTCAAGGAATCAACTAGAGGAGTTTGAACCAACTCCTTGAGACCAAGAAACGGTATGGGGTCCAGGAGGCCCAGCAGCAATAAGATTAGTCAAAGAAAGTCTTAAAGAAGATGGCGTTCCGTTTCGCTCCCAGTCTCTGCTGCCTTCCTCCACCTCCCGACCTAGCGGTAGGCAAGGTGTAACTACGAGAGCGAGTCCCAAGAGGCTTTGCATCGCCATCACCCCTATAAGAATTTCGCTAGCTACCCTTCTCTACACAGAACAGCATCTGGCCTCTTAGCCCCGTTCCCGAGCTACCATTGCTGATTCTTAACCGTGGCTGTGATGGGGAGAAACCGCTCCACAGAACCGTGGAACTCGCAGCAGAAGGGAATCCGCAGGAAAATCTTGCGCTCGGTGCCGCAGGAACGTTCCCGATCATCTTCGACTTTTTCCGGACTCTCGAAAAGCTTCGGGCACCTTCGGCGTCCGCCTAGCTCACCTTCGGTTGTTTCCGTGTACCGCGAGCAGCCGTTGCCCCGGCAACGCGCGGCGGCGCAGCGACCCTGCGAAGGTGAGAGAGGTCTGGGGCTAGGGCCGCAGGAGGCCGGGTATTAAGGGTCGGAGGCCGGGAACTCGGAGCAGAGCTACGACTAGGCAGTGTGGAGGAGGGGCTCGGATAGTGACGGGCGGGCGTTTGGCGGAGCGCTGGAGGAGAACGACGACCCAGCGGGGACGGGAAGGGGCTGGAGTGCAGCCAGACCCCATCCCGCGCTCCCCCAGGTTATTTTCATCCGGAAATCAAGCTTCGGCAGATCTCCTGCGGCCCCTCGCCGGTACGTCACGGCGAGGCGGTGCTGGGCGCGGCCTCGAGCGGTCAGCGCTACATGACGGACACCTCAGGCGCAGTCCAAGTCTGATTGAAGGCCGCATGGCGGTGCGAGCCCCAGAGGAGCCGACCCGGTTGGGAGGTGGGCGCCGCTGGCAGAGCTACGGGTAACCCTGAGTAGGGAGAGATGAAACCACCTTTCTGCGCGGTCGGTCTTGCGGCCCAATGGAGCCTCACCGTCCCAACCAGTGATGGCTTTTGGGGACCTCGCACGTCCCCAAGCCTGAGAGCTGTGGCCTAGAGGGTGAGGTTTTCCAGAGTGGCCACTGGTGCCCGTCCCAACACCTCTCCACTCAGCCCCTTTTGTCCCAAAGTTTTTCCGGTTCTCTCGCACAGCATCTCCAATCAGTAATGCCACTTAAATTAGCCTGGGTACCACGAATCCCTTGGTTGAATGAGCTTAACACATTGTTTCTCAAAAGTTGGTCAGTGGAGGCGGCGGAGACTTGGACGGCTGTAGCTGAGAGGACCAAATTGATTAAAATAAATGGAGTTTTTTCCTCCCCCAGTTTGTATATTTACCAAATGCTTTTATGTTCTAGAGACCCAGGGTTCTTTTTTAAGGAAAACAAGTGCTCTTGTTTCTAAACTAATGCCATTATGGATGTTATAGTTTATTGTTAGTCATCTCTCCTTTTGTTTACTCTGGTAATTTTTGTATTTATTCATTGTAGAAAAATGTTAAAATGCACGTGAAATGAATGATGAACAATCATACGTTGTACGAAAATGTACTCACCCTGGCCTGTAAGCCACTTTTTACAGCTTTCCTTGCTAATAAATATCTTCATCAGGGATTCACTTACTAGGGGCCTGTTCTGTGCAATGCACAGTTCTAGGGCCTGGGGATGATCCAGCAGTCTTCCACCTGTGAGGCAGATAATCTGGTAGGAAGTGGAGAACAGTAGCTCAAACACATTTCCAATGAAGTCCAAATACAGCGACGGAGAAGTACAGGGTTATATGGGGACACAGGGTTATATTGTTAAAAGCAAACGGCATAGTCTTTCCCCTACTCTGATAGAATGATAGAACTTTGCAGGTATTGAATAATTGCTGCACAATATTTTTTGTGTGTTTAAATATACATAATATAAAATTTGTGCAGAAGCACAGAACAGCCTAGAAGTCAAGTCGCAGGGCTCCCTGGAGGAAAAGAGGCTTCTTGAGAACCCAAAGGATGGATGTGGGGGAGAGAGCCTCTGGGAGAGCCCTCGGCAGGAAAAAAGTAATGTGAAGATCTGTTGGCATACATGCTTATTACAAAGTGATGTTTGAAATAAAAAATACAGAGGAAATAAAATTTTAACTTTATAAGTGCTATTATAATTCTCCATCATTATAAAATTAACATGTTACTCATTTTTCAGAGGAATATTTTCACAAAATAAACTTGGTAAATATGAATATGAATTTCACAAAGTCTAAAATTGGCTACAACACATTAAAACTCACTTTAAAAGGTTTCCTTTGCTATATTAAATTGACAGGTGTTTGGTGTATTTTCATTTTTAATGGCTTTGTTTGAAGGTTCGCATAAGGACTTTACTCAAAGAAATTGGAGCCCTGACCAGTGTAGATATCCCCTAAGTGATATGGATGTGCAGGAGACCCCAGGATCCTGCTCCTTTCCCTGACACCAGTCTCCTACCCTCCTGCTCTTCCACCAGGTGTCCTGAATAGGTTTCTCTGCAGTTTGTGGTGGTAAGAGCACAATCCTGAAAATTGTGCCTTTGTTTAGTATTCAGGGTATTTATTCATAATAAAAAAGGTAAACCCTTGAAATGTGACTATACACTTGTATCCACATGCCTTCCAGCTTCTCACTGAACAGTTTCCTTCCCTAGATCCAAACTGAGCCTTCAAGTCTCCTCTGATACAACTGTTTTACTGTTAAAAGCAAACAGAATAGTCCATCCCCTACTCTGATAGAGTGATAGAACTTTGCAGGTGTTGAATAATTGCTGCACAATATTTTTCATGTGGTTAAATATACATGATATAAAATTTGTCATTTTAACCATTTTTAAGTATACAGTTCAGTATCATTAAATACATTCACATTGTTGTGCAACCATCACCACCATCTCCAGAACTTTTTCCATTTTCCCAAACCAAAACCCTGTGTACATTAAACACATCAGCCCACTACCCCAGCAGACTCTGGCACCTACGAAACCAATCTACTTTCTGTCTCTATGAATTTCGATCTCTATGACTATTATAGGTACTTAATAAGTGGAATCATACATTATTTTATTATGTGTCTGGCTTATTTCTCTTAGTATAATGTCTTCTAGGTTCATGCATGATGTAATGTGTCGGAATTTCCTTCCTTGGCTGAATAATAGTCCATTGTATAAATACCACATTTTGTTTATCCATTCATCATTGATAGACATTTGGATTGTTACCACCTTTGGGCTACTATGAATACCACTATGGATATTGGTGCACAAATATCTGTTCAAGTCTCTACTTTCCGTTCTTTGGGTCTATACCCAGACTGGAATTTCTGAACCATATGGAATTCGTGTTAAATATTTAAGGAACCACCATTTTCACAATGATTACACTTTTATATATCCACCAGCAATACACAAGAATTCCAGTTCCTCTACATCCTCGTCAACACTTATTATTTTCTATTTTTCTGATAATAGTCATCCTAATGCTTATGAAGTTGAAGAATTTTAAGTGATAGCAAACCACCCCACACACATTCTCTTCTCCATCAGTTAGCTTCCCCAAATTGACTCTAGGGTATGGAAAATTGGGTGGAAGTTGACTCATTTCATTCACTATCCTACCCCTCTTGCAAAGGGGCAGTATGCACATCTTTTCCAGGAAAGAAAGAGAGAAATGCAGGAAGGAAGGAAGGAAGAAAGAAAGAAGTTTCTGTAACTAATGAAGTTCAATTTCTCCATAGTGCTGTGCGTTTGTTTTCTTAATGCTCTAACAAAAGGATCCTTTTGCCTTCTCCTACCTGAGAGTTGGACATGAAGACAGTTTTGGTTTTCAAGCTTTATCAGAAATTGAGTACTAGGTTTTTCTGTACATTTCTCTTTTGTAAAACAGTTTGTTTTTATTTGATTTGAACTTTTGCTTAAAAGGGAGCTATAGAGGTGTAAATTATCCTTATTATGATTTGAATACAAATGATCAAGGATTACATACGTCCAGGCAGCAGGGTTTTTCTTTGTTGTTTTGATGTCAGTAAGTTTTATGTTTTCCATCATGCCCTGGATCACTGCAGGGCCAATCCCTTGCTCCTAATATTTTTTTCTTGTTAGAGGTCTCTTTCACATAAAATCATCTGCATCGATGTGAAGGTGCATTTATAAGTTGCTGAGTGTCTTATGAGTTAGGTTTGTTCAAAACCACAGGACTTGGTTGCTTTTTCCCCTGCAGGTGTCAACCCTGACTAGGTCTGAGTTTCATCATGGCCCTCTATTTTGACCACCGAATAGAAGCCCCAGATGCTGTTGGGTCTCCTTCTCATATCAGTTGGCACCCTGTTCATCCATTCCTGGCAGTCGCCTCTGTCAGTACAACCTCGGGAGGCAGTGTGGACATATACCTGGAACAAGTGAGTACCAAGAAGCAATGATTCTAACTTCAGTAGCTCTGGCTCTTGTCTCTCTTGTTTTCTTGTATGTGTGTATCTTGGGGAGGGGGGTGGTATGTGTATAGGGTATGTATGTGGGTGCAGGGTGTTGGTGACGGAGGTGGGATGGGGTGTAGAAGGGGATGTGGGGTATAGGGTGTGTGTGGGAGGAGAGTAGGGTGGGGGATGTAGGGGTGTGGTATGAGTGGGGGTTTGGGGTGTGGAGTATTGGGTTATATGGTAAGGAGTATTTATGGGGGGTGGAGGTGGAGTATGGTGTGCATGTGCGTGCGTGTATGAGTGTGTGTGTGTGTGTGTGTGTGTGTGTGTGTGTGTGTGTGTGCGCGCGCTTACTGAGGTCCTAACTCCCAGTATCATAAGGCCCTATTTTGTGGATATTCTTTGACCTCTACAGTTTAGGTTTGGGGAGATATTGAGAAATACTCAAGACAGAATTCACAATGAATTCATGGTCACCAATAAGAAATAGCCCCTCAGCATTGTCTATCCATCCCAATCTAATATCCTGTTGGCTCACATTGACCAAATGATTAGTTTTCTATAGCTGCCATAACAAATGACTACATACTGAGTGCCTTAAAACAGCAGAAATGTATTCTCTCCCAGTTCTGGAGACATAGGTCTGAAATATGGGGTTGGCAGGGTCTTGCTCTCTGAAAGCTCCAGGGGAGGATCAGTTTTATGGTTTGTCTTTGCTTCTGGTGTTGCCAGCAATCCTTGGCTTGTACCGCACCACTCATACCTCTCCTTCCATCATCACAGGGCCATCTCCCCTGCGTGTCTCATTCCTCTTCTATTAGGAACACAGTCACATTGTATTAAGGCCTCCCCTAATAACCTCATCTTAACTTGCTCATCTGCGAAGACCCTATTTTCAGATAAAGTCATAACATAGGTACTAGGGGGTAGGATTTCAACATATCTTTTTGCAAATTTGCTCAATTCAACCCACAGCAGAAACTTTCTAGAAGCTCCTCAAACTTCCAATACCCCACACACAAATTCTCAGTATACTTCGCACCTTATACTTAACAAAGAGAATCAGATTTCCTTCCCACTCGCTCCTCAGCCCTCTGTAGTCCTACTGTTGCCCTGGAAACTTCACCCAAGCATTTAGAGTCATCAGTGGTGTCTATGTAACACACCCTATGTGCTTTTGGGTCCTTATCTGATATCTCATCTCCACATTGTTCTACACTCTTGTAAAGTCCTCCAGGAAACATGCTGTGGAACTCACAGGGGCTCTCCTCCACCCTGCCTCCTTCATCCAGCCTTCTTCCCCTTCCAAACCAGCCTGATGATGGCATGCCTTGAGCTTGTCCAGGCCTCTTCTCCCTCTATTTCCTCCTCCTCCTGTGATGGACAATTTACAAACCTAAGTCTCCTGCCCTCAAGTCCCCTCTGAGCTGCAGACTTAGAAATCCAGTTGCCCATTGGACATCTGAGTATTTCAAACAAACCTCAAACTCTGTGAGTCCAAAGTGAATTGAATTTTGCCCCACCATCCCCTGCCCCATACTTCCCTTCAAAGGCTGAGTGTTCTCGGTCCCAATGCCCAGGATAGAGGCCTAGGAGTGACAGTGACACTCCCTCCCCACCTTATAATCTATGGCCAGATTCTCCTAGTTTCCTGCCGGAGCCGCTGGCCAACCAGCACAGCTTTCTCACTGCAGCAACTGTGTCCTCGAGGCCCCCCAACCATTCCCTACGTGGGGCAGAGCCATCTTTTGGAATCATAAATGGAATTGCTCCCTGCTCTCACCTTCTCCACCCCAGAACTGTTCTTCGGGTGAGGACAGAAATCCCTAACATGGCCCCCAGTGCTCTCCAAGGCCCGGCTCGTCTGCCTCTCATATGGTGCTCCTCCTCCCACGCTATACACATGCCAGGCCTTCCTCGGCCTTCTAGCGCTGCCTGTGCTGTGCTCTCCACCCAGGATAGTCTCCCTCAGCCTTTTTGCTTCCAGACAAAAGTGGCTCAATGGTACTTCCTGAGGAAGTCCTTCCCCACGTAAAAGCAAACCCTCCTGGTGTCTCACCTGGCTCATTGGAGCTCTCATCTGTGACACACATCCGTCTTTGGTCCCTACATAGATGGAAGCTCAGCCAGAGCCCCCATCAGCTCTCATGTTAGTCCAGCCCCAGCACCAAACACAGTGTTGCCCTGTTTCTTTGGAGTAGATCCTCCCTTTTAGGAATCAGAGAACTCTCCGATATATATTATAAAATTTTCTTTAGAATAAATATTAAATTCCAAAATAATATCAATTTTAGGCAAAAACTTAAAATTAAAAAAAGTTTTAAATACAACTACAAAACAAAGTCTATTTCTTATGTTTCTAATTGGCACAAGGAAAACTTTAGGATTTCTAAGTAATGATTTATTAGATGATAATGAGGGTCACAGATGTAGGAGGTATAACAAGAGATTACTAGATAGAGTCCAATAGAAGTACTGAGAATAAACTGAGTTAATCTCTGAAAACCTACATGTTTATACCCTAAACCTGTTTCCTTAGAAAATTCTAGAAAACAAGAATATGGAAGTACATATTCCATTAGCTATCAGAACAATGACATCATCACATATCATATAGCTTCTGGAAAATTCCACTATACACCAGTGAGAGAATGAAAGTAAACAAGGCAAATAACTTCTTAGTGTCATTCTGAAAATAACTTTGGCCTTGAAGACCCAAAAAAGCCCTTGGGGTCACCTGACAATACTTTGAGAACTTTGGGGTGGACAAACTTTACCTACTGGCCTACCACTTGTTTTCATAAATAAAGTTTTATTGGAATCCATTAAAATGATAGCTAGCTACCAAGCAGCTGTATGAGGTCATCCTCCTTGATAAGCTGGTCAGTGAGCTACGTTTTCATAGCTCAGCTAGAAGCAAATTCATGTTTCTATGAAAATTAAATAGAACCTTTTCCTTAATAAACAGCTCTTTATATCTTTTAGCTTATACTGATTCCATTGATTAGTCAGAAATTCTTAGAGTAGCTGCCCCTCTCTCTGTAATATGGGATTTACCTTTTGTCTGTCATAGGGAGAGTGTGTGCCTGATACACATGTTGAGAGAGCGTTCCGGATCACTTCCCTGTGCTGGCACCCGACGCGGCTGATCCTGGCCATTGGCTGGGAGACTGGAGAAGTGATCGTGTTTAATAAGCAGGACAAGGAGCAGCACACGGTCCCCGCAACTCACACTGCCGACATCACTGTCCTCACCTGGAGCACCGGTGGGAACTGCCTTGTATCAGGGGACAGGGTAAGCAGACACATGGTGACACTGATTTCACATCTCTGCATTTCCCTCTCCATGTCCTTAGGGACACATTGGGAAAGGTGTTAAAAGATGAAATTATTTGAAATGTGTAGTTCCCAAATTCAGTTGATCTTGATAGATGTCATTTTTTTGTTTTATATCAGAAGATCTTGCTGGGTTTTGTTTTATATCAGAAGCAAAGTTTGAAAATTTTATTTCACCATCCCACTCTATGGCAGAGGTGTGTCTGCAATTTTTAAAAGGCAGTTTTCTAGATAACTATATTTATAAAGATGGGCCAAGTGCTTCAGGTACTGTCACTTTTATGGCAGCCCCGAAATCACCAGCTTCGCTAAGCATACTTCTTCATTGCCGCCTTTGTCATAAATTAATTTTTAATGTATTGCTCATTTTGGTCCTAATTATCTAGCTCAAGGCTTCTTTTTATTTCTTTAATTAAAAAATTTTTTCGCTTATAGTTGACATTCAATATTATATTACTTTCAGTTATATGGCATAGTGGTTGGACATTTACTTTAACTTAAGAATTGATCCCCCCGATAACTCTAGTACCCATCTGACACCATATATAGCTATTACAGTATTATTGATTATATTCCCTATGCTGCACTTAACATCCTTGTGACTGTTTTGTAACTGCCAATTTGTACTTTTTAATTCTTTCATCTTTTCACCCAGCCCCCCAAACCCTCCCATCTAGCAACCATCAGTTTGTTCTTTGTTACTATGTTTCTTTCTGTTTTGCTTATTTATTTTGTTTTTAAGATTTCACATATAAGTGAAATTGTATTGCCTTTGTCTGACTTATTTCACTTAGCATGATACCCTCTAGGTCCATCTATGTTTTCACAAATGGTGAGATTTCATTCTTTTTTATGATGAGTAATATTCTATCAATGGACACACAGGTTGCTTTCATATCTTGGCTATTGTAAATAATGCTGCAATGAACATAGGAATACATATATCTTTTAAAATTAGTGTTTTGGATTTCTTTAGGTACCCAGAAGTGGGATTTCTGGATCATATGGTAGTTCTATTTTTAATTTTTTGAGGAATCTCCATATTGTATTCCATAGTGGCTGCACCAATTTGCAGACCCACCAACAATATACCAACCAGGGTTCCCTTTCTCCTTGCCAATACTTGTTTGTTGATCTATTGATGATAGCCATTCTGACAGGCGTGAGGTGATATCTCATTGTGGTTTTAATTTGCATTTCTCTAATGATTAGTGACATTGAGCATCTTTTCTTATATTTGTTGGCCATCTATATGTCCTTTTTGGAGAAATATCTATTTAGGTCTTATGTCCATTTTTTTAATTGGATTTTTTTTGGTGCTAAGTTGTATGAGTTTCTTAAATATTTTGGATATTAAACCCTTATCGGATGTATCACTGGCAAATATTATCTCCCATTCAGTAGGCTGTCTTTTCATTTTGTTGATGGTTTCATTTGCTGTGCAAACATTTTTTATTTTTATATAGTACTTTTTTTCTCTTGTTTATATTGCCCAAGGAGATATATCAGAAAAAATATTACTAAGAGCAATGTCAAAGAGTTTACTGCCTATATTTTCTTCTAAGAGTTTTATGGTTTCGGCTTTTACATTTAAATCTTTAATTCATTTTGAGTTTATTCTTGTATATGGTGTAAGAAAGTGGTCTTACTTCATTTTTTTGCATGTATTTGTCCAGTTTTCCCAACATCACTTATTGAAGAGACTGCCTTTACCCCATTGTATATTATTGCCTCTTTCATCATAGATCAATTGACTAATTGTTGTGGATTTTATTTTGGGCTATTCTATTCCATTGATATATGTCTGTTTTTATGCCAGTAACATGCTGTTTTAATGATTATTGCCTTATAGTATGGTTTGATATCAGATTGCATGACACCTCCAACTTTGTTCTTCTTTCTAAAAATTGCTTTGACTGTTTGGCATCTTTTATGGTTCTGTATAAATTTTAGGATTATTTGTTCTAGTTCTGTGAAAAATGCCGTTGGTACTTGGTTAGAGATTGCATTGAATCTGTAGATTGCTTTGGGCAGTTTGGACATTTTAACAATGTTAATTCTTTCTATCCATGAGCATTGTGTATCCTTCCATTTATTTGTATCTTCAGTGTCTTATAGTTTTCTGAGTACAGGTCTTTTACCTCCTTGGTTAAATTGATTTCCAGATTTTTTTTTTTGGATGCAATTATAAATGAGATCATTTTCTTAATTTCTCTTTTTGATAGTTTGCTATTGGTATATAAAAATGCAACCAATTTCTGAATATTTATTTTATATCCTGCTACTTTACCGAATTCATTTTTCAGTTCTAATAGTTTTTTGGTGGACTCTTTAGTGGTCCCTGTATATAGTATCATGTCATTTGTAAATAATGACAGTTTTACTTCTTGCTTTCCAATTTGGATGACTTTTATTTCTTTTTTTTTCATCTAATTGCTGTGGCTAGAACTTCTAAAACTATGTTGAATAAAAGTGGTGAAAGTGGACATCCTTGTCTTGTTCCTGATCTTAAGGAAAACACTTTTAGCTTTTCACCATTGAGTATGATGTTAGTTGTGGGTTTGTCATATGTAGCCTTTATTATATGTGGCTCCTATTTGCTGAGAGTTTTTTTTATCATAAATGGATGCTGAATTTTGTCACATACTTTTTCTGCATCTGTTGATATGATCATATGATTTTTATCCTTCATTTTGTTTATGGGGTGTATCACATTAATTTATATGCAGATATTGAACCAACCTTACATCCCAGAAATAAATACCAGTTGATCATGGTGTATGATCTTTTTAATGTATTGTTCAGTTAGATTTACTAATACTTTGTTTAAGATTTATGCATCCTTATTCATCAGGGATATTGGCATTTATTTATTTATGTATGTAATGTCTTTGTCTGATTTGGGAATCGGGGTAATGCAGGCCTTGTAAAATGAGCTTGGAAGCCTTCCCTCCTCTTTTTAAAATTTGTTTGATAGGTGTTAATTCTTCTTTAAATGTTTGGTAAAATTCTCTAGTAAAACCATCTGGATCAGGATTTCTTTTTGGGGAGAGTTTTTTGATTACTGATTTAGTTTTGTTAGTAGTTATAAGTCTGTTTAGATTTTCTGTTTCTTCTTGTTTCAGTTTTGGAATATTGTCTGTTTCTAGAAATTTATCCATTTCTTACAAATTGTCCAATTTGTTGGCAATTGTTTGTAGCATTTTCTTATAATTCTTTATATTTCTGTGGTGTCATTTGTCACTTCTCTTTAATTTCTAATTTTATTTATTTAGCTCCTCTTTGTTTTCTTGATGAGTCTGGTTAAAGGTTTATTAATTTGTTTATCTTTTCAAAGAACCAGTTTTTGGCTTCATTGATCTTTGGATTTTCTTAGACTCTATTTTGTTTCTTTCCACTCTGATCTTTATTATTTCCTTTCTTCTACTTACTTTGAGCTTTGTTTGTTCTTGTTTTTCTTATTTCTTAGGTGCATGGTCAGATTGTTTATTTGAGATTTTTCTTGTCTTTTGAGGTAGGCCTATGTTGCTATGAATTTCCCTCTTAGAACTTATTTGGCTATGTCCTCTTAATTTTGGGGTCATTGTGTTTTCATTTGTCTCAAAGTACATTTTTATTTTTTCCTTGTTCTCATTTTTAACCCATTCATTGTGTAGTAGCATGTTATTTAGGTTCCATGTGTTTGTGTGTTTTTTTAGTTTTCATCTTGTAATTGATTTCTAGTTTCATACATTATGATGGGAGAAGATGCTTGTTATGATTTTAGTCTTCTTTAACTTATTAAGACTTTCTTTGTGACCTAACGTGTGATCTATTGTAGAAAATGTTCCACATGCTTTTTATCGCTTTGAATATTTCATGCCAATCCTTTCTGGCCTTCTAAATTTCTGTTGAGAAATCAGCTGACAGTCTTATGGGAGCTCCCTTGTAGATAAGTAACTGTTTTTCTCTTGCTGCTTTTAAGATTCTCTCTTTGTTCTTAATCTCTGGCATTTTAATTATGATGTGTCTTGGTGTGGGCCTCTTTGGATTCATCTTGTTTAGGGCTCTGCGTTTCCTAGACTTGTATGTCTGTTTCTTTTGCTAAGTCAGGGAGTTGTCAGTCATTATTTCTTCAAATAAGTTTTCAATCCCTTGATGTACACCTAAGATATGATATTGTTATACTTGGTGTCCCAGAGGGCCCTTGAACTATCCTTATTTCTTTAAAATTATTGTTTCTTTTTGCTGTTCCAATTGGATGTTTTCTGCTCCTTCTCCTTCCAGATCCTCTGGTCCTCTGTTTACTGTAATCTGCTGTTGATTTCCTACAATATTTTTTTTTATTTCTGACTGGTTCTTTTTTAGGTTTTCTGCCTCCTTGTTGAAGTTCTGACTGTGTTCATCTATTCTTACCCTAAGTTTACTGAACATCTTTATAACCAGTGTTTTGAACTCCATATCTGATAATTATATCTGTAGATTGCTTGCCTTCATTTTGTTTAGTTCTTTTCTAGAGTTTTATCCTGTTCTTTCATTTGGGACATGTTTCTTTGTCTCCTCATTTTGGCTGATTCTTACTGTTTATTCCTATGTATTAGGTAGATCTGCTCTATCTCCCAGTTTGGCGGGATGGCCTTATGTGTCCTGAGGGGCCCAATGGCACAGTTTCCCTGGTTACCTGTATCTCAGAGCTTCTTAAACAGCTTGATTTGCTCCTCAGGGGACATTCCTTAGTGTCTGAAGACAATTTTTGTTGCCATAATGTGTGTATGTGTTGGGGGGTGGTATCAACTGACATCTAGTGGGTGGAGACCAGAGATATTGCTTAACATCCCACAATTTACAGGACAGATCCCACAACGGAGAGTTATCCCACCCAAAGTGTCAGCAGTGCCCAGGTTGAGAAACCCTGGTCTAGACCTAATCTGATTCACAAATGTACAGGAGAAATTTTACCATTTGTTCATTTATTTTACATGTTTCAGGTTATACATTTATATGTTTTAAAGTGCAAAAGGTATGAAATGCTATCTACCTTGAAAAGCCTCTCTACCCATCCCCATCAGTTCCTACTCTCTACTCTCCAGCGTCCATAGCTTCTTAAAGTCTCTCCAGAGTTTCTTCAGGTACACACAGGCGCATACAAACGCATTCTGTCTCCAACTTCCAATTTTGCCAATTTTAAACCTTTAGAGGAGTTTAAAGACTAGTACAAGGAACACCCATATACCCTTCATCTAAATTCACTACATGTTAACATTGTGATATATTTGCTTTCTCTCTTTACATATATATTTTTCCTGATTATTTGAGTTTGTCACAGACATAGTATTTCACCCCTACATACTTTGGCATTGATCCTTAAGAACAAGGACATTCTACATAACTACAATATTGTT